>OU343221.1:97151815-97245334 GCA_910596185.1 Chrysanthemum makinoi | reverse complement strand
GGCTTGGGTTATATTAGGGTCCGGTTTGGTTAGTTTAGGATTAATAAAACAAGGACCATATGTGTAATATCTCAAAACCAAAGGACCAAATGTGTAAAGCCCCAATTCCCAAGGACCAAACATGTAACTTTATGAAGAGTAGTAAAAAGGTTGGTTTTGCCAACTTGAATAATCCAAGGGTTAATTTTGACATTTTTGAAAATTTCCAAGGACTAAATTTGACCAATTTTGGATTTTCAGGGACTAAACTGTAATTTTCTCAAAACTTTTAGATTTTTCACCAAAGGACTACATATGACACTTTATGATTTTAAAAAGACCTTTGGTGACTTTACTTTTGAAATTATGTGCTCAGGGACTGTTTTTGACAACTTTTGAAACTTGGGGGACTGAAACTGCAATTTTTGCAAAATTGATATGTTTTTCATCTGATTTTGATATTTTTGCATTTAAAACACATAAAACACTGATTTGTGATATTTTGATCATTTTGATGTGTTTCTGAGTGTTTTCAGATGAATTTGCAGTTTATTTTGTACAAAAATGAAGAGTATTTACACACTCATCAGTACAACTACTCCCACACAATGTATTTTGAGGACTAAAATACTAACCGCTCACACTCACAAGATTATGATGGTTTAATACAACAATGAAGTATGAATCAACACTAGATCATGCAACACTAAACAAACAAGACTTCCAACTTCTCGTTTGAAGCTTGAATGTGACTTGATCTTCTTTGCTACAAAAGAGATCACTAATATGATATGAATCTGAGTTAGAAAGGTTAGAGAGAAGATATGTATAAGAGTATATTAGAAAGGGATGAAAAACTACTTGGTTTGGCTTTGCTATTTATAGCCAAAATGGACAGGAGCGTCCACGGACCACGGAACCCTCAAAAGGGTTCCGCCCGTGTACCATTTTGGTACCGTGGAGGTCTGACAGCAAGATATCAAAATCTTTGCTAAAGTCAACTATATCTAAGTGAGATTGTGCAAGATATGAAGAGTACAAATCCACACAAAATATCTAATGAAATCTTCCAATGATTTCCATGATGCAACACATGATGTCATATGTTGTATTTCTATATTTAGAAATATGCAAGTACTTAAGTAGTGTTTGGTTTTTAAGAACCTAACACATTCTAAAAACTACTATCATACATAATGATTAGAGTCATATCAAGATGTCACTAATCGTAAATGTAAATGCTTAAATGATGAATATATTGTTTGAAAAAGCTTGTTATAATATCTATTAAACTTGACAAGTTTTAAGCTTTTATACAAAATAAATTTACTTTTGTCGTTAACAAAACTTAGGTAAAGATCAAAAATATAAATAACGTTTAATGACGATATTTGTATTAACAAAACCATTATAATCCTTGTTAAGGGATCTGTTGATCAAGTTCACGGCCATATCATCTTCATAAGTTTTGCCAAGTGCCCTTAATTGGTCCATGTAACTTTTCATTTCCAGTACATGAGCACTTACGGGTTTACCCTCTCCCTGCTTGCAGCTGTGTAATGCATTGATCAAGTCATAAATCTCGACAGCAGCTGGTTTCTCGAACATAGTTCGAAGTTCATTGAGCATGTTAAATGGGAAGTAGTTTTAGAACTGCTTTTGGAGAGCTGGTTCCATCGTTCCCAACATTAGGCAAGCCACATCGTTATGACGCTTATACTCAATTTTCCAAGCATCCTTTTTAGCTTGAGTAGCTTCAGGTGTTGGTTCAGCAGGACAAGGCGTGTATAGATAATTCAACCGGTCAGCAACTCTACAGACAATTCTCAAAGAGCGTTGCCAATCATTGAAATTCTTAGAGCCAGTCAACTTTTCTCGATCAAAAAAGCTTTCGAACGCAGAACTGAGTGCAGTGTTAGTGTTATTGTTGTTTTGAGCCATTTCTACAGAAAAAAGTTCAAGTATTAGTATTTTCGATAATACAACTTTTGAAGAAAATAAAATATACCCAACGGTAATATAAACATATAACCATATAATTTTCTCGAAAACTAGGATCCAAATTATCATAGGCTCATTACATCAGTTGATCTGCTAGTAACGAAAGCATATAATAAGGTAATTTGTCCAACAATAATCGGCAAACAATTTTCAATTCCTAGATCATTATGGGATTTATATTTTCCAACGCTATTGCAAATATAAACATGTTTCATCCCATCTTATGCCATGAGTCCAGTTCTCACTTCCTACACAACTTAAGTGTCTAACTTAAAGAACTGCAAATATGTTCATGTAAGGTCTGACTTTACATAAAGATTTACCTCTCCATCTAATCTCGTCAAGTATTGTCATGACGTAAATTGCAACTTCAAGTGTTCCTTTTAATTATATGGCACATAACTTAATTTATAAGGGTACTAGTTTTGATTTTATGTGGTCAAATCAAATATGTACAAAGATGTCATGCATTCATCTTGTAGCATAATTTTAATAAAAAACTTTTTATTACCAATTCATAAAGATCAAATTATCAAAGTTTTGATTGAGGTATTGGGTTCACCAATCAAGGAATTTAGCGTTAATTATCGCTCATTATACCGTACTTTTGCATAAGTGTAAACACTTAGTGTTTCGGGTAATTACCACCGAAGTGGCGCATGGAATTAAAACTAATTCGCCCTTAAGATGATTTTGTACGCATAACCTACTTGGTAACTCCAATTTGACTCGCAAGCAAGCGGAGAGTTTGGTCAGCGCTGAAGCAATAACCTCCCTCTTTAGGGTCACAATTTAATGCGCCCCCCTCCTAATACTTCCCACACAGTCCGTCAAATTGGATGAGCCGTTCTCACTTTTTGTACCAAAATCATCAATCAATTAAACTATTGAAAACTTAACTCTTCAAAAACAAATCAAATTTCACCATTGTTTAGTCCGTATTATTTTTCTATTCAAAATTACCCTTTGCTTAAAAGTGTCGCACATAATAAACAAACAAGTAAACAAATAAAAAATAAACAACTAAAAACAATGCGCACATAATAAACAATTTAATACGTGTAAACAAGTAGCCACATGCAACTTATTCGATAAAACCCTATTAATAATCAATGTCTACGTTAATTAATGTATATATTAATTAGGGCTTTCACTCTCTCAACTGAAAGTGAGCCACATACACCGACGAATCGATTGCATAAACCCTTAATTAAAATATACCAAATTGCACATAATTGATTCATTAATGTATATAATTGGAGTCTTCCCCAATTCAAGATTTATCACAACTAAACATGTGATAAATATATCTTAACAATTAAACAACATTCAAGTAACTATCCATGACAAACATGCATGTATTATCATGGATATATCATAACAATTATACAAATAGTCACAAGATCGCATATTAAAATTCCATGTCACATAACATATTATTCATAAATTAATCACGTAACATATATATTAATTCTAGGTTTCGATAAGGTTAGCAAACAATTTTCAAACCCTAAAAATTTTAATGTGTCGACAATTAAAAAAAATTGGGGTACGCCCCATATGATTAAAAAAAATCGACCCATAAAAAAAATAAAGCAAACCCTAGATTAACCATATCAAACAACATACAATTATTCGTTTTTTACGCGTTTAGTAATTAATTACTCATTAAAACCAATGACTCGTGATGCCACTGTTGGAATTATATAACATGACATTCAATAAATAAACCACAAAACATCAAAGTATACATGCGGAAGCGTATAGGAAAGATTAACGAATAATTAATTAACATAAACAAGAATATGCGTACCTTTCTTGATTCTAGCCGAACAAGAATCAAATCCACAAAACTAGCAATTTGGATGAACCCTAATTAGGGTTTATAGGATTATATGAATTACCCCTTACCGTTCTGTAATTCAATCCAAGAATAGTAACAATAATGTGTTAGTACCACTTTCTTGTACATACGTACTATACCGAATTAAAGAAATGCTAGTTTTAATCAAACAAATAACTTGAGTTGCAAAAAGGTGGTGATCGATCACCTATAGAGGGTGTCGACCGGTTTTAAGCACAAAAACACACACAAAATTTTTAGGTTTAGCTTAATGAGTACAAGAGATCAATTACAAACACCATTGGTTTTGTATTTTTACCCAAACTAACTTGGTGAACAAGTTTGAGTTATAGATGGGTTGGGTTTGGGTCCTTGTGGCCGATCGGTTTGTTATCCCACAAGGGGATTCCGGAACCTTCCCAATATTTACAATCTAGTCCTTTTCCAATTACATTTAACGACTGTTAGTCCATTACAACTAATTACTTAACGTCCGTTATGTTATTTCGTTTAATTAATAAATAAATATAACTATTACATTTAATTATTAACTTTAATTCTCATACGCAAAGTGTGCAATCCCGTGGTCTCGAGTTCGATCCTAACTCACGTCTACTAATTTATATCCATAAAACCAACACATCTGACAAAGTTTGATGGGTATTTTGAAACATTTGACAAAATTTGATGGGTATTTTGAAACAGCTAACTTCACGTAATTAACTTAAAAAAAATCCACGTATGCAATTTAACCGGTGTAGTCGGTTGCCGATCACGCCATGTAAGCAAAAATATGATATCGAGCTAATATTTGAAAGTTTGATGGTTATTGTGGTATTTTATTAGGTTCATAACTGATATGTGAACATTTGAGAAAGTTCGTTGCTATTAGATGCCATTAACCTTTATGATAATGCGAAATTGTGTAAATAAAAATTATCTAACAAAGTCGACATCGATAACATCTTGTAAGTTATAATGATTTCACTACAGTATTTACAAGAGAAATGGTACGTCCACATAATTCTTACAAAAATAACTTAGCATTTCTCTAAGGGTTTTGGCCGTACAATAGCAACGTACTTTTTCAAATGTACCGATCTAGTACGCGTACTATTTTTTGTTCCACTTAATGTAACGAACTTTCAACTTTTGTTCCATTCTACCCATAAGATGACCGGCTACCGGGAAAAAAGTTTGGAAACCGGCTATGGATCATACCTGACATTTTTTATTAAGTGTTTTGGCTGTACAATAGCAACGTACTTTTTCAAATGTACCAATCTAGTACGCGTACTATTTTTTGTCCCACTTAATATAACGTACTTTCATTTTCACACGTTTTCGTCCGTTTTTTCCCGTTTTCGTCCGTTTTTGCACATTTTCACACGTTTTTGCATGTTTTTCATCCGTTCTCACACGTTTTTGTTCGTT
The DNA here is from genome assembly GCA_910596185.1 of Chrysanthemum makinoi. Lineage (NCBI taxonomy): Eukaryota > Viridiplantae > Streptophyta > Magnoliopsida > Asterales > Asteraceae > Chrysanthemum > Chrysanthemum makinoi. The sequence goes on along the minus strand of OU343221.1, from coordinate 97,240,077 downwards.
TTTACACATTTTCATTCGTTTTTACATGTTTTCGCCTGTTTTAGCACATTTTTCGTCCATTTTTGCACGTTTTCATCCGTTTTTGCATGTTTTTGCACGTTTTCGCCCGTTTTCGTCTGTTATCGCACGTTTTTGAACGTTTTTGCCTGCTCTTTTGCATGTTTTCGTCCGTTTTCGTCTATTTTTGCATGTTTTCGCACATTTTCATCTGTTTTCGCAAGTTTGAACGTTTCCGCACGTTATCGTCCATTTTTGCACATTTTCGTCCGTTTTTTCCTATTTTTACACGTTTTTGTTCGTTTTTACGTTATTCGTTTTTACATGTTTTCGCCTGTTTTTGCACATGTTTGTCCGTTTGTGCAAAAACGTGCGAAAATGTGCAAAAACAGATGAAAACATGCAAAAATAGACAAAACGTGTAAAAACAGACGAAAACGTGCAAAAATGGATGAAAACGTTTAAAAACGTGCGAAAACAGACGAAAACGTTGGAAAACATACCAAAATAGACGAAAACGGACAAAAATATGCAAAAATAGCCAAAAACGTGCAAAGACGGGCGAAAATGTGTAAAAACATGCAAAAAGGACAAAAACGTGCAAAAATGTGTAAAAACGGAAAAAAAAAACGTGCAAGAACGGATGAAATCATGCAAAAACGTGTGAAAATGTGCAAAAACGGACGAAAACGGGCAAAAACGGATGAAACATGCAAAAACGGGCAAAAATGTTCAAAAACATGCGAAAACAGACGAAAACGGGCGAAAACGAACGAAAACGTGCAAAAACATGCAAAAACGGATGAAAATGTGAGAAAACGTGCAAAAACATGTAAAAACGGACGAAAACGAACAAAATCGTGCGAAAATGAGCAAACAAAATTTTGGTGCCGGTTAAACAAGTTTGGTGGGGTAGATTGGAACAAAAAATGAAAGTACGTTACATTAAGTGGGACAAAAAATAATACGCGTACTAGATCGGTACATTTGAAAAAGTACGCTGCTATTGTACGGCCAAAACTAGGGGTGGCAATTTCTGACCCGACACGAAACCCGACCTGAAACCGACCCGAAAATTAACAGGTTCGGGTTGTGCTAAATAGATTCCGGGTTAGGTTTGGGTCGACCTATCTAACCCGTTTATTAAACAGGTCAGGTTCGGGTTGGGAATAAAATAAGCTGGTCGACCCGCCAACCCATTTAAGATTTTTTTTTCATAAACTCAAAATTATTTATATTTTATTATGCGGGTTAAATGTGTTAAATGGGTCAACCCGACGACCTGTCTAACATGTTTAACTCGTGTAATGTGCCAACTTTTTTATATAAAAAAGGTTAAATGGGTCAACCCGAAACCCGCTTAACCGATTCAACCCGCTTAACATATTCAACCCGTGTAACCTATTTAACCCGCCAACCCAAATATATACGGGTTAAATGGGTTAGGTTCGGGTTATGTCTAAACTGGTTAGGGTTAACATAGCTGACCCGATGATTTAAATGGGTCAGGTTTGGGTTGGGATTTTCTGACCCGCCAACCTAACAACCCGAACCCGCCAACCCGAACCCGACCCGAATTGCCACCCCTAGCCAAAACCCTTTCTCTAATTACAAAGTGACAGAAAGATTTGTCACTAACTGAAAATTTCTGTCGGTATATGAGAAAAGTGAGAATGATTCAGGTGGTCATTGTTTGTTACAAAGGTTGTTGTCCAGTCTTTAATATTAAGTGGATACAGAATGCAAAATTTGTCACTAGGCAGTGACCAAACTCGGGTAGTCACTTTATGTGTCACTAATCTTGTTTTAAAGAGAAGTTCGCTCACCTTCATTAATGAAGATGAATAGTTTCTTATGATACCAAAAAACTAAAAGATATTGCATATATCTGATCTAAAGTGAGAATAATTCAGGTGGTCATTATTTGCATATATCTGATGTACGCAGTGCGTGTGATGCTTATGTGCATCTTCTGTGTCGTTTAGGTTTGACGCGGTCATTTATAAAGAAGTTGGTACACATGTAAGCGTAACTAACACAATGCTGACCAAAACTCCAAGTCAACCTTTCCGACAAAAAAGATAGGAAGATATGAGTCATGATTTTGACACACATAGCAAGTTGAGATTATATATCTTATCATTGAGTGTAAAAAGATCAAAATTGTCAAACTGCATACGATGCAATAAGTGGAAATGAAAAAGTAAAGTCAATCATCTTAGGTAATAATAAGAAGTTTGTAGTTTTATACAATTCTGTAAAGAAGGAACCAATGTAATTACCCACAACAGTCAAATAATCTGAAATGGTCCACTTCATCTTTATCAAGAAGAAAGATAAATGATCAAATTGAGATCCCTTTCAACTTGTCAAGTGGCATCAAGTGAAAGTTACCTAGGTTTATTTTACTGCATTTTTTTCTCTTTACCAAAGAATGATTCAGATAGCAGAAAACTAGTAAGTATTTATATTTACCTAGGTGCTAACCATGGCCTTTATACTTATAATGGGTCAAAATAGGTAAACTGGAAATATAGCTCAAAAGTATTTTAAAACTTATACTGCATAAAACCTGCTTAATCCTTTTATTCAGAAATTTGAATCATTTAATGAAAAGGTATTTCAGGTCAACCCAGCCAGTTTTAACCCGTCAACCAAACCGGCTGTTTTTCCACCTTTAAGTACACATAAAATCAAACTTTCGCAAGATTACAATTTTGAACATATAGGATTAGCCGCTTAACATTTAGAGATAGATGTGCGCCCAAAATACAAGGAGCCTGGTAGATTTTATAGACCAGGAAAACAATAACCGACTACCCCTGAAGTTGAAAGAGAACATACACCGACTACCCCTGAAGTTGAAAGAGAACATACACCAAAGAAGTTCACACATTTGAAGTGCTTAACAGAGCGATTGAATTATCGAACAATAAAACACATTTACTGGAAGTGGACTTCCCCTTGATCACTCGAACTTAGAGGCCACGAGTTTGAATCTAATCTTCCCCACCTTCTAAAAAAAGTCTTGATAGATAACTGAAACTTGAAGCTGATTAGTCACTAATCGAGTAAGTTAGTCATAATACTATATGCTTCTTCAGGTTATGCCATTCTTGCATCTCATATTAGCGGCTGTTATGAGTTTATATCGAGAGTTGGGAAGTTCACTCATCTTTCCAAATCGTTCTTCATAAAAGGACCATATTTCTGACCTAATACAGACACATAAATGGATAAGAAACTAGTCCACAAACAAAATGAAAGAAATTGACAGAAGAAGCATACCAGTACACCAAGAACTGAAACGGCTCATACTTTCCATAGATACTTTCAATATCTTGTTGGATGTTTTTAATTGTTGACTTCTTCTTGTGGACCTAAACAGCATATGTAAAAGCATCTCAGCACACTATATATACAGGTAAATCTACCGAGTTCACAAAATGGGTAAATTTCGGTAGGCGGTGAAATGGGTCGGGTGGGTTAGTATTTTGGCAAATTATTTTATTTAAAATCTTATATGACCCGCTAGAGATATAACATAACTGAACCTATCACTCATAAGAAGACAGGTTGAAATGCCAGCTTTAGAAAAGACAGTAAAAAGATCAACAAAAGTTAAAAAGAAACCTGATATAAGTGCCTTAGTGTTTCAGAATCTGATGGAATAACATGATAGAATCCCAAGCACATGAGTACGTTGGCACGTGTAAAAGGACCAAAACCATAAATCTCTCCCAGCTGTTCATTTAGCTTCATGTAATTAGATAAAGATGCTTCTCGACTTTCTTCTTCAATTTGCCTAAGATCAATTCTACCTTCAACAACACCTTGAGCAAGACGCAATATACGACTTGCTCTATAACCAAGGTTACACCGCTTTGCCAAGAAATTTTCATCAAGACTTGCTAATTCTTTTGGGCTAGGAAAATTTCCCATGCTGCTGAGGAAGGACAATTCTGTCTTCTCGCTAGGCTTGTTGACAAAGCCAGCAATACTTGCCTCCTGTATGTCAATAGATGTCTCAGTACAGTCCACCCCTAGTGTTGCTTCTGCTTCGATTGCTGATTTAATCTCTGAACACCTTTTTGCAACATTTCTTGATTCTTGTTGTGAATTCATTTTTCGTTTTGTCGTTTCTTTCTTCGCAGGGGTTATTGGAGCAAATTTAGTCATGGGATTTTCGTGTTTATTGGTTTCAGTGGGTGTCGGACACTGCAGCTCACAAAGGGCTGTAGCCATGCTCAAAGTCCTCGACCACCTACAATGGAAATACAGGTCACTGACATGTCAAGGTAGCAAAAATGAGCAAGTTGGGTAATGGGTCAAAACAGACCCACAAACCTCTTTTAGTTCATTTTCTGTTAGGTAATTAGTGTATTAGATATGATTCTGAAAACCAAATCATTACAACATTAAGCAAAAAATTTAAATAATTAACATATGTAAAGACACTAGACCTCTACAGATAGAGCAAATAGACCTTTAGTCCCTTAACGTCTAATGTATCAAATCAGCCTGTAATTGTGCTAAAAGATTCATGATCATACTAAAGAGTAACATCAATACATCATCAAATCCAGCTTTATCTTAATTTCAACAATGTCTATTGTAATGTAGATAAAATGCAGAACCCTTATGGATACCAAAATATCGCGCACGCCCATAAATATAAATATAGAGAGAGAAAAATTAGAGAGAACTAACTGGCAATTGCAGACAAGAATGCACTTAACCATGTCTTCAAACAGTGTCGGAGACCTGAAGATTCTTCCAAAACCTGATGCTTTAGCTTCACCATATATTTCTTGAAACTCCCTCACATTTTTATCCTCAGTCTCTGATAATCGCAGCATTCTCCTCACTTGCTCCTGCAACAACCAATCCAAACACATACCCACAAATTAATATCTATTACTCTCAAGTTTTTTTTTTGGTGAAAACTGGTGAACATATTAACACTCAAGATCTTTACAACAAATAAGAAGAGATTTGGGACAGGCCCAACACTCTGACACATAAAGACATACTGAAACAAACAATTCAGTTGAAACGAATGGTTACATTTAAAAGCTGTCAAAACTGATTAACAGCAGACTACATGAGGACTATTCCACCAGTCCAAATTCACCGGTTAATTCACCAATACCATAGTCCCATAACTATATTTCGTTAACATGGAACCCAAACTAGATCACCAAAACTGCTTCCACTTCTTTCCAGTGATCTATAGGACCCAATGTAAGGCATCATTATGAAGACTATAGCAATCCCATACCTCACCACAGGATAGACACTGCTGCACTAGTTACATTTCCTGCATAACTCCAAGAAACATGACAATACAGCAGCTGCAGCCTCACTCATATGTCATAAATCCGGAAGAAGACATGCTTCACTAGTGCAGATAGATCACACCCATGGGAAACCTTCTATACCTCCTATGGTAGTGCAATGATAGGACCAAGAAGCATCATCTTTCACCACTCTCTGTTCCTAACAGCTTGCACTACCCACCTTAGCTCATTTACCCTTCTCATCAGGAAACTTACTTTATGAAAGAACTCGTAGCTTAAAACAACTTAGTTAATTAAGCAAGTAGCCAATTACCTAACAAAGGCCTACTGATCTTCTTCTGAAATAAGCAAAGAGGCAAGGCTACAAGCTTTTCAAGATACAAAGCCATCTGATGAAATGAGCTAAAAACAGATAAAAGGTTAAAACCTTATTTGATGATTGCAGAACTGTACTTCAACCTCAACTTCTGCATATCTTAGAAAATCTCAATTAACCTATTACTCCCTTTAGCCCCAAAATAAATTCGTGTACTTTCAAAATAGATACTTATAATGTACTGATTTCCCCATCGGCCTTTTTTCATTGCTTAGCCATAGTTCCCGACCAGCACATCGCCACATACTCAAACCGGGTAAAGCCCTCCTCTTCGGGGAGGTTGCCATGGCCATTTGTTTTTAAGACCTCTCACATTTTAGAGATGATAGTCAAAATCTTTTTACCAACTTGGACACCACAGGGTGGTTTTATAACCTTAAGGCCTTAAATATTATTGTCCGAAAAGCTTGCAAATTTAAATCAATTGTTATCTTAGATGCATTGAGGGTGTAACCATCCCATTTTAATTTGTGAAAAACGAATAGTTTAAATTTACTATGTTTCCCAGAATACCCTTATTACTAAATCTTGCTTAGTATTCCTACTCAATTGTTATCGTAAATCCATTAAGGGTAGATAGCTCATAGCTAGCATTCTGCTAACCAAAAAATGTATTAAATGTGCAATGTGTGTATTGTCAATTGTCATATTTTTTATCCATAACTGGTAGGTACTAGAATACGCCAGTTTACTTAGGTTGGTAGTCCGTTCAGGTAATTATATACTATCGCGAGATGAGCTAGCTAATTCGGTAACAGATCACACTAAGCCCAACTTAATTCTTATGTGGTAGTATTTTTCTAGGTGAGCTTGTCTTTTCAGTAAATTACCAAATTGGTCGGTCTCGAAAAGTATAATTCCATCACTATCTTTTCTAATGCTCAATTCTCAAGTTTTTTGAGTAAGTAAAAGTATAGAAATAGGAAGTAAACATTTTCAGCAAACATTAGCATTCTATTTTCCTTCTATTTTAGTCCTTTTTCCTTCTGTTTTCCTCTTTTAAGTGATATTCGAGAACACACACTTTTTTGTTTCACTTCATTTTCTTTAATTTCTTTCGTGATACTCTAGAACACAGTGTAAAGTAAATATAAACATATAGAAAAAATGAAAAATAAATAATACTAACAACAAACCGTTAGTGATTGCTGCTGCTCAGTAGAAAGTGTATCCATATCAAAAACACGCACAACTAGGTAACAACATTCCAATGGTTGAGATATTTCAACTGTAACTGATGGAGAACAAACGACGTCGTCTTCTTCATTTTCATGACTAAGTAACCGTAACGGTCGTTTAAGTGTTTTAGAAAGTGGGTCCCACTGATTAGGCGCTGTCATGAAAAACCCATGACTACATACCGCCTTTTCTAAGTTGAAGTTGGCCGTGGATTCTGGTAAGGGTAGTTTAAACTCCACGCGCCGGTCACCCGCGAGTGGTGGTCGTTCCATTTTCTGTTTAGCTGTGTGAACTGTGAAATGTGAAATTTTCGAAAACGTATATGTCTTTTATTATAATTGGCGAGTACCCGTGCCAAGCGACATCAGTTTCTAGCAGACAATTAACGATATTCAATATTGTGGTAAGTGTTTCATATAACGTTCTATTTGAACGTGAAAAGATCAAAATGTAATTACAAACGATTGTAACATGTGATAATTCAACTCTAGCAAAAATTCTTGACATTTATCAAACGACATATAAATTTTTTTAATTAAACTTAAAATAAAATATTACATCAATTATGAAATATTAACTAACAACACACGTTACTCATCGCGTAAAACTTCTTGATACACAATATTTGATGTGTAGATTCCTTCTTGACAAAAATCTTTGACTGGTTTAACCAATAACTTTGTTGTTCGACGAGATATCCCTCTAGACAATGATAGATAAAGCTAGACATGCGAGAAAACAGAGTCGGACAAATAGACACCCACATTTGAAATTGTTTGGCCTTGAGTTTTATTAATAGTCATTGCAAAGCTAAGGCGCACAGGGAATTGCGTTCTCTTTAATTTGAAAGGGAACATGTCTTCTTCAGATGGAGTACCCGTGCATAGCAATAGAATTTTCTAGCAACAAACAATTTTATTGTAATATTATGGCTAAATGTTTCGTTTGACGTTTATACATAAAACGTAAAATAGTCAAAATGTAAATGAAAGAGATTTTAGCATACGATAATTCAACTCAAAAAAAATTTTAAAATGTAGTAAAGAATGCACATTATTCATAAAATGTAGTAAAAAAATATTTAGTAAAACTAAAAATAAAAATTACATCAATTATGAAATAACTAACAATGCACGTTATTCATCACATAAAACTTTTTGATACACGACATTTGAAGTGTAGACTCCTTCTTGACTGAAATCTAAGACTAACTTCACTAATACCTTTATAGTTGTACGTGGTATCCAATATCCATCAACTATGAAATAATAGAATAATAAAAAATAAATTGTAATATGATGTCTTATAAAATAAAGTTTGTAGATGAATTTTTAGAAATTATTAGTGTCGGGACTAAGTACAAAAAAATCTCCTTTTTTTAAAGAAACTACATTAGAAAAAAGTTATTATGCAATTTTTTTTGAAAATTTGAGTGGAAATTGTTAATGTAGATATTTTATTAAGGCAAATTGTTTAAACTTTTATAGAAGAATTTAAGTTTTTAAAAATATTTTAAAGATGAAACATTACTCACTTTTATCTCAATAAGATTAAAACATTTCCATCTAACCCAAAATAAAGCCATAAATCATTGTAGAAACTTTTAGGCTATAGTCTATCTATATGAGGTATTATTATTTCGATTTCCACTAAGTTGACCATACATTAACAATTTCCACTAATGCAGATATGTTATCTTTGTTTTTTGGCATTTCGATTTCCACTAAGTTGACCATACATTAACAATTTCACAATGAAAGATTAATATATTTTTTTCAATAGATTTTTAAAGCTTAAATTCAATGTCTATTTTCCAAATAGAACCAGTAAACGAAAATGCCAAACTTCACAATTAAGGTGAATCCATGCTCAGATCCAATTTTTTTTTTTATTAATTTTTTTTGACATGGCTACAACACTTTCTATACGTTTCTGTTTTCACTTTGAAGTTTTACGCCAGCCTTTTAAACATTGTAATAGTTACCATTCAAAGTTACAATGCAAATAATACATTGAAATGAATTTATTATGTTGCAAAATACGAATGGGCTAAAGAATGGGCTGACATCCATGCAAAACTTTCCATATATTCCATATATGCTGGCTTTAATATGGCATTGACTAATTCATATATTCCACTATTCCACAATTCATATGCGTTGACTAATTGACTATTTCCACTATTCCACTTTTTTCACTTTTCACTTTTCCAATATTGACCATTTTGACCATTTTTCTTTTTAATGTAGTATAGATATTGATGATTGGTCGTTATGGTTTCTTTGCTTGTTTATTATGCACCCCTTTGTATTTGATTTTGCATATTTAACTTGTTAAAATAACACAGTATAGCATACGGTAGAGTGGTTCTATGGCATATTAATTTGCACCTTATGATTCTATTTAGGATCGTTTTCGGCTTTGCAAGATCGTAATCGTATGATTGAATCGGGATTGTAAGATCCTATGAAAATGTATATATTTCTGTATAGGGTTGTAGTTTGATATTTCTATATAATATTTCATATGATAAACGAATCTAAATGGATAATAAAAGAGAAAAATTATATGTTCAAGTACCGTAGTAGTAGAATATTAGTTATATTGCAATGTACACTTGGACAAAGTTACTACATACATACACCTACTTTTTTTTCAATGTTTTTTATTATAGATTTTTCGTGATAACATTTAGATTAATGCAAAAAGATTTGTTAATCTATTGGTATGTGATTATGTGACTTTTTTGTTACAATATATAGATTAATCTGAAAAGATAAATGGATTGTATTTGAAAATGAAACGACATAATTTATAATAAAGGGTAACACAATATTTTTTTTCTTGATGACCAAATAAATTTAATTAGGATATTCTGACTGAAATTTTTTAACATATAGTTCATGCTTTTATATGTAACATGAAATAAATTATGAACAAAATCGGATCAAGTATATAGATAGTTTACTACAAAAACAGGCTTTTGACATGTTACAAAGCACGAAATCGTTTTTCATAATAAACCCAAAAAGACACATCTAAACTATTCTTAAATAGTCCATAAAAACATAATGATTTGACACTCATTAATCTTGTAAAAGACAATCAATTAATAGCACCAAAATAATAGTTTTCATGAAGAATTCTTAGTCATTGGGCTTTAAAACATGAGCTTATGCTTAATAAGTTTTTAAAAAATTAAATTAATTATAAGTGATCCTAAGCGTACCACGATCCGTCCCTACGATCCTATGATCCTGTTGCGATCCTACTTGAATTACAATCTTGTTAAGATCCTGATCGTTTTTTGTTTGTAGGATTGTATGATCCTACGATCAGGATCGCGATTTTGACAACAATGCCTATAACTATTATACAGTGCCGCCCCTTTTTGTTATAGGTTTCATCGACATTCTCTTTACATACGTTATGCGTTTCGTTTCTTCTTCTTCTTTTTTGAGTGAGTGGGTATTTTTTGTAATGTGTTATAAAAAATTTATCTGGGATGGTGTTTATGTTATAAAAATGTTATAAAATACATGTTCACTTGACACGCTTATAATAGTTATAAGGTACAACTGCATCTTTCCACTCTTAGATGAATGAATGTATTTCTTAAAATAGATTTATTTCTTAATAAAACAAAGATAGACTTGGTAAATAGATGCTAAATAGAAATTTAGGTTCATTAATTGTGCTTAAAGAAAGTGTTGTGACGGCACATGTTAGAAAAAAATCATTTTGTAATTGTTTATGACATGAAGCTACTTAGAGCGTTTAACTTTTCACGACTATAATATATGTTTGTTCGGCAATAAGCGTTTAGTTCTTATGTCATTTTATATTTCATGATTATAGTTATAAGTATGCTATCATACGCTCTAATATAACAAACAGCTATTGCTAATTATTACGGTCAATTTTATTGAATATATACTAGATTTCTTAGTTTTCATAAGAAACATATGAACTTAAATTTACATTTCTTGTAAAGATAATTAAATATGTAAAAAAAAAAAAAAAAAAAAAAAAAAAAGGTTAATTAAATATGTAAAGATAAAACAAAGGTAGACTTGGTAAATACATGATATAGGAAAATATGCATGTCAGCTAATTTTTAAACATGGTAATTTAGGTTCATTGATTGTGTTTAAAAAGTGTTACTGTGTAGAAATTATAACAACACCAAGATATAATCCAACCAACCACCCTTTGATTCAAATAGAGAGTATCAGGTTACAATACATAAGAGAGGTAACAAGATTGTCACCAGGTGTGATCAATCAACCAAACTACAATCTAGGCTTGATCAATATGAGAGATCAACCTAACTATACAGTGAGTAAGAATCAGAGAAGACAAGAGAGTCGTATGAAGAAGACGACTTGAGTGAATAATTTGCAGGGCTCAGGTTTGAATAACAGACATATTTCTCAAGGCCATACTTTACATTACTACTCACAACATAATCATTAAATTTAGCAGGCATTCTAGAGTCCCTACTAGACCTTCTAAGAACAGGCTGCTCATTACTAGTGTTCTGAGTAGAGACAGATTGAGTTGTGTTAAGGTTAGAAGGGGCATTTCCCTCAGATAGATTATTGTCATCTATGGATGTTGCTATGCCAGTATTCTCACCATCATTAGAGGTATGTGTACTTCTAGGGCATGAATAGGCACAGCCATCATCATTAGATGTATTAAAGCCTCTCCTTACATCATTGGGATTTTGATCAATATGTTTTTGATTAAAGAAATTTAGATCATTCAATGTAGTATCAGAAGCCTTATCAGTTTGAAATTGAGTGTTCATTTTAAATGGAAAAATAGTTTCATAAAATTGAACATCTCTGGTATAAGAAATCAGTTTAGACTCAAGGTTGTAAACCTTATAAACCTTTTTTGTTGTAGAAAAACCAATGAGAACACATTTTTCAGATTTAGAAGAAAATTTATCAGAATTATTAAGGATAGAAGAGAAACACAAGCAGCCAAAACATCTCAGATGAGAAAGTTTTGGTTTTTGACCATACACAAGCTCAAAAAGTGACTTTCCACTCAGAACAGAAGATGGTAACCTGTTAATTAGATAGGCAACAGTTAAAATGCATTCAGGCCACATACTTAAAGGAATACCACTTTGAAACAACAAACTTCTAGCAACATTCAATAAGTGCCTATGCTTTCTCTCAGCAATCCCATTTTGCTGAGGAGTATAAGCACAAGTAGTTTGATGAATAATACCCAAGCTGCTAAACAAATTACTCATTTTATTGTTAACAAATTCAGTACCATTGTCTGATCTCACAGTTTTAATACCACACTTAAATTGATTTAGGATCAGATTGACATAACTAATAAACAAGTTATAAACCTCATCTTTAGATTTTATAAGATAGATCCAAACAGACCTGGTAAAATCATCAACAATGGTCATAAACTATCTAAATCCTTCTCTACTAGTGACCTTGTAAGGACCCCAAAGGTCTATATGAACAAGATCACCAATAGAAGAACTCTTATGATCACTAATAGGAAAGGATTCCCTAGTCTGTTTGGCCTTGTGGCAGATGTCACAAGGAGACACATGAGAATCTTTAGTGAACTTAAGATCAGATTGAAGCATATTCACAGCTTGGTCAGAGGGATGACCAAGTCTGTTATGCCACAAGGACTTAGAAACATAACAAGTAGCAGGCATATTACCTATTGTTTAATGTTTAGAAGTAATAGGAGATGGAGTATCAAACAAATAGAGACCACCATTTTCACTACCAGTCCCCATGATTTTGTTTTGAGTCAAATCCTGAATGTAACATTTAGATTCATCAAAACCAACAAACATTCTACTATCTTTGATAAGTTTATGTACAGATAATAGACTAATACAATATTCAGGAACTACCAACACATCATATAAAGTGACTTTATCAGAAAGTTTTAGATTTCCAATATATTTGATTTTAGCAAGAGTACCATTAGGATGTCCCACAGTAAGGTTTAAATCAGAAATATCAGTAATGCTAAACATATTAAGAGTATTAATAGTCATGTGTTGGTTTGCCCCTGAATCAATAATCCACCCAATACCATCTTTACACAGAGTAGTGTTGTTGTTATAAAACTTATGAAAACTTATATTAAAGAAAACATTATTGTTGCCATATTGGCTTGCATACTGCTAGAAGGCATATCATTGATAAGACTCATTAATTTCATCATCAGTTCATTAGTGATAGACATAGAAGAACCATTTTCCACAGATGAAGCATTAGTATTATAAGAAGTTTTGAAGTTAGTTTGTTTTTGACCAGGATTTTTATTATAACCAGGGGGGAATCCAATAATTTCAAAGCATCTATCAACTGTGTGACCAATTTTACCACAATTAGTACAAAGTAAGTTTGGATTAGGTCCCCTGTTAGTATTATTATTATTATTTCCAGTATTAACAAACTTCTTATTATCATGAACATAACTCTTTTTATTTTCAAATCTCTTATTTCCATTATTAGTCCAATTTGTTTTAGAAACAAATCCAGCAATTTGAGATTTATAATCAGAACCAGTAGAAGAAGAGGCAATGCCTATATGAGACTCTTCTCTGGAGATAGTGACAAAAGCATCCTTAACATCAGGAAGAGTCTCTCTTGAGAGAATACTACTTCTAATAGGCTGATAAATTTCATTAAGACCCATAAGAAATTGCATAAGTTTCATAAGATGATTATGTTTTAACACATCTTCTCTAGCAGCACACGTACACATAGGCAATTTTGTCATAATATCAAATTCTCTCCATAATGAGTTAAGCTTATGATAATATTCAGACACAATTAGTTCTCCTTGTCTAAAATTATTAATTTTTTGCATAAGACTCAAGATAATAGAACCATCAAGTTTATCATAAGTCTCTTTAAGTTCAGCCCAGACCTCAGCAGCATTTTCAGAAAAAATTTGACCAAGATATAAATCTTCAGGTCACAGAATTCAAGATCCAAGACAACACAATAGAGTTGCATCTTTCCCATTGATTAGAGAGAACATCACTAGAAGCATAAGTAGCCTTAACACATTTACCATTAATAAAACCTATTAATAGTCAATTTCATAGCAGTAGACCAAACTCTATAGTTTTCAGTACCAGTAAGTTTAATAGACACAATAGATTATGTACTAATATCATTAGAATTGAATGAAGATGCAAGGGATTACCCAAATCAAGATTACTAATCAGATCAATATCACTAGTACCAGGAGCCATAATAAACAAGATAATCAACTAGCAGATAAGCACAGAAAAGAGACAAAATTATAATTTTTCAAGAAGATAAAACTCACACCCAAAAATTACAAAGTCCAGCCAAGGAGACTGGGTGTAACCAGAGCAGGTATTCACACCTCTCAAGGAGGCAGATCAAGGAGTTAATCACACCGTTTGCACCCCCTTAACTAAAACTAAGTAATTTTTAAGAGAGAAGATAATACTTACAGAGCTATAATAAGAAGAACCAGCGGAAAGAAATCACAACACTCTTAATTAAGAGATATTGTGAAAGAATAAGGTCCCAATAATCACCAGAAAACACCAGTAACAAGAACCCCCAAATCAGAAAAATTAGGGTTTTTAGATTCAAACCCTAATTTACCAGAAATCACCAGAAACCACCACAACCAGCAATTAACTCAACACGAATGTTGAATTAACCAAGAATCGATCAGATCTCACCCCAATTTCAAGAACCCCCAAAAATTGGATGAAACCCTAGACAACGAAATCACCAATTAATCAGAGCCAAAGCTCTGATACCATGTAGAAATTATAACAACACCAAGATAGAATCCAACCAATCACCCCTTGATTCAAATAGAGAGTATCAGGTTACAATACATAAGAGAGGGAACAAGATTGTCACCAGGTGTGATCAATCAACCAAACTACAATCTAGGCTTGATCAATATGAGAGATCAACCTAACTATACAGCGAGTAAGAATCAGAGAAGACAAGAGAGTCGTATGAAGAAGACGACTTGAGTGAGTAGGATGTAGTGGAGGAGGAGGGTATTTATAGGCTACAACTTTGCTCTTGTCCATCTTTAGTCCCTGTACAAGAAGAAAGGAGACAAACAAGGAACAAACTAGTTATGTTAGAGTTAGACTAGTTTTGTGAATGACAGAACTAGTCCTTGTATGTATAGAGAGAAGGTTTGACAGTTTATTCAACATACTGTGATATAAGTTAGAAAAACTCATTCTAGTATTCAATTTTTAATTCTTTATAGCGACAAACTTTTTAGGGCATCTAGCACTTCACGAATATGATATAAAATTTGTTTGGCAACAATGTTAGCTTTTATGTCATTATAAATATCATAGTTGTCAGGATTCCGATCCTGATCTTAGGATTTTACGATTTTACTATATTGCAAAGCAAAAACGATCCGAATCCTACATAGTATCTTTGCAAGCTCAAGATCTTATAGGATCCCGATCTTGACTATACAATCTTAAGATCTAATCCGATCCGATCCTACTTTTCTCAGATTACAAACTAAAAAACTACAAATTTATTGGGTGTTTTTTAGAATTCAAAACAACATGTTAATCTTTTTAAACATTTCATAATCATAATTTAGGATAACATCTATATGAAAAATTCATAATATTTTGTGTTTATAATAGATAATAATTTGTAGATTTGTATAATATTATAAAAACTATTAAGAAATAACATTAGAGTAGGATCTTAAAATCCGATTCAATCTTACGATCACGATCATGCAAAAACGAAAATGATCCAAAATAGGATCCAGATCTTGACCTTGATAAATATGGTTACAGTTGTACTACTAAACAATTTATTGTTACTTTTGCTAAACACATGCTATATTTCTTTAGTTGCCATAAGAAACGTATGAACTTAGATTTTCATTTCATGCAAGGATGATTAAATTTGTAAAGAAGGTTAATTAGCATACACAAGAAAATTACGCTATATAAAATGACAATTTTTGTTGATAAGTTATAGTAGCACTCAGCAACATCCATCAGCTCCGTTCCTTCTGGGTGGAGGGTAAGGCTTTCAGTTTTAAAGGGAGAGACATATATGCAATTCCCCCCAAGAAGATTAAAGTCAACCAGCATTATGCACTCAGACCAACCGTCAGAATCGGAAGTTTGGGCCTAAGGGTGCTCTTTAAACAGAAACTAGTAATGATGCCTAAGAGGGAACCGGCTTTTCAGTCCGGACTCAAGCCTGGCAGAGACTGTTATAAAGTTCACAAAACATTGCAAAAATCACTTGGCAAAATGAAATAGAGTAGAACTTTCCTCCCAAACATTATTTGTAACTTGCAACACTATACTTGAACAACACATATAGTATTCATAAGGTTTATACATCATAATGCACATCAAACAGTTGAGTAATTATTTATAACGTTCATACAATGAAGTATTAGACCACATCAGGTCTTTTGCATCGATGACTGTGCTCAACTTTTCTTTACTCAAGATCCATGCGACACAACTGCAAAATTGATGAAATATAATGATTAGCGAGTTGATGACAAGCATACTAAACTGCACTAAGTTTTTTGTTTAAATCCGAACACCCAAAAAAAATACGTGCGCCCATTTTTAGCCCATTTACTCATATGAATGGGTCGATTAAAGTTGGCTGTCACCAAAAACAGGTCAAATTAAATTAGTTAGCTATGGGTTGAAACTCGACCAACACCTATTTTTAATGCATAAGATTTAGATAATTATTATAGCATATAGTTTTTGTTATCATAATTAACACATCAACTATTTACAGATGTTTTAAGAAAGTAGTGTATGAACAAAAAAAAGTATTAGCAGACAATTCCAGCCTGACAAGGCCCGTAAAACTGACATGTTCAACTCAAGCATATTTTAACCTGACCGATCCAACCAACCCATCTTTGTCACCATTAAATAATGTACAGGGTATAAAATTTCAGATAATTATTTTACCTTAGCCATTTGCGCTAACTAGAAGGGTAGTCTGGCTGATTTTCTGGCAAAGCATTTTGGAAAGCAGGTAGCTGCATATATGCCTCATGAACCCTGGACAGAGTAGGGTACTGTGTCTGCATTAACCGTTAACAAATAATAAGATTTAGATATCCTCAAACAAGATACAGTATATTGCTATGGACAATAAAAAAATATATATCAAAACAAATTGAAATTCAGAAAGTAATTTATAATTCTCAACACATGTGATGAAAACCATATATAACAGACGATACCATATCAATGTTGAACCTCAGTACAGAACCATAGACTTGTGGTGCTAGAAACAGATCAGCCTGCAAGAATTAAAGAAATTCAAACAAAACCAATTAGCATGCAAAAAATTGCTATACTAAGCCAGCTACAAAAGTGGCCAAATTGTTAGAAATTCATGTTTTCTATTAAAAAAATAATAATAAAAGAATAAAAATAAAATAACCTTACTTATGTTCTTAGAAAATGACGCCAACAATTAGGATTATATAAACAAGGACATTAAGAAGTAGAAAAATACCAGATAAACATCATCTCCTGTGGCGTATTTTCCAGCATGTTTTTCTAGTAATCTCTCGAGTGCTGCAAAGTAATAATCACGTAAGCCCAGTAAACTGAAACTTTTGTAGCATATTAAAGTAAATTTTACCATTTACTCAGTATTATGACAATTGATATTTCAATGGTCGTTTCTTTAGTATTGCATTTTACTCCTCATTGGTCGAATTTATATTTATTTTATTCTTATGACGTGTTATTAAGATCTAGTATTCTGTTTAGTTTGGCTTAAAAAGTAATGTTGGAACATACCTGCAAAGCCTTTACCAATATGTTTTTGAGCCCATGGAAGCTTTGCATCAGGACCAACCTTTTCCTCGATGTAATTCTGCAAGTTGGTTCAAAACATGATATGCAAGATTGTTAAAACGATTTCTGTGAAGGTTTTTGGATGTCAACAGTAAAAAAATTTCTTACTCACCAAAACAGCTAGATTCTGCAGAGGTTGTATGCTTGCGGAAACAATATTTGCAGCCTACAGATTATAAGTAGATGACTTTTAGTTACAGAAACAAGATACGAGGAACGGAGATCTATTTATGTGCATGATACATGCCACATTAGAAGCAAATGCTTGACCATTAGCTGATTTAAGTCTTATTTGCAAACATGTTTGGATAGTCGGCTGACTATTTCTGAATAATCATCATATCATTTAATGTCCTATTGAAGACTATAATTATTCCAAGATCCTATCATGTAAGATACATGATACTTTAGGGCTCCATTTTGTTATTGGTAAAAACGATTGTGGGACCAAAGATCACTCTGATGTATTTGAGACAGTCACGGATGGCCTTAAAATGTTATATCTAAAGTAATAAGCGGTTAAGCTAAGCGTTGAAGATACACTTTAAGAATTATTCCATAACATTGTCATCAAATAAAGCAGCTAATGTAGAATGCTAAGACAACAAGAAGCCATGTGATTTTACCTGGTAATTAATTGCCCTTTTCTCAAGGTCTCTAGGCAACAAAGGATGCTGAGGATACTTCTCCTCAAGGTACTGTACAGAACAAGACACGATGGTAAAACACAGGAAAAAAAGAATGAAAATTTAATGAATAAGTTGACTCATTTCTGAAGCAGATATCAGCAAAGCTAACACCAAAACTCACCATTAGAATTGCGAAAGAGTCTGCAAGTACTACATCACCATCTACCAGTGCAGGCACAAACCCAATCGGGTTGATCTTTAAAAACTCTAAATTTGAAAAGGAAATAATGTAAGACAAACATGTTATAGATGTAACGCAAATCCCCAATGTTTCACGCTTGATGCAGGCAACAAATTCTAAAATCATTAGTACATAATTAGCTAAAAATCTTGAACTCTCTTTACAATTTTAATATTCTAGCAGGATATCAAATTTCCTTGCAATTGAAACTTCATGAACTTTCACCAAATTGCAGCTGTATGCAATTTCTTCTTTCTTTATTTTTTTATTTTTTATTTTTTTTTATTATTTTTTTTATTTTTTTATTTTTTTTATTTATTTTTTTTCTTTACCTTTTTGATGCAATAAACTGTTAATTTGTAACAGAGATAAAATTGTGACATACTGACATGACATCAAAACAACTGATGTCAGTTTATTAGTCTACCTGCTATAGAAGGTCGCATACATGTAACGATTCATAAAGTTTTAACTCGCTTATCTACAAATAAGCAGTTTTTGAGAGTTTGGATGATTTGCTCATTTGCGCACTAAAAAATAAGCAGGTTAGTAAATTCTTATTTCGTAAGAAGGTAAACACTTTAAAATAAGTAATCCCAAACACCCCTTAAATAGAACTCTTCATCATTTACATTTTTTATTCTGCTTGTCTGCTAAAGAAGCAGTTTGAAGATCATCCAAACTGCTTCTGCTGGCAGCGTCTTTTGGGTAAAAAGTAGTTTTATATAAGCACATGCTTACAGATTAGATTGATATTCCTAAAAAATATCTTCTTCTGATTTTAGGGGTGTTTGGGTAAGCTTATATGACTCAAATAAGCCAAACCCAAGTGAGTTTATGAGCTTATATTAGGGGGTTTTGATAAGCGTCAAAATTGTTGCTTTTTTAAGGGGGGGTTGGGCTTATATTAGATACTCTTATAAACTACAATTTTACCCTTAATTATGAGCTACCCCAAGCACCTTAGCTAATGAATGAGCTTACTAACCATGTCCTTTTTGGTCATTTACCTTATGAGCTCATCAAGTTATTAAAAATACGCTAATCGAAACACTCGTTATGGGCTTATGAGCTTATGATGTATAAGCCATAAACTATTTATATAAGCTACAAACAATGATGAAATTTGTTACCAGGGTTATTCTGCTCTCCTTTAAGTAAATCAACAGCCTTGTATTCATAATCAAGTCCTGTTAAACAATAATCTTAATAATTTATTCCTCTGTTTATAATTTATAAATGGAGTAAATAAAATGAAAAAGACCTTTTAAGTTAAGACCAATACGAACACGGAAAGCACATGAGCTTCTGTGATATGAATACAGCTGCAACTTGTTTGAATCACCCTGAACATTAACATTAAATTATATGTGTGCAAATGTATCTTTGTCTGTAAAAAAGAATTAAAAATATGAGTGTGAGAGAGAGTGAGAGGTACCATTTTGGATTGAAATTGAAGTGCAAATGCAGAGAGAAACCAACCAATGTACTGTACGATGATCAAGAACTAACAAGTCAATGTTTGTTAAACAACCGTGTTCAACTTTTTCTTCTTTTATGACTTTTTTCTGTAAAAAAAAATATTTTTTTATCTACAAACACAAACGAATAGAACGGAAGCAGTGTGAGGCATGAATTGAACTTTATGCTGATCTATTTACAAATTGCTATACAACGCTTCTAATAAAAACCTTGGACTATTTTTTTGCTACTTGAAAAACAACTTTTAAAAATGGATTTAATGACATTGCAAAAGATGTTAGATATATAAGTAATTTGCATTTCGGTCACCCAAAACGTCACTTATTTAAAACTTAGACACTTTTGTGGTATATTGAGATGGAAAAATGGTTTAAAAAGTCATTTAATTTGTTATCTTTTTTTTAGGCATTTAATTTTTTTTCTTAAAGTAGTCAAATATTTTTTTAATTTTTTTATTGTAGCCATATATCTGACATGACATGATCTAATAAATGGTTAATTACATAAATTTACATAAATGGTCCATGTGACTTTAAACAATTACATTATTCATCCTTGAGTCAATTACATAAAAGGTCCCTGTGACTCTAATAATTTACACATTTTGTCCTTGCGGCTATAAACTTAAACTAATCCACGCAGCCACCATCCACCACCTGCCACCACCATCCGCCGCCTGCCACAACAATCGAAGCAGATATTGAATTACGATAGTCGTCATAATCTTCATCTTCACAGTTTATATACATTTTTGTCAACGCAGTGTTTAAAGACGTGTCAACTTGGACCCCACTTTTCATCACGTAACCATGAGCGGATATACCAATATTCAAAAGTTCACCGCTATCAATAGCTGCAAAAATTGAGGTTAGCGTCTGTGAATTTGGTTTAATTTCCAACTGAAGCATCTGGATAAAAATCTCGCAAGCTTGTACCTTTAATTCATTATGGATCAAAGCAGAGATGAAAACGTTGCATGAAATTACATCCAAGTTCTTCATTCTAATAAAAATCCTTGTGGCATCTTCAATACAGTTTAACAATGCGTACATATTAATCAAAGCATTTCTGATATGTTTGTTCATTTCCTTGCCGATCTTAATAGCATAAGCATGTAAGCTTTTACCATTTACCAAACCATCGGACAATTGAGCACATATAGGCAGAATAATGACTATGGTTCGTTCATTTAATTGAAACCCCTAACTAGCGCATATCATTTATACAGTTTATTGTTTCTTCAATGTACCCACTATTCGATAAAACAAGATAACATAGACTGTTTTCCATAAAGCAACATCTTTTGTTGTGATCGAGCTAAATAGCTCGTATGAAGATCTTGAATCCGCAAAACTTGGTATTCGTTCATTAAGGTATTAACTATACGCATATTGGTGTAACCAAATTTGATAACCAGTTGATGAACTTGCAGTCCTAATTCAAGATCACCAAATTCAGTACACGCTTGTATGACAACTAACGTTGTGATTGAATCACACTCGAATTCATCGTTAAGCATTAAAACGAAAAGCTCTAGAGCTTTTAAACAATCCCCATTGTTCACATACCCACTTATCATAGTATTCCAACTAATCGTATTTCTCAAATCCAACATTTCAAAAACAAGCCACGCAATTAACGAATCAAATTTCATTTAAAACCCCATCAAAGACGCACCCACATAATAATTTGAACCAAACAAACCATGCCTCAAACAATACGCATGCATCTCCCTCCCACACTTCCACTCCATCAACTCCCTACACGCCTTAAGTAACTCCACAACAGTAACCCCATTCGCTTTCAAATCCCCCTTTTGCATCTCCATAAACAAACCCACCTGTTGGGTTCAATAAATACCCAAACCCCTTAATCTAGGATTTGAATAGAAAATAACCCAAGTGTTTAGTCCGTCCAAAACACTAACAGTGTCAGTGAAAAGCCTCTCAGCTGAGTCATCTTCGAGGACACAAGATTTAGGCGTAGAAGAAGTCTCTCACTCCGTAAGCGGAACTTAAAGGAAACAGTGAGAAGAAGATGATGGATTAGGTGAGTGATGACAATAACTCATGAATCCCTACTTCTCCAACTACTTGCTAACTTAAAGACAGAAGCGAAGGATATAAATAGACGAAGAAAGATGGGACAAGGAGAAGTTTGAATCCAGATAAAGAAGTCCTTATCAACATAAGTCAACTTTCCTTGAACTACTTACAAGCTCGGTGTCATCAACCGAAATATGGAAAGGACATTGTCCTTTACTTAGAATAGTCTTGTAAAAGAGACAAAATCACGTAAGATTTTGTCTTTGTATGATGTCGATTTGTCACTTAGGAAAGAGTTAAAACTCATACATGTATAAATAGCATAAGAGATGGAGTGAAAAGATTAAGCTTGTGAATTGTAAAAAAAACACACACACGCAAGCCATCTTTTCACTCCTCCAAATACAACTTAGTTCCTGAGATAGCTCAGTGAGCTCTAAGAGTTGTGCTCCACTTAGCTGAGCTTAGAGGAGTCACCCAACTTTGATTTCAATCCGTACTATTCCGTAGTACTTGGGTAACGTATTCTTTGTTGATTTATTTATAATAAGAATATTATGTTGAAAATTACATAGTGTGTTTCTTGTTAATTCATCATAGTTCACTATTAACTTGTTTTATGCATTTAAACTGTTTTAAACGATGAGTGAGCGAGGAACAACAAGTGGTATCGAAGGCGCTAATTATAAAACTCGTTTTAGGCCGCTCTAAAAGTTTTTAAATTAGGATCCTAAATGGCTGAAATTGATGGACCCCAACTAGTCGATAAAAAGGGTGGAGCTTATTCACCTTGTGCCCCTAGACTTGAAGTTGGTAAATTCAACAAATGGAAAAAGCGAATGCTTTGCTATTTGATTGGGATGGAACCTTATTATATCAAGTGTATAAATGAATGTTCATTTATCCCAAAGATAAGGGTTGCTCCAAACACGAGCTCAATGGACCGAGGATGAAAGAAGAGTGGTCAACCAGGACCAAAGACTCAAAAGTATCATAATATCTTGTCTTCCACGACGATATTATGGTCGATATGTCAGAATATGCTACAAAACCCTGGGATGATCTAGTTCATAGTCATGAAGGACCATCTGACACCAAGGAAAACAGGATAATGGACTTGAAACTTGAGTATAACACCTTCGGGCTAAGGACTCGAAACTCTCTCTCAAACTTACACCGGATACAAAACTCTTTTAAATGAACTTTCAAATGATGGTGTTAAGTTGTCCAAACATGAAATCAATGTCGGTTTTGTCATGTCTCCCCGAAGTGGTTGAATTTTTCTCGGGACTTAGGAATGCTAATCATATCCAAAATCTTGAGCCTCAAATTTATGGGAAATTTTTCTATGAGAAAACCTCATCAACATGATACCGACTTAAAAAGTCTCAGAAGTCAAGAAGTCCCGACCACCACCTCATCACCAATTTCAACTTCTTTTCTAACAATGTGGTTCAAGATAAGAAAACTCGGATGATGAGCGGCGAGAGATCTGAGTAGAGTACCTAAATGACTGAATTTGAATTTGAAAAGGCACTCGCTAACTCTCAAGGTTTATAAAAGAAACAAAGGTTTTCAACTGCTAAAACAATCGAAGACATGAATGCTATAAGTGTCATAGCCATTTGCAAAAGACTGTTTTTCAAAACAACTTCTCAACCCTCTTACAAACCATCAGGATCTAATCGGTCTTCAAAGCTTTAGCAAATTTCAACCAAAAATCTATCAGTCTCATCAAAATGTTCAAAACAAATATGATCTTAACAAAACCATTGATTATGAAGCTAAGTATAAGAAAGCAAAAGCTAAGCTTACATTGCTTGAGGCCATCCCTCGAAACAACAAAAAATGTTCAATCTATGGGGTAAAACAAGGGTCTCGTTCTTTGAAACCCTTGGAGATGAAGAGCCGGTCTCTCGATGATGAATTGGTGCATGTCGTAGTGCACTCATGACCTCTGGAAGAGGACAAGCTTGCTGTTGGAAAGAATCATGCCCGAAATGGAGAATGGGTCAACATCACAATGAAGAAGGTAAACATTTTACTTTCTATGGATGATGACTCGATTGGCGTCTTACATGAATTATCCGAATGTAGACCTTAAGTTAGTAGAAGAGCAAAGACTGAATCTTTTTTCTAAGTACAACAAGTTAAGTTTTGAATTGAATAAGTGTAGGGATGAATTGCTTATTTTTAAACAAGCAAAGCTTGAGGTCACACTTAAATTCAAAACACTGAACTAGTTAAAAGAAATCGAATCTTCAAGATGAACTTAAAAGGCAAATGATATTCTTAATAGTTGATCGCTAAGAATCCCGGGGTCTTTGATGTGGGTGCCCCCAAGAGTAAGAAGAAGAGAGTCATAGGTGAAGATCATCTCCCTGACCCTCTCAACAAAGACCAGTCTCCTAAGCCATTTGTGTCTGGTGGCATGATTACAAATATGTTGGCTCCCCTAATTCCGGTGATTGGATGAACGGGTGAATCCCGAGAGTAAGCTTCCAAATTACGATTCGGAAGGATTTGAGCCCGAGCCAAGCTCTTAAGAGCATGCTAGAACTTTGAGATGACCGGTGGCATGAACACATCTCCAGTCCGAGCGAATCAACACCGCCCACCCCTGAAATCTCTTCAGGGTGCCGATCCAAGCTCTGAGCTTACTCCACTACAATTCAATCCTCATTCACCAAAAGAAAGGTCCGGACTTGGTAGAACCATCCTACAAAGACAAGCAAAACTAATCCAACAAGAGTCTACTGAGACTTCAACATCCTCGTCCCCAAGTTTGACCAAATTCGAAGAATCGACCGAACTGGTGAAAGCTTATGAAAAATGGAATCCATTGAAAAGGTCCTTGAACCAATCAAGAGAGACAAAGTCACCTTCCTCCGTTCCTCAAAGTCTAAGTCAACCTCCAAAAACAAACAAAAGTGTGAAGCCGTAATATTATTACACCAGCCATACCATCGACAATTGTTATAGAATCCTTTTACGCATGATCCAAAAAGGATGATCACAGACTGCAGATCATCTACATGGATGTCACCAAGCAAACTATACCAAAGTTGTCATCGGATGCTTCATCCTCCAAAGCTCCAAAGAATAGAGCAAAACCTTTTCCTCTCAGGCCTCACTGGTTTAATGATCATCATCGATGATGATTTTATGAATACATGCCGTGGATATATGCGTAATCCACTCATGAGACATCCCAACATAATGTCATGCGCGAGAAATTCCAAACAACCTAGAGTCACCGAGTCATCCTCGCCTCTAAATGCAAAACCCTGTGGTAGCACTTGCACACAACCACTGACCATGAGTCGACAAATTTCGAGACCTTGAGACCCAAGCCCACTAGTAAGTGGGTCACTAATAGAAACTAATTCAGTTTACCACTTGTGCGAAACATGCGAGGAGATTAATTGGCATCTAGCATGTGGATGCTCAAGAAGCTACGACCGTGTGAAGGAATATCTCACAAGTATGTAAAGGAACCAGGGCCCAAGGTAGTATTTGGTGATAACTCATCATGTCCCATTGAAGGTTATGGTTCAAGAACCGTAATGGAATAGTTTTCTCTAATAGCCTATGTCAATGGTCTCAAATACAATCTCATCAGTCACCAACTATGTGATGCTAAATACATTGTACAATTCAATGATAAACAAGGTACCATTTTCAATGCCAATAAGGAAGTTGTGTTGATAGCTCCTAGGAGAGATGATGTTTATGTGCTAGACATGTCAACACTCTTCCAAGATGGAACGTGTCTCTTTGCCAAAGCCACCTAAACTATCAATTGGCCGTGGCATAAAAGACTCTACACTTAAACTTCAAAACCTCAACAACTTGGCAAAACAAAACAAGGTCCTTGGCTTACCATCACTAGTTTTGCAAAAGATAAACCATGCTCAGCCAAAGGGTAAACACCACGAGCATCATTCAAAACAAAACAAAATTTTTCCATCAAAGTCGCTTCATCTCCTCACGACATGGATCTCTTTGGACTGCCGGTCCCGTGATCAATCCAAAGATGAGTATATACTTGTCATTGTTGATGAGTTCTCAAGATACACTTGGGTATACTTTCTTTCCAAAAGAGTCATGCGTGATACAATAATGTCATTCATCGGGAAGATTGAAAACCGTAATGACATTATCAGTAAACAAATCGAATCCGACAATGGTATTGAGTTCTAAATCAAGAGCTTGAGAGTTTCGTGATGAAAAGGAATTTCTCAAAATTTTCATCTCCATATACCTCAACAAAATGGGGTTCTGAAAGGAAAAACAACTCTCATTGAGGCTAGAACCATGTTAAATGGCTCACTCTCAAAGCATTTCGATCAAGTACCAAAACTCTTGTTACACTCGAAACAGTCAATCATTGTCAAAAGACATAACAAAACCCCATATGAGATCTTCAAAGGTAGACTTCCACATCGACTATTTTCATGTATTTGGATGTCCTGTGTTCATTCATAACCACAAGGATCATTTAGGAAAGTTTGATGCAAAGTCGATGATGGATACTTTTAGGCTACCAACATCTCCAAAGCCTTCAGGGTTTTTAACACAAGGAGATAACAAGTTGAGGAAACCTTTCATATCACCTTTGATGAAAGCTCGAAAGCATCAGTTCACTAACACCTCGGAGGAAATAGGAATTGATGACTCATCAAGATACGATGAGTTCACCAGCGAATTCAATTCCTCATATCAGTCGACCGACATCTCATATTATGTCTTACCTCACAACCTTCCCCAACCAATAATTAGTGAATTCATTGATAATCTATCGGCCCCAGCAGGATAGGTAACATCAACCAACTATTCGGATCCCGTGATTCATGAAACCCAACCGAAACGAGACATCATAACAGATGCTCAAAATGAATCATTGACCAGAATCAATCTCACTCTTGAACTTCCAGTGACCTCATCAAACTCAGATCCTAGACCACAAAGTAAGTGGACAAGATCTCAGGAGATTGAGCTCGTAAACATTTGGTGAACCCATCGAGGGCATGCTCACAAGAAGCATGGTCGCTAATCTAACCGCAACTTCAGACCAATGAATGTCTATATCGATTATTCATCGAAATAGAACCCAAAAATGTCATGAAGCTCTAAAACACCCAAGTTGTTCAGCTATGCAAGAAGAACTGCAACAGCTTGATAAAAACAAGGTCATGACCTTGATCAAATGTCCTCAGGATGTAGTAGTCATAGGAATGAAGTGGTTTTCGAAACAAACTGATGAAAATGGCAACCGCATTAAAAACAAAGCCGGTAGCCAAAGGTTACAGTCAACAAGAAGGCATTGACTATGATGAGACATTTGCTCCGTTGCAAGAATGGAAGCCATCAGGATCTTCCTTGCATATGCATCATACATGAACTTCAGGGTCTACCAAATGGATGTTAAAAGTGCATTCTTAAATGGTGATCACAAGGAAGATGTGTATGTTCAAGAACCTCCGTGCTTGAGAGTAGTGAATTCCGACTATGTCTCAGAACTTGACAAAGCCCTCTATGGACTTAAACAAGCTCCTGTGGCATGGTATGAAACTCTCTCGCCTTCCGATACAAAACAAGTTTCTCAGAGGAAAGATAGACAACATTAATGTTTGTCTATAGAACCCAACAGGATATGATACTAGTCCAAGTGTATGTTGATGATATCATCTTTGGCTCAACAAACTACAAACTTTGCGAACAGTTTGAAAAACTAATGACAAAGAAGTTTGAAATGAGCATGATGGGGAACTTACATACTTTCTTGGACTACAAATCATGCAAACTGATAAAGGAATATCCATCAGTCAAGAGAAATACACTAGAAATCTCTTGAAGAAATATGAGATATTTGACTATGCCTTAGTGAAGACACCAATGGTCCCACCTTAACAACCTTGGACCCGATCTCATCAAAATCACCAATCAAACTCATTTCAGAGGGATTGTTGGATCACTGATGTATCTAACCGCTACTAGACCAGACATACAATTTTCAGTCTATTTAATAGCAAGATATCAGTCCAATCCCAAAGAATCTCACCTCAATGCAGCCCAAGAGAATACTGTGTACTGAGGGAACCCCAAGCCTTGGACTCTATTATCCAAAATGCTCAGGGTTTGATCTCAAGGGTTACCGATTCTCGATTATGCTGGCTGCAACATGGACGTAAAAAAAACCTCGTGGTCTGTCAATTTCTTGGAGGAAAACCGGTCTGGAGTGCAAAGAAGCAATAATTGGCTATGTCCTCACCGGCGAATATGTAGTCTGCCTGCAGATGTTGTGCCAATGTATTATGGATGAAAAGTCAACTCAGTGACTACAACATCCATTACAAAATGGTGCCCATCTTCTGTGATAACACTAGTGCAATTGCAATCTCCAACAACCCTGCCCTCCACCAAAGAACCAAACACATTGATATCAGATATCACTTCATCGGGGATCACATAATGAAAGGAGACATAGAGCTTCATTTCATCCCTACTTGAATCAACCGGCCGATATCTTCACCAAACCCTTGGATGAACCCACCTTGAGATCGAAGTTTAATTGGGAATGCTTGACATTGAAAGTCAAGTATCTGAACCAATCTCAGAAGTTCTCTCAAATGGTTCATCCTCCCGACACCCAAAATAAACCTCACCGAATGAGTAAGACTCATTCATGGTCCCCACACTTGACAAAGAGCATTGAATAAGTAACTAAATGATCCAAGTATTAGTTACTTTAATGTCCTAGGTTGGTAACTATGCCAATTTAATAAAGGAATATATGTCTTTGTCTTACTGTCATCCCACTTGGCATTTAATGCCTCACAAAATTATCAAATTGATATTTTATCTCTGAAAAGTGCACTGGCACTGCAATGCTCCCTTAAAAACGGATTTTGCCGCGGTAATGGAGTGGTAGCATTAAATGTGGAAATTCAAACGCCTTTCAAAAACCAACTCATAATATTCCCATTTGTGCACAAAACACCCCTCTTATCACTCTATAAATACCCTCTTCAAACACAAACAAATATTTTCTGCAACAAAACTCTGTCAAAATCATTTCAAAAAAAAACATTTGTGTGCTCAAAACTCTTTAAACCTCTTTTGGAAAACCCTTCTTGTAAACATTTACAAAAGTTTTTCATCACAAACTTGAAGAGATCTAAATACTTTGATTGTTCTAGTCAAAACATTTCTTAAATCCTAAAATCTTTGTTAATGGAAATGACTAGAACACAATCTCTCGGGTTGCTTCTCGAGGTAGGGATCTTACTAATGTTGAATTTAAAACAAATAATGTCATAGGAAATTTTGAATATCCTGAAAATGTCCCAACCTATAAGGACATTATAAAATTTTTATTCAACTGCCCACTCAAAACGGCCTTTGTAAAATGTCCAAGTGATTGTACCCAAACTACCTCGGGAGTTTTGGGCTACAGCTAGAACCTTGACCACACCTTCTAACGATGAGAATAACCTTAGACCTCTCGGAGTATCTCATCATGTTCAGTCTTAATGGGGAACAATACACCTGGATTTTAAAGCGTTCGCACTTTTACAATAGGGTTAGATTATAACAAAGGTGTTTATGTCGCCCATCACGAACCCTCCACATGGTGAAGGATGGGTTAAAACAAATCATTTTAGATCCAACTTTTTGGACAAGACCCAGTCACTACTAAAAGCTCATTCCCGTGGCTTGGAGGATCCTCTTCACTTTTGTGATTCGGGTCCTCGGCGGGAACCACTCATCCACTGAACAAGTTAACTCTATTTAGTTGATGATGGCATACTGATTGATGAATGGGGTCACTGTGCATATAGGGGAGATCATTACGGTGATCTCGTATCTAGCTGCTGAGCAAAACTAGGACGAAATACGTTTCGTATCCTAGGTTTGTCTCATGTGCTCTGCAATCGCTATCGGGTTCAAACTATACTCGGGATGAAAAATTTGGAAATTTACGGCATCACGAGCCCATCAAATTTTCAAAAGGACCCATCCCTTGTCACTCCCATTGAATTGACGGCCCACATGATTTCTGTAAACAATCAAAGTGGATCAGTGTCTCCAAACCCTGCTCCTAAAAAGAAGAAGGGGAAGTCTCAGACTGGGACTAAGACTAAACCAAAGTCTCAGGGCCTGAGGCTTCAGAGAACACCTAAAAGGCACAAAAGCCCGTGACCAAAAGACACCCACTTGACGGGCAACAATCACCCAAGTGACAACGGGACACCGATACATCACGCTTAGTGCCCTTGGTCACACCTCTACTCCCAAGATCCGGAGGAAACATACAACCCGGCGGTAGGGAGCGCCTTCCCTACGCCCGGTGATGACATTAGCAAATCCAAGCCTTTGTCTGAGGGCACACTGATCTCTCCCAAAGACTCAGAGGGACTCAAACAACCCGTTGATAGGGATACAACTATCAGATCTACCAAAGGCACTAGCAGTCCCCACCGGTGTCTCGGGGGTCAGGGGACAAAGACTCGGAGGAAAGGAACAACCCGGCCGTCGAACCCACAACCAATCGACTCCGGTGAAGGCACACGGGAAAGCGCCCACCGTGTCCGAGGGGTCAACGGGGACAAAGACTTCAGAGGGATATAAACCACCCGTTGATATGGAACCCATAACCAACCCCTTGCTCACAATTGCTGATGTCACTGGGATATTATTCTCTGAAGATGAGCTCGCTGAGATTGATGATGAAATCTTATCACCGGAGAAGAAATGGGCGCTGAGGTTCTGAACAAGAGCCTCAGGCGATCCAAAGGAGCTTACCGAGTCCCCATTCCAACATGATGATCATACTCAGATCCTCCTCAAGCTCGATGAATTCAAAGAGTTTGACAATGTTCTTCCCTCACTGAAAGGCGGTTGGCTTGAGTGGATCACCAGGGCTTCAAGGAAGCTATATTCAGGGGTTACTAAAACATTGTGGGAACAACATCTGAGCTGCAAGTTATGTGATCTAAAGGCAGAGGTACAGGGCTTCATGAAAATGTTCATGAGCATAGAGATCGATGTATGACAACATTCACCATTGGATGAAAACATGGCTAAATTCCTCAGGCATCTGCAGGGTGTAGGTACCACGATAGATGAAATCAGGGAGTTTGTCAAAGACCCACAACCAACTCTAAAGTCTTGGAAGCTCTGAGGTGTACTGAAACAATCCTCAAACCTCACGAACTGCTCAATATGCTCAAGTCTACAAATGTTCAGGGTCTTCCATCCTCAGTTCAATCTCTTCAAGCTACATTGGACTCATTGAATACGCAGGTGGCTACATTGGCTCAGCATCCTCATCTCCGGCCGGAATCTTGGGCCCAGAATGACCGCTCTTGAAATCTCACAAGCTAACTTGGAAGCAAAAGTCACCGGTATTCAAACCGACACCTCGAGACATGAAGGCAATGATCACGAGATTTATTAAGCCTTCAAGGGTCAAGCGGCTCCGTCCCCCTCGGCACCAACACAACTCTTGCCCTCACCGATGCTACGAATAAATGTTGAGGGGGAGAATATGTTGAAGAAACTCCTCTTCACACTGCGAGGGGAGCCAACATCATGTTAGTCTCTGTAGCTCGACATCAACATCACCACCAGTCACAGCAACTCCCATCTCATCCATCCCACCAACAACATCATCAACAACACTGGCAGTTATCACAACAACACCACCCTTAGTTGCATCATCTTCTTGAGGCCGGGACAAAGGCAAGGCATAATGACGACTGCTCACGAGCACGAAGATTCCTATAAAATCGGCGCATGATCGGATACCGCTCACACCTCAACAAATGAGTAAACATCTTGCTAAAGAAGAAAGAAGATTGAAACTATTGAGGAAGATAAAAAAGAACAGAGAAGCACGGCAAAGGTTGTCAGAAGAAGTGAGAATATGGGATTAGATGCAAGCAAGCTCCCAAAGGGTCGAGCGAGGACAAAAGTTCAAGGATGCTCGGTCGCTCAAATGGCCGCAATGAGAAGATGAAGAAAAGAGAAAGAAAAGCTGAAGCTCGGAAGCGTAATTGAGGAATACAACTGGACAATGAGCAGCCGAAGGCTTCCTGAAAAAATCACCGATGTCAAGATTATTCCCAACACCAAACCATTGGCTATGAATGTTTACACAGGGGATGACAAAGACACTTTGAGGTTCATGATCCCTTAAAATTCAGTGACTTTGGGATCACTGAACTTGATGAACTTGGTCCAATCATTGGAAAGAAGCAAAATAAGATGGTCAAGGAACTGATGAAGATGCTTAGCAAAAGATATGAAAGGCGAGGATGCACCAGTAACTAGGAATTAACGCCTTGCCTTGGCCTCAAGGATCTCAACCATAAACTTCCACGGCAAAAGGAAAATAGTTGAGTTCCAACTGAGATAAAAGTGCACGGCCGAGTGCAACGAGGGAGCCACACGAAGGTGTTAAGTTTGTGAACTGCTTAGTGATTGAATAGCTGAAGAGGGCTATTTTTCATTGATGAGTATGGAAACCCAGCGTTCCAAAGATGGAGCGATGTTGATAAGGCGAGGAGTAGCTACAATGATAAGCTATATACCAGTGGCTTCTCAAATTCAGTACCCCTGCAAATATCGATTTTGTTTGACTTAAATGCCAAGATAAAAGATCATCCGACAGGAAACACCGATCACAAAGAAAGTCAAGCTTGAAGCACCGGGATCCATCTCGGGTGATCATCTTAATTTATCTCTTTTGTACTAGTAATAGGAACTATGTATGTCGATCAATAAATGATGTATGTTATATTAATTTACTCAGTGTTCCTTATTGTATTCATTAGTACATTCAGTAGAGAAAGAAGCCATTTGCTCACTCTACACGATCAACCACTTAGGCTATTTGTATATCCAAATAGGGGAGGCTGTTGGTTCAATAAATACCCAAACCCCTAATCTAGGATTTGAATAGAAAATAGCCCAAGTGTTTAGTCCGTTAAACACTAATCATGTCACTGAGTGCAAAGCCTCTCAGTGAGTCATCTTCGGGACACTCGATGCGAGTAGAAGAAGTCTCTCCACTCGGTAAGGCGGAACTTAAAGGGTGAAGACTGAGTCAAGAAGAAGATGATGGATTAGGTGAGTGATGAGAATAACTCACTGAATCCCTAAGACTCTCCAACTACTTACAATGAAGACAAAGCTGAAGAAGAAGACCGAAGGATAAATAGATCGAAGAAAGAGCGGGACAAGGCGGGAGAAGTTTGAATCGGATAAAGAAGTCCTTATCAACATAAGTCAACTTTCCCTGAATGGCTAGCTTACAAGCTAAGTGTCATCACTGAAATATGGAAAGCGACCTTGTCCTTTACTAAGAATAGTCTTTGAATAAGCAGACAAAATACATCATATTTTGTCTTTGTATGATGTCAGATTTGTCACTTAGGAAAGAGTTAAAACTCATACATGTATAAATATCATAAGAGATGGAGTGAAAAGATTAAGCTTGTGAATTGTAAAAAACACACACACACAAGCCATCTTTCACTCCTCCAAATACAACTTAGTTCCTGAGATAGCTCAGTGAGC
The DNA here is from genome assembly GCA_910596185.1 of Chrysanthemum makinoi. Classification (NCBI taxonomy): domain Eukaryota; kingdom Viridiplantae; phylum Streptophyta; class Magnoliopsida; order Asterales; family Asteraceae; genus Chrysanthemum; species Chrysanthemum makinoi. Next base: position 97,206,339 of record OU343221.1, on the reverse strand, counting down.
TCTAAGAGTTGTGCTCAGACTTAGCCCGAGCTTAGAGAGGAGTCACCCAACTTTGTCATTTCAATCCCAAGTACTATTCCGCAAGTACTTGGGTAACGTATTCTTTGTTGATTTATTTCTAATAAGAATATTATGTTGAAAATTACTTAGTGTGTTTTCTTATGTTAATTTCAGTCATAGTTCTCTATTAACTTGTTTTATGCATTTAAACTGTTTTTAAACGATAGTGAACGGGGAACAACACCACCCCTTCCCAATACTCATTACAACCAATACACCCGAAAATCATAGCGTTCCATGACACAACATCTCTCTCAGACATTTCATCAAACACTTTACGCGCGTCCCACAACATCCTACATTTCGCGTAAAAATCCACAAAAGTCGTCTGAACACGAATTAGCATCCTTCAACCTCTTAACTGCCACCACGGTACAACCATCATCCAACACCACTCTATAAACCGTCCCTAAACTCCCTTTCCCAAGCATTTCCGCTGAAGCCCTTAACAAATCCTCTAACTCGAACTTTTTTTTCTTATCAAAAAACACAATCTCCAACCCTAATTCAACAAGCTAGCACAATACTCAAATGGAAATAAATACTGCTAATGTCCTTTTCAAATTCAACAAGCTAGCAATCACCAAACAATCTAAAAACTGTAGAGCTAAATTGCTAGCATTGGTCCAAAGGTTTTCTGGCATCTGGTCCTTACTAACACCCTCTTTAATCTTTGTTTACCACACGAATTATTAACAAAATGTTTTTAATCCATCATTTAATCCACGAAATCATTATCAAAAGTTTTACAATCGATTTAGAATGAAAAGAAAATATACAAACGGTGGAGGTGGTGTGGCAAGGCAGTGGAGGTGGTTGTGGTGTCGGTGTGGTGGTGCTAGAGAGAGAGGGAGAGGCAGTATAGAGGGATGTGAGAGAGAGAGAGTAGAAGATAGATTTGATCTAATTTTTTAAAGGAATGATATAAAGCGGATGATTTATGTAATTGTTTAGAGCCACAGGGACGATTTATGCAAATTTATGTAATTAATCCTTGATTAGATCATGCCACGTCAGATATATGTCTACAAGAGAAAGATTAAGAAAGTGTTTGACTACTTTAAGAAAGAAAAAAAGTTTGATGCCTACAAAAGAAAAAAGTGGCAAGTTGGATGAGTTTTTAGACCATTTTCCCTATTGACAAATCTAGTACCAGATTCTAATTTTGCCCCATTTTACCCTTACGTTGATCTAAATCTTAACTATCTAACTATCTTTAATGGAGGAAGACATTTTATTCAATTAAATACCTTAATTTTAAGCAATACAACTTAATATGCAACATGTACAAATGATTAATGCTATGTAAAATATATTAAAGAATCATTGTTTTACACATAATTATTTAGACCATTCATTAATGTAAGTTTAATGTTAAATTTTTGTTTAGTTATGAACATGTAATTTTTATAAAATTTGCATATTCAAAAACATTTTTCATCTATGTATTTTAGTACAAGTTTTGTGAAATCCTAATAATTTTGCAATAAATTCGATTGATAAAAATCATACACGTTAAAGTACGAAAATTTTCAAATGATCTATAAAGTATGAAAACGTGTAAACATATAAAGCATGAAGATTCTCTATGTTTATACGTTATATAATATTATGACAAATATTACATAACATCTACTCATTAGCAAGTACCTTTCACCGTCAGTCGTCGCAACCTCATAATACTACTAACTAACGTTTTGGTATCACCATTGCATCGCTATGCACGTATGCTTGGCATTTTAATATGAAATAGTGTGTGATAAAGTTATTCCTCAAATTCTCGCCATGCATAAAATTATTATCACAAAAAACATGTGATCGAAAAAATTGCTCGTCAAAATTTTTAATTACAGGGTACCCGCCGCCGCAATGCGCGGGTACCCTGCTAGTATATATAATGGAGAAATCCATTTTCCTCTATTAAATGTCACTAAGACATCTTAAATTAAGTAATACAAATAATAAAGAATATGTACAAACATTCAAACACAAAACAAAAAATTTAAAAATACAAATAATAAAGTTAAATGTACATCTATACAACATCTATAATTAATGTTGGTTTGTCGATCTGTTGATTCGTTTTGGTTCAAACAAAAAACAAAAATTTAAGAATAAGGTACAAACATTGTGTTGGGCTCATATTGTCAAAGATTCAAACACAGAACAAAAATTTAAGAATAAGGTTGGTTCAGCATGGTTTCGGTCGATTTTCGAGTAATTTTACTCAGCCCTAGTCATGATGGTGATAGGTGGTGGCTATGGTCATTAGTGTTTTTAGTACACGTATCACAACGATACATTTTGAAAAATACGCGTTTATTGTATGACTTTAACCCTTATTTTTAAAGGTATTTCACATTATTTAGTCATCAATAAATCACGACTATTTATTCAAGAGTAGGTCGTCGCAACTCAGACGGCCTAGATTTGATCCAGACGACGTCAGAGACTGAAGGGGACGGCGTCACAAGCATAAGGTGACGCCGTCGCAAGATTAACGTGGCCAAGACAGAAACCTAATAATCGGCGACCCGGCACGTCACAAATCATAAGGTGGCGCCGCATATGTAATCTTATATATAGAATCCGAATTTTTTAGTTTTCAGTATGTAGTCTTTTGGAGTAAAAACCTAAACCGAACCAAGGCTGTCTTGTACAGTATTTTTGGGGTTCCATACCCTATCTTACATCAAGATAAGTGTTTTACTTCATTAATTCAATTATGTCTTCAATTACTTATGTGTATGCTTGCATGTTCTCCATGTCCGGCTAATTTACTTGTGTGTTTGCTTAGGGAATATTAAACTTGATTATTGAATATTGATTGGTTGTCTCTTATCTTAATTGTTAATGATCTAGTATTGCGATTGGTCATTCGTTGTGCAGTTAATGCTTGATTAATCTTTGTGAACCTTAGCTTATAATACCTAGAGTCATTATAGGCTAAACCATCCTAGAAAGTACCTTAGAGTTGAGTTTATAAATCCTAGAGATTTTGTAGGCGATAACCTTTGGTAGTTTCAAAGAGATAGGGATAAACGCATACCCTACAACTTTAGACACACAAGCGATTAGAATAATGACGTGACAATTCAACCATCAATAGGAGATAATTAAGGAGTAATAAAACCTAAGAAAACACATCTTTAAATAATCATACTGACACACAATAATTAGACATAGACTACATACACTTTAGTTTAGATAATTAGAAAGTAGAAGTAATGGGTAGAAATACCAACCCCAAATCCAAACCCGAGATTCATTTTACCTTTCCATTTCTAAAAAATATAAAAAGATAAAAAATAATCTTTCTCAACCCCAACCTTAGCGTAGTAACTTCTCACTAGCATTCCTATTCCCCTAGAGAACGATATCAATTCCCTTGGCTTACCCTAATACTACACTACAACATCGATTAGGTTCCTTTGCCTAGGGTGTTGAAACTTTAACTCAACGAAAGGAAGTTCCTTTGACCTAACGACGCGTGTGTAAGCGTTATCAAGTTTTTTGCCCGGAATAGAATAGCTAGTTAGGAGTCCACCTCGTTTAGGTTTCCTTGCTTGATTCCTATCTAGTAAGCTTTTTTTTTGCATTTTTTAGCTTTCTCGTAGTCTATCCCCCTTCTTCGTGACCTTTGTTCGTAAGCCCATCACTTTTCATCATGGAAGGTGATAATCAAACCACCAAATAAATCACTTTCACTCAAAACCCAAACCAATGACCAACACAAATGCCGAGGCCGCTATGTGAGTAGAAACACCGACCTTCAAGATTTCAGAGAAGGTATTCGATAGCACAATTAGGGAAGCTGTTGAGAAAGTGGTCAACGCCTCTGTAGTTGGCTCTATGATCAACAGTAATTCGGAAGATGGCTAAGTAAATAAAAATGTGAATGAGGAGGATAGTGCTTATTTTAATCTCTACCCCACTAAGGAAGAGGTTGCCTACCATCAATATATAATCGATAATCCCCGATCACCCATCATTAGAATATGTCCAAAGATTAGGAGAGGAAATCCTTGGAACCTCAAAATTCCTTGTATGATCGGATATAGGAATGTCGAACATGCTTACATAGATACGGAATCTCCCATTAATGTGATGTCATCTACTGTTTACAATGACATTATGAATGAGCGACTTAAGATTAGGAGAGAGCCTAAGTATCCAGGTGGAGTTTGCAACTTTGTGGGAAGAGTCAAGGATGTACATGTCTTTGTAGGAAATTTCACCTACCTAGTTGATTTTGTAGTCCTAGAAGACATTGGGTGTGTCATTGACTATAGCTTATCCCAAGTGGTGCTAGGAAAACCGTTTGTTGAAACATCTAAAATGAGCCATAACAAGTATGATGGAACGGTTAGGTTTAAGGAAGGAAATAATGAGATCACTTATAGGATGCCTTGGAAGACGAATGAATATGGCCATTTATCCCTTTTTGAACAAGACAACATTAGAGCTTTTGAGGAAAAAAGCAAGGACGATGTTGAAAAAGATTTTAAATTCATGTGGGAAAGAAGGAGGCTTTATTATAAGGATTGCTTGACCCTAGGCCTAGGTATAAGTCAATGAAAATTTTGTCAACATGATAGAATTCTCATTGAGGATGCAAAACGAGACCACGTAGGGGCACGACTTCGAGTCTAGCTACAAGACTCATAAATAAAGAAAAGCGTTTCGTCCAGGAGGCAACCTTGCTTAATTTTTGCTTGTTTGTGTCATATATCTATTATTGATTGTTTGTTCTCATGTTTAAATTTGTAAAAATTCTTTATTTTGTCTTTAACCTCGTCTTAATTACATATAAAGGTATTTTACATAAAGGATAAGTTTAGGGAGGATTACACCGTTTCAAAAGAAGCGTAAACATGAAATTTCAATTAATTAAGATATACATGTGTGTGTTTGTTCGAGTCAAATGCTTGTATCGAGTCATAATGGATGTTTTGCAGGAAAATTTTCCAGATTCAAAAGATGTAAATTTTCGAATTTTTCGAGAGAAATCGCATACCGGTTTTGTCGGGATAACTGACGGCAGTGAAGGAGCAAAAACAATGATTACTTTTTTTCGTTTTCCGAATGCTTATAATTTTTTGGAATTTCCGGTCTTAATTTTCGAAATTCAGTAAACATCCATTCCACAAGCATTATATCCTAGTTTAGTAGAGTCATATATATATTATTACCGCCGATTTTACGCGAAGGTTTCGTTTTTTTTCTTCAAGTGTGCATGTTTAATTTACCAAGAAGAAGGTACATAAGATGAGAGCTTTTCAAAGCGTTCTTCTTGAAGAAAAATGTAACCACCACTTTACACGGATCCTACCGAGCTAATCAGGGAGTACTAGTTTCTTTCATCTTTTATTACCTTCCATTATCATAACTTTGATACTTTAGGGGAACATTGGGGACAATGTTGAGTTTAAGTGTAGGGAGGGAAAATAAAACGGGAACTTTGAAACTATGCTTATCCTTGAATATTTGCTTTGTCCAATTGCTTTCGTGTAATAAACCATGAGAAAATGTCGGTTAGGGTAATTTTGGCACCAAATTTAAAATTTTCATGACATATAGGAGTGGGCCATTAGTCTTAACAAAAGCATCTCATGGATAGGAAGTTGCATGACTAGCACAAAAACCCCTTACCACTTAAATTCCACCCAAAATGAGGATCAGCGCCTTAGATTAGTAGAGAATTAAAGCATTCATCTTTAATGCTTAGTGTGTGAACCGGTAGTATAATAGATTCTAGAACTTGTTTTGTGATGCATCCCGAGATCGCTAGTAAGACAACACTTGTGTAGTTAGGAATAACTAAATGATAAGAGGCATTAGGATAACCCTTGTTTGATACCCGTAATATAATTACTTCTTCCACATTGGTTGAGTAATTCCCTGTTGGGATATGAAAGTCTTTGAAGACATGAAAGCATCTTTGAAAGATATGAAAGTAATCGTAGTCGCAAAAGTCTTTAAGGAAAATTCAAAGAGTCAAATCTTGCTAAACACAAAGTCAAAGTAATCTTGCACCTAAAAGTTAAAGTACTGCAAGAACAAAAGAACTATTATTCGTTTATGGAAAGTATTGTATTCTATGTTTAGATTACTTGTCGTACAAAGGTTATTATCAATTGTAAACCGACTAGGATATCCTTGAGTCTATAAAAGGACTCCTAGATTGGCATTAGATGTACGAGTCTATGAGTTTTAGAGTTTACTAATACACAAGTTAATTAGTGTTTAGAGAAGTTGATTATCTTAGAGTAAGAAGTATCTGCATATGTTGGATATTGGATTTCACATACACATCAAACCATAACACAAAGTGGCGTATAAATGGAATTCTAGAGAGAGAAAGTTAGAGGTTTAGGGAACTTAGTGAGAGAAAGTGAAAGATATTATTATGAGCTCCAACTCTCTACCTTGGGAGGTAGAGAGTATTTATAGTCTTACATAAAATCGCCACACAACCGGTACGTGGATCGCATACAATGGGTAAAGACCCGTCCGTCCTCCACGGTGTTACTTAACTAAATACTACTTAACTAAATATAACTATGACTACGAGCATTCTAACGATTACATATACTTGAGGTGACCGACTCTTTAATACCGGAATTTCTAATTCCTAACAATCTCCCCTAAGGGAGGTCACCTCAAACATATACTAAAATGACATTGAATACAATCGGATATTACATTAACAATTGATCTTGCATTCTTGATGTAGTACTTTGCTCGAAGCTCGTAGTCATTGATTCCACTCATTGCATGTTTGGTTAATCCAAGTGGAGGTCTTTTACTGATCCACGTGATAATAATGTTGAGCCCGCTTTTGAGATCATCGGCTAATAGAAAATCTCTGATACATCCATTGTGGTGTTGGTATTATGTGATGTTGTGACTTTCGACCGACATGCTCACATTCCGGATCATGATATCTTCTCATCAGAGTAGCGGAAGCATTCGTTGATTCATGATATTGGCGGCAGCGTGAAGCATGGAGTTAGAATATCAGAGTCATTGATGCACCAATCATGATTTCTTTTGATATGAATGTGTTGTGTGAGCATGCGGCTGTGGATTGACCGCTCCATTACATCATTTGCAAGCGTCGGGGTGTACACGCATACAGCAGTTAGCAATAAAGTGCACGAAAGTGTCTTTGATCACTTTCGTTGAATTGAGGTACACGGTCCACGGTTCCCCGTTGATCGATACAGTAATGCGCACGTGATCGTATAATTCGAAGAATTTCCTTGAGGTTTTCGCGGCTTCTATTTGTTCTCAAACCGAACGTCTCAAAGAAGACAACACGGAGTGAGTGAACCAAATAATTTACGTCCCGATTGATGAAAAGAGATTTGAAAAACAATCGTGTATTGCTCAATAGAAATTGTTTTTGCAATATAACGAAGGTTTTAATGAAAATCAATTATCAATCATAAAACACCTTTTGATTTGAAAAATTAGTACACGGTCGACGTGCTAATGAAAAGAGTTTTAAAGCACAAAGACCGGTTTTCAAAGGTATCCGTCAATCCATAACTCGAACGGTGATTGATTCAAAAGATTGAATCGCCCCATTGTTTCGTTCATTGTCACATGGTTGATCTATATAATAGATCTCACATGCCACCTACCGGGAGCTTGTTAGATGTTGGCTCCAGAAGGCTTTCCATCTTCACAGTGAATATGTAAACACATCACTCGGATGTTACGGCAATACCACAAGGATAATGCGTAGGACTCAAGATATAATCTCTCTTTCCACATTGTGTGAAACAGAGAGTCTTCATTGAAAGTGTCCTAATGAGATTTATTGATGATCTCGTGGCTCTAGACTCAATTTGTGCATATTTGGATCCTATATCGGAGACTAGGGAGAGGGTCTCCTCCTTCAATATCAACAATCTCTAAGAGAAAGTCGATAGATAATGTCGGTTCTCCGTGAGAATGAAACAAGTCCTTTTAAGAGGAACTTGAGTGGTTTGTGAAGTTGAAGTGCAGCAGTCGTCCTTTGGGTCCATGACGTCTTGTCTTCAATACCGATGTTACCATCAGTAGCATATGAATTGAACCGGTTTACGCCCTAAGGTTGAATAAATGGAGGGCTATTTGTTTTCACCCTTTTCTCATTCAATTCTTTTTAATTCTTCAACCCCTTCAGTGCTTACCGAGACTTCATAGCTAGAACCTAGTTGGGTTTATTCCAAGATTACTAGCTCGGTCTCAGTCCGACTCTTCCCATATCTCATTTTTCTCCTTTTATTATCATACCTAAGAACTCTACCCTAACTAGTGGATAGTCCACGGGTAGATCCCTCGGTTCTACGGCGGATCATGGGAACCAATACCTAACCTTATCATCCTTATATCACCATACATAAAGTAAAGTTGGTCGGTCTATTTGGTATTGTTCATCTGCCATTGGAACCAATTGAAAACCATTTGAAAATCAATCCGGATACTTGTGATATATTATCAAAGCATTTTGTACCTGAATTGTTTTTGATATTTTTAGAATAAGAACTCCCCCTCAACATGTGCATCAAGTATTTGAAATTGTTTTGCACATGGAGGCAAGAGAAAGAAATTAACTTCTTTGATTACCATTTTCTAAAAATATCAACATCACTTCCCTAATCGAATCAAGTAGATAAAGCATTTTGGGAAGGATGAGGTTTTCATGATTTTGCTCCCCTCAATATGTGCCTCGAGGTTTGAAAAGAGTTTTGCACATACTAGAGGGAACCCGCACATTGAGATAAGTGATCACGTTTCAAATCATAGGTTTAAGATAGATGCTCCCCTCAACATGTGCATGGAAAATTTGAAATCGTTTGTCACATGTGGGAAGGAGAGCATGTTCATCCTTATAAAACCATTTCAAGTTTAAATCCAATTTAAATCACACATTCTCCCCGATCACAATTATCAAATCATTTGAGATTTGTGATCTCTTATAGATTATAATTGATTTTGAAAGCGCTTTTAAGCGATACGTCTGGATCGGATTTTAAGACTTTAAACTCCATTGATAAAACATGCATGTACATCTTTTGAAAACAATTTAATGCCAAATAACTTTTTAATTTAATTGAAATCATTCTCCCCTCAATCAATGACATAGGTTGTTGATTGAGAGATAGATATTTTGACAAATAAGTCCAGATGATTATCAAAAATAGAGACCAAGTTATTTTTCAAAGCATTTAGTTTTCAGCAGATAAATGTTTATAGAATCAGAGCATGGAATTTGAAAACATGATAAAACATGGCTCTGTTCTTTCTTTTAAAACCGGTTATTGCACTAAAATGACAATAAACCATTGTTTCTCTTTCTCCCAAAAATATTTTTGATTTTTTGATTTTTTTTTTTTTTTTTTTTAAATTTGAACAACATCTAAAGTCCCGTGTCATTCTTTGAATGACAGCACAAAGACCGTAGATATTATCGAACCGAGAAAAAACATGACAAATTGACAATATTTTTGAAGATTTTTCGAATTTTTCAGATTTTTATGGATTTTGAAAGTTTTATAATTTTGTATTTTGTTTTTGAATAAATATTTACAAGAGATAGATGAAGATAGACCTTTACTCCTCGTCTTCCTCTTGAAGACGTTTGAGTGTTTTTGGTTGAAGGCTTTTCAAGCCAAGACGTGGAAGAATAAACTCAAAGCGTTCTCTTGGAAGAGCTTTGGTGAAGATGTCGCTAAGCGATATTGAATCTCACAAAATAGAGTTCCACCACACCTTTTTCCACTTGTTCCCCGATGAAATGATGTCGAATGTCGATATGCTTTGCTCTTGAGTGTTGAACGTTGTTGCATGAGAGAGCAATAGTACTTTTATTATCACAAACAGAGGATTTTGTTGAATTCAAAGCCATAGTCGATAATTGAGATCTCATCCATAGGATTTGAGCACAACAAGATGACATGGCTATGTATTCACCTCTGTAGAGGAAATAGAAGTACTCATTTGCTTCTTTGACGACCAGCTCACACGCTTATCACCCAAAAGCGAGCACCTCCGGCGTGCCGGCGAGTATCTTGACATCCTCGCATGATCAACATGCATGATAGGTCGTTAGTGACATACCGGTGTCCTTCGGTACCAAAGTCCCATATTGATGGTTCCTTGGAGATACCGAAAGACCCGTTTAACGCTTCAAGGTGCTTTTTAGTAGGCTTAGCACGGTATCTAGCACACATGCAAACAGCGAACAAGATGTGCGGTCTACTAGCCGTGAGGTACATCAGGGATCCAATCATACTACGATATTTCGTTTGGTCAATCATGATCCCCGAGTGGTCCTCATCTAGTTTGGTTCGATCAATCATGGGGGTGTCAACAAGGTCACTTGAATCAAATCCAAATTTCTTTAAAATCTCATTTGCATATTTAGATTGATTTATGAAAATGCCTCCGGGACTTTTTGAAATTTGTAATCCCAAGAAAAATGACATTTGTCCCATCATTGACATTTGAAACTTTGAACTCATTTCATTTGAAAAACGATCACATTCCATTGGGTCCGTCGAGGCAAAAATAATATCATCAACATAAATTTGAACATGAGTTAAATGTTTGCACGACTTCGGTGAACAATGTAGGATCAATCGCTCCCTTTGCTAAATCCGGTTGATAGAAGAAACTTTGACAGTGTATCATACCATGCCCTTGGAGCTTGCTTTAAACCGTAAAGAGCCTTCTTCAAAGGATAAACGTGAGTAGGATGCTCTTGATTCACAAATCCTTCAGGTTGGTCGGCGTAGAGCGACTTCTTTAAGATCTCCGTTGAAATGCCGTTTTCACATCCATCGATAGACTACCATGTTCTTACTAGCGGCATTAGCCAAAAGATTCGATTGCCTCGATTCGAAGCAACAGAGCAAAAGATTCTTCAAAGTCTATACCCTCCTCTTGACGGTATCCTTTAGCAACTAATCGAGCCTTGTTCTTCAACACATCACCATGCTCATCAAGTTTCACTTTGAAGATCCATTTTAGAGTAATAATCATAGCACACTGGGCGGTACTAACTCCCATACATCAAGTCGATCAAACTCATGAATTTCATCTTGCATGGCATTGAACCAGCTATCTTCATTCATGGCGGTTTTAACATCTTTTGGTTCGATCTTAGATAGTACGGAGTTGAAGAAGCACCATAAGGCATCGGTTTCAAGTTGTTTCCGGGTTGATCTGGGACGAGAGGGATTTCCAATGATGTTGTCTAATGGATGATCGTGAGTCCATTTTCTCAGGTGTTCATGTGGTAGTTGTTGAGGACGAGGTAGCCGAGTCGATGTCTCACGAAGAAGATGGTTCGATGATGATTCGAGGAGCAAATATGTTTTCAAATGGAGCATCTTCGGGAGTAGCAAAGGGATTAACTTCATCATTGATGCCTGAAACATTTCCATGATGTACATTTGAAGAATGATGATTTGTTGATGAGGCTGAAGGATCAGCAGCAGGTGCTTCTTGACTTAAAGATATTGAGACTGAAGGATTGACTTCATTCACAAGAATATGAGCATCCTCTGTTGTAGGGATCAACACCTCATTAGTAATTGAATCATAAAGTTCATCAAACATAGGATCAAACAATTTCTTTAAATCATCTTCCGATGGAGGTACATATGGAGTTTCTTGAGAAGAGTTTGGAACAAGAGATGAACCAATGGGATTGTTTTGAAGTGCGGGTCCCCTGGATTGTCCAGGAGCCATTTGACCGGTCACTCATCAAACGTAAGCGTGAATTGGTTTCCATGATATTTCGGGTTCTTTTGTTATAGATTCGGTATCCCTTTTGTTTGGTGCATATCCTACAAATACTCCAATGTCACTTTAGCCCTAAGTTTCCCTAAGTCTTGACCCTCATTAGTTGGATAACACAATGCACCAAACACACGAAGGAAAGAGATTAGGTTTTCTGTTGTGGACAAGTTCATATGGTGTCTTTCCATGAGCGAGTGTGAATCGGGAAGCGATTTTGTGTAGCATGCAGTGGCAATAGCTTCAGCCCAGAGAAACATTGGAACTTTTGAGTAAATCGGCATTGTTCTAGCGGCTTCTACAAGAGTTCGATTTAGTCTTTCAACTACACCGTTCTGTTGAGGAGTTCGTGGAACACTTCTTTGATGGGTGATTCCAATGCTTTCATAGAATTCACTAAGTTGTTTGTTAACAAACTCAGTTCCATTGTCCGTCCGGATAATTACGGCGGTTTTGTTAAGTCGAACCTCGCACTGTTTGATGAGTTTGATGATGATATCTGGAGTTTCATCCTTTGTCCTTAAGAACTTGACCCCGGTGAATCTAGAGTAATCATCAACTATAACTAACACATATTTCTTCCCAAAGATATTCTCAGACTCTCATTGGTCCACATAAATCCATATGAATTGTATGAAGAACTTCGTGACGTGAGTTAGTAGGTTTGGGTTTATGGGCATACTTCTTGCTTTTTCCCAATTGACATCTTGAACAAAGATGATCCTTTTCATACTTTAGTCGAGGTAAACCTACAACTAAGTCCTTTCTCGAGAGATCATTGATGGTGCCGAAGTTCAAGTGATTGAGACGTCGATGCCATAACCATGACTTTGTTTTAGAAGCCTTTGATAACAAGCAAATTGGAGAAGACTTCATCATATCATCGATAGAGATGGTGTAAAGATTTGAACCACGAGTTCCTTTTAACAGTTCCTTACCATTAAGATCTCTAACAAAGCAAGTATGTTTTCGGCTACTTCTAGATCGAGAATCACGAATTGACCAACGAGCGATTATGACCCAAGACCTTCCACATAGTATACTCTAGAGATAACACTATCACCAACAACATAATCACCATAACCCATAATTGCACCGAAATGATCATTACCAAATCTAATCTGTCGATGAATTTGCTCACGAAGTTCATGAGCAGCGACCGGTCTCGGTCATATGCTTGGAACAGCTGAGTCCGGTACCACGAGCGATTTGAACGATCTGCAGGTTGAACACGACAAGAATGGATAAGCGGATAATTGGGATCCCCATGCAAGAATGGGTTCCACTTGGTTAGTAACAGAGATTGGAACACCCACATCGAGAAACGAAACATCCATATCAAGTAGAAGCAATGGAATCATTGGGAATAGATGCAATCTTGGTATGCATATTTGACCTATTCAAAGTATGTTCACTTCTTAAGGGAATAGTTCTACCAGTAGGCATCCATTTTCTAGTGGGCATAATCTTAGCAGTTTGAGAACAAACTGATTATTCTTATGGCCAAAAGGTATCCAATAATAACCTATCTTTATAAAAGTTCTTCCTGTGGGTTTCCACTGTTTTCTAACAATCTTTCGTTTTGCCTTTTTGCCTTATTTGCACGATTATTAGCATTAACAATTTTAACTGGCATTTGACAACATTAGACAAAGCATTCACACCACATTCATGATTAGCAACGATGTAATTCAAGAGACATCATTACAAGGTTTGCAAATAGTATCGAATTGAATTAATTACAGATGCGCTAAGGCTAATACTAGAATCAACACGATTCGTTTTATTCAACTCAAGCTTAAAGTTCCTAGATTGGTCTTCTACTCTCTTCCAATGCACATTCTTAGCTTGCAAGGTCCTATCATTCCTTGTATTGTCTTGAGACTTTGACCTGCTCGCCTTAAAGTCACCGATTACTCTGTAGAGGGAATGGGAACATTAGTTGGTTGATCTAATTTTTGCATTCCTGAACTTGATGTGCAAGGATCCGAAGTACTAGAAGGCACATTAGTGTATACTTTCTTAAGACTGTGATTTGAGCTTTTTGCGGGCACACTAAAGTTCACTTTCTTAGCACTAACATATCGGAATCGAACTACTTGAAGGCACATTAGTGTTTCCTTTCTTAAGGCGGGCATAGAACGGATTTCTGCTTGGCACTAGGCATAGAACAAGGCATCACAGCTTTGCCTTTTGCACCTAAGGTTAAGGATTTGGGACATGTTGCAATTACACATTCTAGCAACTCTTGAGATCGTTTGGCCCGGAGGCAAGCAAACCTAATTTCACTATCAAGAGGTTTGTTAATGAAATCCTCTTCGACAATCTCACGGAGACATTCTAGACTATCCTTAAGGTGAGCACGGTATTCATGAAAAGCATGTTCATTATTCCTAAGATGAGGAGGAATATATTTAAGCATCCAGTGTATTTGCAGTCTAAGGGTGACTTTGAGACAACATTCTTATTGAAAACAAGTGTCAGTTTCCCATTTCCACGACTTCTCGATTCTCAATTTCCTTTTGTAGAGACGTTATTTTTTCGTTGTTTTGGTCACGGTGACTTTTATTGAATCATATAACTCTTTAAAATGTCGTTTAACTTTTCATTTTCTTCTAGAAAACTCTCGTTTTCCTTTTGTAAGGCATCAACTAAGTTTTGAAGATGAAAAGTTTGAGAATTCTGAGAATCTAAAGGAGGAGGCATTTGGGAGCTGTCATATTGTTCGTTTGACCCTTTAATTGAGAGATTTGGGCTTTCAACTTTCGATCGTGTTGCCTGAGCTTGAATCTGTTCATCACGTTTGTTAATTTGAAAAACTGCATCAAACTCTGGAGCATCCGAGGATGTCTTGATATTTGAAGTTTTGACATTTTCTTTAAGATGTTGATATTTTAGTTGTAAATTAAAATGCTCAACTTCTAGTTTAGAAAAATGTTTAACCAAATTGTCGTGATCATTCAGTTCAATTTTCTCGTTTAGTTTAGAATTAGTTTTTTCAAGCTCAATGACACGATCATGGGAGACTTTCAAGGCCACAGATAGTTCATGAAATTTGGAAGCATTAATAGAGCAATTTGAAGCGGTGAAAAAAATATCTTGAGCAACACATTCAATAATAAGAGTCTCATTTAAGGTATGCAAGTTCTTCCTCTCAATCTCATTATATTTTAGTGCCCGCTCATAATCACTAACTTCAACTACCATTGCATCAAATTCCTTTTCCATTCCCTTGATATCAGGTTTCTATCCCTTTTAAGACTCTCAAAGTGATCTTTTTGAAGTTTAAAGAAAGGCATGACCTCAGTTAAATAACATTCTTTCATTTGCTCAAAACCCCTTTCTCCTTCCGTTATACCAGTGGGTGTGATCCTTTTCTTGCAAGTTTTCTCAAAATCAACAAATAGTTGAAATATAACATATTGGCTAATTAAGGTCTTGCTTTTAGTGGCAATTGTTCTAGGAACAAGATGCATTGGTGTATTAGGAGGATACACATTAGCTCTAGGCATTTTCCATAGGGGAGGGTTTGTTTCAACAATATTTTCACTTTACGCTTATCTAAATCCTTTTTCCAGAAAACTTGGTCGGGAGTCAACAATGTCTGAGGCTTAAACATGTTCAAGGAAATCCAGTTTTCCCTTTTGTAGTCATGGGGAGTGATAATTATTTTTTTCTCTTTGCATTTAGGATCATCTAATTTTTGTTCATCCTTTCCCTAGTGACTTCATCTGATTTCTTATCTTCCTCTGTGCACTCAACGCAACTAGGTTTTTGTCTAGGTTTAAGAATCTCATTGCCATCATAGATCACACTTTGAGCAGCTTTTGCTATCTTTCCGTACTTCGGGTTGGTTTATCTATAATGGGAACACTATGCTTATCGCTTAAAACTCTTTGCTTAGTGACCATGTGAGCGGCGAATGGTGTTTCCTTGTATGTACAACTTGTTTTCAAGTTTGTTTTTCAAAGTTTTCTGATTAGAAAAATCTCTCAAGAGTTTTGATTCCTTTGCATTAAATTCTTGCTTAAGCATTTTCACATTTTCTTGAAGTTCTTGTTTTTGCTTAGCTGTTTTAGAAAGTTTTCTTGCAAGGAATTTAATTCTTGTTTCAATACTTCTTCTCTAAAATTACTTTTCTAATGACATGCGCACTTGGTCATCCATTTCACCTCACGAGTGGTCAACTCAAATTTAGCACGTTGTTCATAAATAGCAACACGTTCTTTATAGGCATTTAGTTCAGAAATTACAGAATCATCAGGAGCACATGCAGTGTATTCATCAAGAACATAGTCATTGTTGACTGCAGAAGATGCATCACTTGGTACAACTTCACTTTCACTTTGTTTCACATATTGATCATATGGGACAATATTGATATTACCCATATTTTCAATATTTGATTCAATAGTTTGGATTGATTGTACTTTGTCATGCATCTTTTGCACATAAGCATTATCGTATAGTTTTAATACCTCTGAGATGAGTTTGTCTTGGGATGGGCCAGCTAGTGGTGAAGAAGAGACCTTGGGAGAAACCATTGGAGAAATGCTAGCCATAAAAATTGTGTGTGCAGTAGGTCCATCATCCACATCACAGTCGTATGCATCACAATCAGCGACTTGAAAGGCATTCTGATGATTGTGACCTATCTCCTGAATAGGTTGCTCATCCACATCTGCATCATAGGTCTTGGCATTGCCCTCAGCTAGAAACAGCAATTACTCTTCATCCAAAGCGCACCATTGTCTGAGCTTGTACAAGCGACATCTTATCTCTGAAGTAATCAGCGTGCGTGGGCGCTTTGGAGATGTGCAGTTCCTTGCAATGTGTCCCTCACCACCACAGTTATAACATTTGATTGGCTTAGCTTGACCTTGGTTACCATTCCTTCCTCGATTATGGTTGCCAACATAACCTCTACCAGCTCCACCTCTTCCCTGATCATCTTGTCTTTCTGACTGGTTGCACCACCGATCCTTCCATCTTTAACAAAGAGCTTGATTGTGTGGGTTAGATGCTGTTCTGAGGTTGTTGTTGGTTTGTGGGAGAATTCATGTTTTGACTAATCAGAAGAGCTAGTTGATTAATGAAGTTACCCACGTGTGCATCAGCATCAGCTTGTTTGAACATAGGATCGGGAATGAGTTTGTGATTACCATTACCCAAGGGTATGACTTGTGATGCTTTGGTTGTGATTTCGATGTTTGAGTAGAAGGCAGTTGAGTCATTAGACGAGCTTGTCTCTCCCCGGTTGGTTTTGAACTGATTGAGAATCAATTTTTCAAACATAGCATGTCTCTCATTTTGAAGGAGGAAGGCATAGAGTTGCTCATAGTTTGTATTCTTCAATCCTTTAGTGAGCTTCACAGCGGTAACAAACTTGTGCCATTCGGGATTCATGTTGAGTTCATTTGAATGTTAGGCATAGTCATTCCGATGTTCCTCATGTCATTCACTAACTTATGAAATCTCACATAGTACTCATAGACACTCTCATCCGGTTTCATCTTGAAGTGTTCAAATTCGTCATAGAGTTGGGATTCTCTGTATTCCATAGTTAATTCGAACCGAGAGAAGCATCTTAACATTATCCCAAACTGCCTTTGCATCGGTGTTATGATTGATCAGCTTGTAGATGTCTTTAGGAAGACCTTGAAGAACAATGTTTGAAGCCCGATATGCATCGAATCTCTTTTTCTCCTTATCATCAAGCTCATCATACATTTTAGGTCTATCCATTCCGTAAACAGAGTTACCATCTTCATTAGTATCAAGTATGTCTCTAGTCGTCTCAACTCGATATGGTCCTTCATCAATGGATTTGAGAATGTTGACACCATTTTCCTTTCCAAGGCAGTACAATCTGATTCGTTGAGCCCAAGAATCGTAGTCTGTTCTGTCAAGCATGGGTGGGACGAGTATCGACCAATGCTTGAACATCCTCGGCTGCAGATGGAGATGATAGTAGGAACGTTGGTAGACATGTTAACAGAATATACGGGATTTTATAACTCTATGATTAAACCGGGAAATAGATTCTTTCACGGGATTTTACTAAATCATAAGAAAACCGTAAACAATCACCCAAGTCGCTAGAAGATAATGCACCAAGTCGCTAACACTTAATTAAGCTACACAACTAAGTAAGCTAAAGTCCCAAGTCGCTAGACAAATGCAAGTCGCTAAGTAGTAACTCGCTAAGCCTCAAGTCGCTAGCAAAATTTTGGCACAATTCGCTACTCAAGTCGCTAAAGATACAAGTAAGCTAAGAGCAACTCGCTACGAGACCAAGTCGCTACCAAAGTAAGCTACCCGTAGTGGAGAGTCCACTACTTGTACTTGTAAATCGCTATCTAAGTCGCTAGGTCTAAAACTGTAACTCGCTACAAATTTGTAAAGCAAGTCGCTATGAAGAAAGTAATCCGTGAGTTAAGTCGCTAGCAAGAAAAACCACATAAACATCACTTTTCAATCCAAAACAACCCAACCAAGATGATTCAAGCTTACCAAATGAAAACCTAAACACTTGTGATGATTCTAAACATAAAAGTACTAACAAAATCCAAACTTTAACACAAGAAATCAACCAAATGATGCAAAACCACTAAACTTTTTCAAACTCAAAACCACCTAAAAACCACTAGAAATCCAAAGATGTGCAAGATATGATCTAACCATGGCTCTTGATACCAATTGTTGGATATTGGATTTCACATACACATCAAACCATAACACAAAGTGGTATAAGATGGAATTCTAGAGAGAGAAAGTTAGAGGTTTAGGGAACTTAGTGAGAGAAAGTGAAAGATATTATTATGAGCTCCAACTCTCTACCTTGGGAGGTAGAGAGTATTTATAGTCTTACATAAAATGCCACACAACGGGCTGTGGATCGGGCATACAGTGGGTAAAGACCCGTCCGTCCTCCACGGTGTTACTTAACTAAATACTACTTAACTAAATATAACTATGACTACGAGCATTCTAACGATTACATATACTTGAGGTGACCGACTCTTTAATACCTGGAATTTCTAATTCCTAACAGCATAATAAGCAGATTTAGAGTTTATAATAAAGGTTATTCTTAGCTTTGTTAAAGTAAATTCCGCGTACTTGATAAAGATTGCTCAGTGTTTCTTTGTTAATAACTTAGGATTTATCCTAGGTTATTAAACCTTAATAAGCTAGTTAAGATAGTTTGATTAAAGTATATCGATCCAACAAGTGGTATCGAGAAACTTGTGTGGAAACTTCGACTAGGAAGAAACCCTACTTCTATAATATTCAAGATGTCGAAGGCACGTTTACCACCCTCAATCACCTCCCTCAGAATTCCAATAATCAAGAAGGGAGAATATGATCTCTGGTGCATGAAGATGAGGCAGTACATTGCCATTACAGATCATGCTCTATGGAATGTAATTGTGAACGGGAATGAAGTTGTACCGGAACCCCATTGATATTCACCCGAACAACCTAGGCACCTAAACCCAGTATTACCGACAACAACCTTAAGGAATCAAGAGAAGGCACTTAACATTCTCTTATCTGCCATTCCAGATGGTCATCTTCTCAAATTTCATGATGCTAAAGATGCTAAGTAGCTTTGGTCGCTCTCAAGACAATTTGGAGAATGAAGCCTCTAAAAAGATGCCACGAGAAATTTGCTAAAACAACAGTTGAAACTTTCACAGTTGGTGAAGAGAGTCTTGATGCTGCATATGATAGGTTTTCAGAATCTTCTCAACATGTTGGAGCTATACAAGGCAGAAGTATCAGTTGAAGATGCTAATTTGAAGTTTCTAAGGAGTTTGCCATTTTCATGGCATGTGATTGCTACAATGATCAAAGGACAACAAGGTTTGGATGTCATGGACTTTGATGATCTCTATCATCAACTTAAGGTGTATGAAAGACATGAGATGAGTGATCAAACAAGTTCTAAGTCTCACAGTATTGCTTTTTCTATCATCTCGAAAAGAAGGCCGATTACTTCCATTAAAAGTCGCTTCTCCTCAAAAGTACTATTTCTCAAAGTATCTTCTTTAACGTCTATACACCCCCTCATATGTTCACCAGGCCCCACCAACTACTACTATGGCCTCGAGATGAATTTATGTGCTCCTCTTTGCACAACAAGCTAGTTTACCTGTCTATGGTATGAAGAAGATCTACTTCAATTGAAGAAGATGCACTTGAAGAAATTGATATCGGTGGCAAGTTGCTATGATCACTATGCAAGGATCAAAAAGTACATGAAGAAGACAGGCAAGCATTGATTTGAGCAAACCAAAAGCAGGGGCATAACTTTGACAAATCTAAGATTGAATGCTTCAATTGTCAAAAGCTCAGTCACTTTGCAAAGAAGTGCGAGGGTTTGCTAAGTATCAAGCAAACAAGACATCTGAAAGCAAAACTTGAGCTTAAGGAAATTCCAATTCTTGAAACAAAGGCTTTGGTTGCTCAGAGAAGTTATCAGTTGATTGGAGGTAAGAGTTTGATGATGAACCAATGACTTATTGCATGGTAGAAAGTGGAAGAAGAAATTGAAGATTCATGAAAGAAGCATTGGATCGGGACAGCAATTTTCTTTGCCGAAGAACTTGCTTTCGCTCGGAATCTGATGATGGCTGGAGGATTGATTGGAGCAAGGAAAGTGAAGATGATCCTGTTCAACTTGCATTGGTGGCTAATTCACCAAATCAATCTCTAGGATCTAGGTATGCTCAAATTGCTATGATTTTATCATAAATTACTTAGATTTACTATTGATTGAGAGAGATATTGTGCAAGAGCTAGGTCTGAGGGTAGCAAAAGTTATCAAATAACCTTAGAATCTATGGAAAAAAAATCTTAGCACATGTGAAACTAATGTAAGTAGCTTGGGCTGAAAATATGCAACGAGGTTAAAAGCTTTAGTGAATGGAAATTAAACGTAAAATTGCTTTGAAATTGAGAAATTAACTAAGGAAAGAGATGATTTGTTAGCTAAGTTCTTTTGCTTGGGGTGAAAATTTGGTATGTCACATGTTTCTTATGTTCAAAAATAGCAAAGAGCCTACCTTAAAACTGGATTAGGTTTTGGTATGGATTTTAGTAAGATAGCCGAAAACGGCCAATCTAGTAATTAGGATGAAGGTGAGTATGAGGATATAACCACTAGTGATGAAGAACTCATTAATTATGTAGATACATCTAGTAATGATGGTTCAATAAGCGACTCACCTCCTAAATATAAGAAAGCTAATGATTATCATGTTGTTCCCATCAATGGCATTCATCAACCCCTTAGACCGATGTTTCTCGTTTTGGAGTAGACGTATAGAGTTTAGGGAAAGCTTGTTGCTCGATCTAAGTCCGAAAACCCAAAGAACCAGTTGAAAGCGATGTTCACAATCAAGCGTGCACCTTTTAAATCAAAATCTTTGCTCCACAAAGCGATACCTTCTTCAAAACCTTTTCAAAACAGTACTGCTGATGAGTGTGTAAATACTCATCATTTTTGGTTAAATCTGAACTGCAAAACATTTAAAAACACTTAGAAATGCATCAAAATACTGAAAATATCTCAAAATTGTGTTTTATATGGGATGCAAATGTTTAAAATCGATGAAAACGAGCTAAGTTTGCATAATCGGCGTTCAGTCCCTCAACTTTCAAATCTTGACAAAATCATCCTCGAGCATTTGTTTTGGAATAAAAGTCAACCCAAGTCCTTTCAAAATCAAAATTTATCAAAAAAATGATCCTTGGTAAAAAGTTTGGGGAATTTACAAGTTTGGTCCCTGCACTTTCAGAATTTGCAAAAATGGTCCCTGGGAAAATTTTATTGTTGGAAATCTCATGTATGGTCCCTGGATTATTGGGACATGGCAGGAATCACCCTTGGTTTATTTTGGAAGATGTACAACTTTGGTCCTCCAATTTTAGATGTTACAAATTGGTTCTTGTGTATTAATACAAATCCAAAAGCACGGATCACACAAACCCAAAATATCCGGCAGCAAACACAAACCAGCCAAGCCCAACCCATGGCTTGACCCTTGAACCCCTCTTGACCCTTGACCCCCTGTTTAATAATACACCTCGGTCAAACTCTCAGTCAAATCCCGCCCTTTTCCCTCCATCTTCTTCAACCACTCCTCTGCAACACTCAATCTCCATACCTCCAGCTCACATACTCCACAACCTTATCACTCCACCTCCACAAACCAACAAGGAGCATTTAATGCTTCTTCTTCCCTTGTACTCAACCTGTCCCAACTGGCAATATCTCATTTTGGCGCCAAAATTCATCAAACGGCTAATATCATCTCTAATGATCCAATGGTTCTAAAAAGAAGTGGGATTTGATCAGAAGACACGTGGGAAGCCTTTTGCTAATAAATAGAAGGAAGAGAAGGAGAGTTGAGGGAGTAGAGTTTTTTTTTTAGTTTTCATTTCCTTGTATATCGTTTTTAATTTCCATGTCATATTTAAGCTTTAAATTGTACCTTTTAATCTTCCTTGTACTCATTTAAGTCATCTCAATCAGTGTAACTTATTTTCAGTGATCATTCAAAGTTTGATTAAATTTTACTGTTTTTCTATTTCTGTAATCAAACCTATTTTAAAAGTGCTAAGTATCAAGCTTCAAATAAGCTTTATTACAACTCAAATCAGCTTATCTAAGCTATTAATAGCTTTTGATAAGCTTATAACTCAAGTACAACAAATTTGGTATCTGGTCAACAAAAGTCAACTGTGGGGAAATTTTGGTTAAGCAGTTATGGAAATGGATTTTGGTTGATGCATTTGGTGGGTTGGATTTGGTTTAGAATAGTGATGTTTGGTTCGTTGTAAGCTTACTTTTGCTGGACTTCATGTGAGTTTGATTTCCATCTTCTTTAAAACTGCCATTTATGCATTCATATTTCATTCATGCTTAATCTTGTTAGCTGCCTGATTTGATCTTAGTTTAGCTCTAGGATTGTAGCTTAATCATTGTCTCAGATTACGCATAAGTAGATTGCATAATTAGTTAGATGATCTAGTGTTTGGATTTCATAGCAAATCTGAGTTAGAGGGTTGTTCAATAGTTAAGGTCAGTTGTTTAAAACTTATTTAGGTATTTGAGACTCATTCTAGTTCATACTTGTCTCGCATACACTTTTAGTCAAAATCCTTCTAAATCTGTTTTCATTTTCATATCTGTTGGAATTTTTATAGATCAAAAGCTTGTTTTATGATTAGATAATGTCAGAGTAGCCTATTATAACTTCTATTTTACCATAAAACATCTCAATCAGTTCATAAATTGGATTCAAATCTCAGTTTAGTCAACTTTTCATTTCTGCTTCAAAAGTCAAAAAGTTGAAAAACTCAGTTTTCACCAAGGTTTGTGGAATTTTCATTGATTCATTATTGGATCAATTCAAGTAAAATTTTGGACTTAACAAGCTCATTTGGTCAAGAGTTGGAAACTGATTTTTGTGAAATTTTAGTCATAATCTATAAGCTCCTACATAGCTTGCAAATGGGACAAAAGTGCCTTTGTGCACACTCATTGACAATGAGTGTGCCTGAAACACCTGCAGAACCTTGTTTTGCAGTCTTGTTTTTGGTCACTAAGGTCTGAAACTTGGTCTTGAGATAGTTAATTTGGTGGTCTTTAGGTTTCCGATTTTGGTTTCACATTGGCTTATTGAATAAGCTAGTTCTTTAGCTTTAAAGTGGCGAGTGATAATGTTTTGGCTTAGTGGTAATTAGCTCAAATCCTTAGTGATTTGCTTATTTGAGGTTAGGAGTAGTTGCAATGAGTGGTTTTAGAGTAGTTATAGCCTAGATTAGCCGTGTTCATTTTGTGCTTTCTCGTGCTTATTAGCTTATTCTAAGTGCTTATTCTCAAGGCAGCTTTGCACAACCTCTATTTCTCATACATAAGCTATAGTTTTTATATTTTTCATAAATTTAGAATAATATTTTAGACTTTTCCTGAATTTTTCATAATTTTCCATTATTGTTTGCTATTTTTCTTTATTTTAATCAGTTTTTAGGACTTTTTAAATAGCTTTTAATCCAAACAAATCAGAAAATCTTCAAAAAATAAGTTTTCAATTTTCATAGATTAAGATAAATATAAAAAGCCAAAAAATATTTTTCCATAATTTTCCTAGTTTAAATAGTAATTTTAGCAATTTAATTAGTTTTAAATAGTTTTTAAATCATAGAAATTAGAATAGAAATCAGAAAAATACAAAATTAGTTTTGAAAATTCTCTTTAGTTATTTAAGATTTTTGAAAAATAGTTTCACAATTTTCCTCTTTAATTTCATAATTTTAGTATTTTAATTTAGTTTTAAAGTTTAAAATTAGTTTTTAATTCAAATTTATAAAAGAAAATCAAGAAAATCCAATTTTAAAAATAGTGATAGCGTTTATTTAATATAATCTAGCTTTTAATTTTCTTTAATTTGCATTTAAGCCCATGTAATTTACAAACTTTTTCTTTAGGTATAATTATTCATAATCTACAAACCTTTTCCCGTCAATATCACCGATCACTATACGTTTAGCTATTCAATTTTACTGCTCGTTGGGACTTAACGACCTGGGGAAACACTATACTCTCCTGCACTTAATTGCTTTGGTTCTAGACCTGCTGGACTTTTATTACGGTTGACCATTCACAAGTGGTTGACTTGTGTAATAAACCGACCGTTGGGACCGATCAAATTTTGTGCGCACGCTTGCGGTATAACAATCTTACGTCTAGCGTTAGTGATTTGAATATTCACTCCTTGTTCATACCATCTATATATGTTTTATTTTCTTATAAAAATCCAAAAATACAAAACATCTTAAAACCATAAAACCCAAAAAGATTCTTCTTACCCCATTTTCATAATTCCATTGACTCTGAAATTTCTTAGAGTCAACTCTAGTGTATCTTTTCGCTCTTCTAGGTCTGTGAGCCCATTTTGTGAGCTTGTCAGGATTCCAAGAAGGCGTATCCGTAAGACGTCTTTCCCCATCAGGTCGGATCTCGAGATCCGGTGCTTTCGCACTACTTCGTTATCATGGCGAAGAAGCGTCCTATGTGCGAGCTTCTCCAAGCACCCATCGATGGGTATGGAGATGCTATTGTTATTCCACCATTGTGGTACGAAAATTTTGAACTCAAAACCGGGTTACTAAATCTTGTAACCTCAAGTCAATTCTATGGTTTTGAGAAGGATGATCCTCATGCTCATATTCGATGGTTTAACAAGATTGCATCTACCATCAAATACAAAAATGTCCCTACCGATCTTTGTCAAACTTCTTCTCTTCCCATTTTCCCTCGAGGGGGCAAGCCGGATTGGCTTGAAAAACAACCCCCTCAATCGATGAAACATGGGAAGACCGTGAATGAAATTTGTGAACGAGTTCTATCCACCTTCTAAAACCACGAGTCTTAAAATGAAATCATCAAGTTCACACAAAAGTTTGATGAACCCTTCGCTGAATCGTGGGATCATTTTAAGGAGTTGCTCGCGAAATGTCCTCACCATGGTTTCTTCGAGTTGATGCAACTCGATACTTTCTATAATGGAGTGAGTCAATCTGATCAAGATTCTATCAATTCCTCACTGGAGGAAATTTCTTGAGCAAAACTGTAAAAGAAGCTTTAGCGATAATTGAAAATAAGTCTAAAGTCCGCACCGCTAAGCAAACCGGTTGTTTCCCAAGTCAGTGTTGGTCCTTCTGCTTATCGCCGTGAGTCAATCTAGCACCGATGCTAAGATTGACAAACTCATGGAAGCAATTCAAGCTTTGGTTCTCTCCAACCAAAAGAAAGTTTCTTTTCCACAAGCTTCACCTCCTGCTGAAGTTAAGAAAGTGGAAGTATGTGTTACTTGCGGTGGCCCCATGCCTATTACAACTGTATGGCCACCGATGGTAACCCTTTTGAAGCAAACGCATGTGGTAGGGACTTCAATTCAGGAGGCAACCAATACCGTGCTCCTATGGACCCGAACCACCGTCCTAACCACTACCCTGGACCACCCGGTTTCAACCAAAACCGTAATCAAAATCAGAATAGAACAAACCAAGGTTTTCAAAACCAAGGTAATTTTAGTCAGAATAACGGTTTTCAAAATCAAAGTCAAAATTTCCAAAACCAAGGAAATTTTAATAGAAACCAAAGTCAGGGAAATTTCAACCTGTGGTATTTTCATGGCAATAATCAAGGAAATTTCCAAAATCAAGGCCCTAATCCAAACAATAAGAGGCGGAATTTTCCTACACAAAATCAAGCCTTTGTTCCAACTGGACCATCATCTGATGAGTTGTTGAAGCAATTCATGAAATCCCAAGAGGAAATGAATAGGTTGTTGGTTAGCCAGACATTAAGAAGTCTTTAAATGATCGACCCACCGGCTCGGTACTTTACCTAGCAACACGATAAGCTAATCCGAGGGGCGATGCAAAAGCGATCACAACCAGAAGTGGTGCTTCATATGATGGACCCGCTATTCCTACTACCTTTTCTTTCTTCTCTCGAAGGTAGTGGAAAGTGAACACAGGCGACAACGGACCAAGTGCAACCCACTAGCTCACAAAGTACAGCACATGTCCATCCTCAAGTTGTCCCGAAACTCAAATCCAAACCAGGGAGTTTTTGAACCTCCGGTTGAAAATCCCAAATCCAAAACATCTATTCCTTACCCATCACGCGTTTAAATGAGCAAAGCTCCGAAAAAGCCGGTCATCAAATGGAAAAATTTTTCAAATTTTCCAAGAACTACATTTTGACATAAGCTTTGCGGATGCTATCATCTTGATGCCCAAGTTTGCATCAACTCTCAAACACATGTTAAGCAACAAGGAAAAGCTGTTTGATATGGCTAAAACTCCTCGAACGAGAAGCGCTCCAGTAGTCTCGTTAAAGAAGCTTCGAAAAGCTTGGAGATCCTGGAAAATTTCTTCTACCTTGTGTTTTCCAGGAATGATTGAATGCTTTGCCCTCGCCGATCTTGGTGCAAGCATCAATCCGATGCCTTATTCAGTATGGAAGAAACTTTCTCTTCCAGAACTTATTCCTACCTGCATGACTCTTGAGCTTGCAGATCGTTCTATATCGCGTCCTCTTGGCATCGCCGAGGATGTATTCGTGAAAGTAGGAAAGTTCCATTTTCCAGTTGACTTTGTGGTTGTTGATTTCGATGCCAATCATCAGGTTCCCCTCATTGTTGGACGAGGATTCCGAGCGGGCGTGCTCTCATTGATGTATTTGAGCAAGAAATCACATTACGTGTGGGTAATGAAGGTGTCACCTTTAACCTTGATCAAACTTCGAGGTACTCCTCAAACTATGATGTTGAATCGGTTAATCGAATCGATTTAATTGATATTGCTTCAGAGGAGTACTCTCAAGAGTTTCTTGGTTATTTTCATAATTCTGTGAGTGGGGATCCCACCACATTTTCTCAACCAATTATTGTTCGATTCTTCCCTCTCTTACTCCGTTTGAGGGAGGTGACTTCTTTCTAGAAGAGATCGATGAATTTCTTGCTAATGATTAATCGATTCCGTAGGGGAATTGATGATGGTGTTTATGATTCGGAGGGAGATATCCTTTATCTTGAGCAATTGTTAAATGAAGATCCATTACCGTCACTCCCTCCGAAAGAGATTACGATTGAAGAAATCAAATCCGTACAAACATCTAATCTGGAAGAATTTCCGAGGTTGAACTTAAGGACCTACCTCCTCATCTCGGGTATGCATTCTTGGAGGGTGATGATAAATTACCCGTCATAATTGCTAAGGACTTAGCGGAGGAGGAAAGACTGCTCTCATAAAGGTCTTGAAGTCACACAAGCAAGCAATTGCTTGGAAACTCTCCGACATTAAGGGTATCAACCCCGAGTTTTGTACTCACAAAATCTTGATGGAGGATGACTTCAAACCAGCAGCCCAACATCAGAGAAGGGTGAATCCTAAGATTCATGAGGTTATCAAACAAGAGGTTCTCAAACTTCTTGATGCCGATTTAATTTACGATCTCGATAGTCCTTGGTCAGATCCTATCCCTTGTGTTCAAAAGGGTGGCATAGCTGTTGTCACAAATGAGAAAAGCGAGTTAATTCCAACTCGATTGGTTACGGATGGCGTGTGTGTATTGACTATGCAAGTTAAGCGAAGCCACCCGTAAAGACCATTTTCCCTACCTTCATGGACCAAATGCTTGAGAGATTAGTAGGGCGAATACTATTGTTTCCTTGATGGTTTCTCGGGGTATTTTCAGATCCCCATTGCTCCACAAGATCAAGAAAAGACCACATTCACCTGCCCATACGGAACTTTTGCCTACAGACGTTTGCCTTTTGGCCTATATAGCTCCGGCACGTTCCAACGATGTATGATGGCCATTTTCCACGACATGATCGGGAAACAATGGAGGTGTTTATGGATGACTTCTCGGTCATTGGGGACTCATTTCAAACATGTCTCTCCCATTTAGAAAAATGCTAAAACGGTGTGAAGACACCAATCTTTGTCTAAATTGGGAGAAGAGCCATTTTATGGTCAAGGAAGGAATTGTCCTAGGCCATAAGATTTCAAAAACGGGATTGAGGTTGACAAAGCGAAAGTTGATGTCATTGCCAAATTGCCTCATCCTACTACCGTCAAAGGTATTAGGAGTTTTTAGGTCATGCCGGTTTTTATCGCAGATTCATACAAGATTTTTCTAAAATCGCTCGGCCCATGACTCATCTCCTTGAAAGGATGCTCCTTTTATCTTCTCACCCGAGTGCATCGAAGCTTTTGAAACATTAAAGAAAAAGCTTATGGAAGCACCCATTCTGTTGCCCTCGTGGGATTTACCCTTTGAACTCATGTGCGATGCAAGTGATTTTGCTATCGGTTAGATCCGTTGGGCAACGTAAACCAAGCATTTTCACTATCCACTACGCGAGTAAGACTATATTCTCAAACCCATTACACCACTACTGAAAAGAATTATTATTAGGTGGTATATGCGTTTGAAGTTTCCGCCATACCTAATCTTGACCAAATGTGTGGTGTATACGGATCACTCGGCTCTCAAATATCTCTTTGTAAAACAAGATGCAAAGCGAGATTGCTCGTTGGGTTCTCCTCCTGCAAGAATTTGATATCATTATATCGTGATAAAAAGGAGGACGAGAACCTGGCGATCATCTGTCCCGTCTAGAAACCCTCACCCGGATGTGTTCGAGAAAAGGAAATAAACGAAACATTTCCTCTCGAAACACTCAATGTGGTTTCTTTTCGTGGAGACTCTTCTACCCCATGGTTTGCTGACTTTGCAAATTACCATGCGGGTAACTTTGTGGTGAAAGGGATGTCGTCCCAACAGAAAAACAAATTCTTTAAGGAAGTAAAACATTACTTCGGGGCGACCCTACTTATTCAAAATTTGCGCGGATCAAGTCATCAGGCGATGTGTGTATGGCCAGGAAGCCAATGACATTCTTAAGGCTTGCCATTCGGACCTCGGGACATCATAGTCCCAACTACAACCTGCCAAGAAGGTGTTTGATTCCGGATTTTATTGGCCCACGATTTACAAGGATGCCAACGAATTTGTCAAAAGCAGCGCTTGTCAACGCGTCACGGAAATATCTCACAAAGAAATAAAATGCCGCAAAAGCGCCATTCAAGTGTGTGAGATTTTTGACATCTGGGGCATTGACTTTATGGGGCCATTTCCTTCATCTCGATGAAATAAATACATACTCGTGGCCGTTGACTATTTGTCAAAATGGGTTGAAGCGAAAGCTTTGCCTACCAACGATGGCCGAGTTGTTGTGAAATTCTTAAAATCTCTTTTTGCTAGGTTTGGAACTCCACGAGCTATAATCAGTGATCGTAGTGCGCATTTGCAATGACCGGTTTGATAGAGTCATGCAAAAGTATGGTGTAACTCACCGTCTCTCTCTGATACGTACCACCCCCAAACAAGTGGGCAAGTGGAAGTTTCCAACCAGGGATTAAAAGAATTCGGAAAGGACAAGTGGAAACCGTGCCTCTTGGTCGGATAAGCTAGATGACGCACTCTGGGCCTTCCGTGCAGCTTATAAAACACCCATCGGGTGTACTCCATACAAGCTAGTGTACGGAAAGGCGTGTCATCTACCGATTGAGCTAGAGCACAAAGCATACTGGGCCTTGAAACATGCCAACTTCGATATTCAGGCAGCTGGTGATCACCGGAAAGTTCAAATGAACGAATTAAATGAACTCCGCGGATCAAGCATCGAAATCTTTGATCTACAAAGAAAAGACAAAGAAGATTCATGACTCCAAAATCAAGAACCGCGTTTTCAGCGTCGGTGATCGAGTCCTTCTTTTCAATTCAAGATTGAAGATTTTCTCGGGAAAACTAAAATCAGTGCGGACCATTCACCATCACTAAAGTATTTCCTTATGGAACCATTGAGTTATCTCAACCCGATGGTCCAAATTTTAAAGTGAATGGTCATCGATTGAAGCACTACTTTAGAGAGGACATTCCACGTGGTTGTCCCGGATCTACAAACTTTCCCCATGAACCAATGAATGCGGGATCGAGTCAAGCTAGCGACTCGGGAATCAAAAACAGTAGCACACTATATGGGTTTTCACCCATATTTCTGACTTCTTTCTATTTTCTACCACCCTAGTGTGGGGGAGTTGCCCCCCGCTGTTGTATATAAATAATAATAATAATAATAATAATAATAATTTCAAATAATGGCCGTAGTATTTCCCTTTTACGTTCTATGTTTCGGCATAACCGCCGGTACTTTGAATATTGAGGGCAATATTCATTTCTAGTGTGGGGGGATTCTCACGAATTTTATCATGTAATTATACCGCCTAATTCCCCTATTTTTGGCCAAATTTTTGGAGTAAGTGTTTTCACTTACGGTATATCCGCCATGTCTAATAAACAAAAGGATTGGCTAATCCAGGAGCAAACGGCTCTTGGTAAAGATATCTCAAATCCGTTGACGGCTTGCAATTTGCCCAAAATTGTATGGTGTTCAACTCACCATATCTTTAATTAGTGAAGAGTTGGCTAGCCCGCAAGTTTATGGCTTGTGGTAAAGGCAGTTGGAAAACCATAATTGGTAATCGACTCACCAAAGATATTTTATCTAAAGAGTTGGCTAGTCGAAAGCAAGCGGCTTCGGTAAAGACAAATCAAAACCGTTGAAAGTTGGTGATTTGCTCAAAATCATTTGGATATCATTGTACCAAGGTTTTACACTTGAACTGAAACATTTGGCTACTCCAGAAGTAATGGATTTTGGTAAAGAGATTCAAATCCATTAAGTTTTCTCAAAGATTGCTAGGGACTAGCAATAGTTTAGTGTGGAGGATTGATGAGTGTTTAAATACTCATCATTTTGAATCAAATTGAATTGCAAAATATTTAAAAACACTCGAAAATGCATCAAAATCTTGAAAATATTCAAAATTGTGTTTTATATGTTTCAGATGCAAAATGTTTAAAATCAGATGAAAAATGAGCTAAGTTTGGATAATGGCGGTTTCAAGTCCCTCAACTTTCAAATCTTGACAAAATCGGTCCACTGAGCATTTGTTTTGGAATAAAAGTCAACCCAAGTCCTTTCAAAATCAAAATTTATCAAAAAATGATCCTTGGGTAAAAAGTTTGGAGAGTTTACAAGTTTGGTCCCCACTTTCGGAAATTTGCAAAAATGGTCCTTGGGAAAATTTTATTGTTGGAAATCTCATGTATGGTCCCTAGATTATTGGGACATGGCATGGAATCACTGGTTTATTTTGGAAGATGTACAACTTTGGTCCTCCAATTTTGAGATGTTACAAAATTGGTCCTTTGTGTATTAATACCAAATAAATGGATCACACAAAACCCAAATATCCATGACCCAACTGACATTTCAGTAACTGGCTCCACATGGCTTGACCCTTGAACCCCTCTTGACCCTTGGACCCCTGTTTTAATAATACACCTGGGTCAAACTCTCAGTCAAATCATGCTTTTCCCTCCATCTTCTTCAACCACTCCTCTGCAACACTCAATCTCCATACCTCCAGCTCACATACTCCACAACCTTATCACTCCACCTCCACAAACCAACAAGGAGCATTTAATGCTTCTTCTTCCCTTGTACTCAACCTGTCCCAACTGGCAATATCTCATTTTGGTGCCAAAATTCATCAAACGGCTAATATCATCTCTAATGATCCAATGGTTCTAAAAAGAAGTGGGATTTGATCAGAAGACACGTGGGAAGCCTTTTGCTAATAAATAGAAGGAAGAGAAGGAGAGTTGAGGGAGTAGAGTTTTTTTTTTAGTTTTCATTTTCCTTGTATATCGTTTTTAATTTCCATGTCATATTTAAGCTTTAAATTGTACCTTTTAATCTTCCTTGTACTCATTTAAGTCATCTCAATCATTGTAACTTATTTCATTGATCATTCAAAGTTTGATTAAATTTCTGTTTTTCTATTTCTGTAATAATCAAACCTATTTTAAAAGTGCTAAGTATCAAGCTTCAAATAAGCTTTATTACAACTCAAATCGACTTATCTAAGCTATTAATAGCTTTTGATAAGCTTATAACTAAGCACAACAAATTTGGTTTGGTCAGTCAACGAAAGTCAACTGTGGGGAAATTTTGGTTAATTATGGAAATGGATTTTGGTTGATAGAGTGGTCTTGGGTTGGATTTGGTTTAGAATAGTAGTTGTGGCGGATTGCATTTGTAAGCTTACTTTTGGCTGTACTTCATGTGAGTTTGATTTCCATCTTCTTTAAAACTGCCATTTATGCATTCATATTTCTGTTCATGCTTAATCTTGTTAGTGCTGATTTGATCTTAGTTTAGCTCTAGGATTGTAGCAATCTTTGTCTCGAGTTAGTGCATAAGTAGATGCATAATTAGTTAGATGATCTAGTGTTTGGATTTCATAGCAAATATGAGTTAGAGGGTTGTTCAGTAGTTAAGGTCAGTTGTTTAAAACTTATTTAGGTATTTGAGACTCATTCTAGTTCATACTTTGCAGCATACACTTTTAGTCAAAATCCTTCTAAATCTGTTTTCATTTTCATATCTGTTGGAATTTTTATAGATCAAAAGCTTGTTTTATGATTAGATAATGTTAGAGTAGCCTATTATAACTTCTATTTTACCATAAAACATCTCAATCAGTTCATAAATTGGATTCAAATCTCAGTTTAGTCAACTTTTCATTTCTTCTTCAAAAGTCAAAAGTTGAAAACTCAGTTTTCACCAAGGTTTGTGGAATTTTTATTGATTCATTATTGGATCAATTCAAGTAAAATTTTGGACTTAACAAGTTCAGTTGGTCAAGAGTTGGAAACTGATTTTGTGAAATTTTAGTCATAATCTATAAGCTCCTACATAGCTTGCAAATTGGGGCAAAAGTGCCTGTCATACACTCAGTGACATCGAGTGTGCAACAACTCCAACCTTGTAACAGGTCTTGTTTTGGTCACTAAGGTCTGAAACTTGGTCTTGAGATAGTTAAGCTGGTGGTATTTAGGTTTCCAGTTTTGGTTTTCACATTGGCTTATTGAATAAGCTAGTTCTTTAGCTTAAAGTAGTAGATAAAAGCTGTTTTGGCTTAAGTGGTAATTAGCTCAAATCCTTAGTGATTTGCTTATTTGAAGTTAGGAGTAGTTGCAATGAGTGGTTTTAGAGTAGTTATAGCCTAGATTAGCTTCTGTGTTCATTTTGTGCTTTCTAGTGCTTATTAGCTTATTCTAAGTGCTTATTCTCAAGCAGTTTGCACTACTGGCTTCTATTTCTCATACATAAGCTATAGTTTTTATATTTTTCATAAATTTAGAATAATATTTTAGACCTTTCCTGAGTTTTTCATAATTTTCCATTACTGTTTGCTATTTTTCTTTATTTTAATCAGTTTTTAGGACTTTTTAAATAGCTTTTAATCCAAACAAATCAGAAAATCTTCAAAAAAATAAGTTTTCAATTTTCATTGATTAAGATAAATATAAAAAGCCAAAAAAATATTTTTCCATAATTTTCCTAGTTTAAATAGTAATTTTTAGCAATTTAATTAGTTTTAAATAGTTTTTAAATCATAGAAATTAGAATAGAAATCAGAAAAATACAAAATTAGTTTTGAAAATTCTCTTTAGTTATTTTAGATTTTTGAAAAATAGTTTGACAATTTTCCTCTTTAATTTCATAATTTTTAGTATTTTAATTTAGTTTTAAAGTTTAAAATGAATTTTTAATTCAAATTTATAAAAGAAAAATCAAGAAAATCAATTTTAAAAATAGTGATAGCGTTTATTTAATATAATCTAGCTTTTTAATTTTCTTTAATTTGCATTTAAGCCCCTGTAATTTACAAACTTTTTCTTTAGGTATAATTATTCATAATCCACAAACCTTTTTCCGTTCAATATCACCCGATCACTACGCGTTTAGCTATTCAATCGCACGACTCGTTGGGACTTAACGACACGGGAAACACTTTACTCTCCTGGACTTAATTGCTTTGGTTCTAGACTGTCTGACTTTTATTACGGTTGACCATTCACAAGTGGTTGACTTGTGTAATAAACCTGACCATTTGGGACCGATCAAGCTGCTAAACCTTTTGGGATAATTTTGGTCAAACAGTTTAATCATTCACCAAGAAGGCAAAATAATTTTGGGCATAGACATAGAAGATGTCACTTTGGCAAGTATGGGTCGAAGCGTACTGTTTTGTGTGTTTTAGTCCTACTCATCTAATTAAAGATTGTGAACATCACTTTCGGAATACCTTAGAAAATTTCCAAAGCACAGGGGACGACAACGAAAACCTAGAGAGCACAAAACGGTTTGGAATAATTCAAATAGGGTCAATCACAAATTTCTCACGGATCATAGATACCCACACGGCGAAAACCTTTTCAAAACCTTCAAGTATCTCACATTACTTTCCAAAGTACTTTGTTAACTCTGCCGGTACTTTCTCAAAGTTGCTCAGTTAAACAAGGTACTAATCACAATACTTGGTATAGAAATTCTAGGAGATCTCACTATCAACCTAGAAGGTATTACAATTCACATAGGAGATTTAGATCACAGGAACCAAGTGTTAAAACATAATGGGTTAAGAGGGAAGTAATCTTTGGAAGGGACGGACATTACTTTCAACCAAAAGTGAATCGATGTTTTGTGCTACAAGAAAAGAGATTTGTGTTGAAAACCGAGAAAGTTTGAAAACCACATGATAAAGATCAAAAGATAATTCGGATCATCATCTGAAGATAGTGGAAATTACATACTCAAAGAATTTGAGTTTGTAACTCCACAAGGGGAACCAAGTCAGAATGGCTTGGGTTCCTAAAGTTTCTAACTCTTTTCTTTATGTGCGGGGCAACCCGGAGAGAGCTTAAAGATCATCTTATTGTGGATAGTGGTTGCTCTGGAAGTATGACAGGAGACAAAGAGATCCTGTCCGATTTTAGGAAGATTAGTGGAGGAAGAGTTGCATTTGGGAATGATCCCAATGGAGGAAAGATTACTGGGAAAGGGACTATCAAAGCAGGGCTTATAGATTTTGAGAATGTTAGATATGTGAAGGAGTTAAAGTTCAATCTATTGTCAGTATCACAAATTTGTGATAAAAAGCATCCTATGTTATTCAATGACAACAGAATGTCTTATCCTTTCCTCGACTTTAAGCCATTATGATGAATTAGTAGTTCTTAAAGTACCAAAGACAAATGATGTGTATAGTTTAGACATGAAGAGTCTACATTCCTATGAAAGAGCCACATGTTTGGTGGCTAAAGCAACATCTGAAGAGGCACATCAATGGCATAGAAGATTGGGCCATGTTAACTTCAAGAATATCAATAAACTGGTCAAAGGCAATCTAGTTAGAGGTTTACCTTCAAAGACTTACAAGAATGATCATTCATGCTTGGCATGCAAGAAGGGTAAACAACACAAAGCTTCTTGCAAGAAGCTTGAGGAGAGAACTATTAGAGAACCTTTGGAGCTATTACATATGGATTTGTTTGGACCTGTTTCTGTGGCAAGTTTAAACAAGAAAAAGTATTGCTTAGTTGTAACAGATGATTGTAGTAGATTCAGTTGGGTATTTTTCTTGAGTCTTAAAGATGATACTTTTGATGCTATCCAGACACTTGATTATTGCTCTTGAAAACCAATTGAGACTCAAGGTTAGAGGTATTAGATGTGACAATGGGACTGAATTCAAGAACAAACTTATGGATGAATTTTGTGCAAACAAAGGCATAAAAAGGGAGTTTAGTATTGCAAGAACACCACAACAGAATGGTGTTGCAGAAGGAAGAATAGGACTTTGATTGAAGCAGCAAGAACAATGTTAGCAGATTCTCACCTACCTATTATTAAGGCAGAAGGCGTGTAAGTATGCTTGCTTGTTATGTACTTACGAGTCTCATCACTAAACCACAAATGAAGACACCTTATGAATTCTTTGATGGGCAATAAACCCAATATTCGTTTTATGAAACCTTTGGATGCCCCTTTACTATTTTAAACACTATTGATAATCTGGGAAGTTTGATGGCAAGTCAGAAGAAGGATACTTATTGGGTTATTGCACTAACAAGAGGGCTTTAGAGTATACAACAAGGTTACTAAGAAGGTTCAAGATTGTCTTCATGTTGAGTTTTTAGAAGATCAAGACAATGAGAAAGGTAAAGGTCCTGATTGGATGTTTGATCTTGAGGTTTTAACTCCATCTATGAACTATGTACCTGTTAGAGCAGAAAATCAACCAGTACCAGTGAGAAGATTTACAATATGTTGTTCATGGAGTTCATATTAGACGTCGATCTTGCATGAAGATCTGTTAGTCCAAAACAAAGTCTTGAAGTTCCAAAACAAAATCTTTTTGCTCCACACAAAAGTACTGTTGTTCCAGATTACTCTTTATCTGCTGAGGATCAATCTATTCAAGAGGAACTTAATCAGATGCTTCTTCAAGTTGTTTTAGCACATTCTTACCGATGAACAAAGGAGACCTTATGAAGAGGCAAAGAGGAATAACAAGACTGTAGAGTACTCTCACAGTACTTTTGGACAAGTACTTTCAAACAAAGTCTTCTGAACCAATTGACAGATACTTTAGCTGATCGGATGATCATACCATGCACGGATTAGAAGATCTTTGATGATGAATTTGAAGATGAAGGTATTTTCCCAAATTCCAATGAAGGTGCCGATGTTACTAATTTAGAGGATAATTATGAAGTTCCACAGTCTCCAAACTTAAGAACTCATAAGGATCATCCTTCTGATCAAATCAATGGTCCTTCTACTTCACGAGTGACTAGACACGAGCTAAGACTTTTCTACACCTCACAATGCTTTACTTAGCTTTGTGTATAAACAAAACAGGCTGAATCATAAGGACCATCAAACCTTCCTATTTACTTGTTTTATCTCTCAAGAAGAACCCAAGAATATTGCTCAAGCTTTGACTAAAGAAAGCTGGGTTGAAGCTATGCCGGAAGAACTTCTTCAATTTAAACTTCAAGAAGTTTGGGTTTTATGTGATCTTTCAGATGGGAAGAGAGTTATTGGAACCAGATGAGTTTTTAGGGTCAAAAGAGATGAAAGAGGAAATGTTATAAAGAATAAGGCAAGGTTAGTAGCACAAGGATATAGACAAGAAGAAGGAGTAGATTATGATGAAGTGTTTGCTCCTGCAGCAAGAATAGAAGCTATTAGAATATTTCTTGCTTTTGCTTCTTATATGGGATTTCAAGTTTAGCAGATGGATGTCAAGAGTGCCTTTTTATATGGCAAGATTACAGAGGAAGTTTATGTCAAACAACCTCCTGGTTTTGAAGATCCTAAACACCCAAACAAAGTCTACAAGGTGGTTAAGGCTCTTTATGGCCTTCATCAGGCACCTAGAGCTTGGTATGAGAGACTCTCCACATTCTTATTGCAACATGGATATAGAAGGGGAGCTATTGACAAGACTTTGTTTATCAAGAGAGACAAGAAAGATATCATGTTAGTTCAAGTTTATGTTGATGATATCATTTTGGGGCTACCAAACAGTCCATGGTTAAGGAGTTTGAGCGGCTGATGCAGAAAGAATTTCAAATGAGTTCAATGGGAGAGTTGACTTTCTTTTTAGGACTTCAAGTTAAGCAGTCAAAGGAAGGTATTTTTATCAGTCAAGACAAGTATGTTACAGACATACTTAAGAAATTCAATTTTGATGTTATGAAGCCTGTTACTACACCCATTAAATCTATCAATTCATTGGGCAAAGATGAAGATGGACACCCTGTTGAAGTCAAGATTTATAGATCAATGATTGGCTCTCTTATGTATCTCACTGCATCAAGGCCTGATATCATGTTTGCAGTTTGTCTATGTGCTAGATATCAAGTCTCACCAAAGATCTCTCACATGAATGCGGTAAAGAGAATCTTCTGTTATTTGAAGCAACAACCAAAGTTGGGTTTGTGGTATCAAAAAGAGTCACCTTTTCACTTAGAAGATTTTTCAGATAGTGATTATGCAGGTGATAACTATGATAGAAGATCAACCACTGGAGGATGCCAATATCTTGGAAGAAGATTAGTCTCCAGGCAATGCAAGAAACAAACAATTGCAGCAACATCCTCTAGGAAATGAATATGTAGCTGCACTTAGCTGTTGTGGACAAGTTTTGTGGATGCAAAATCAACTCTTGGACTATGGATTCAACTTCAAGAATACTCCTATTAACATTGATAATGAGAGTACTATTTGTATTGTGAAGAATCCAGTTTATCATTCCAAGACCAAACACATACAGATTAGGCATCACTTTATCAGAGATTGCTATGAGCACAGGTTTATCAATGTGGTTAAGGTTCACACAGATGATAATGTAGCTGACCTACTCACCAAAGGTTTTGATGTTTCTAGATTCACTCACTTGGTGGTGAGCATTGGCATGATTAACTACTGAGCTACATTTAAGGGGAGGACTATTTAGTATTTGTATAGTCCTGTGTAATGCTTGAGGGGAGGATAGTTATGTATACTTAGTTTATACTGAAGAAATTGGAAAAGTACTGCTTTTCGTTAAAAGTACCGCTTGGAAAGTCTGCTTGGAAAGTACTTGCTTGGGAAAGTAATCTTGCTACGTGGAAGTCTTATTTGTCTTATTAAATTGTTCCAACGGTTATCTTGAGGGGTAATTTAATGCTAACTTGGTAACAATGTTATTTTAATTTGTGATTTTTCAAATCTCACCTATAAATACCTTCTTTCCGATTTTCCCTCTCATATTGATACATTAGAATCTTTTCCATCTTTCTCTCATCATCTTCATATTCTTCGCGCTCAATCTTTTTGCTTACATAATCAACAATGGTGAATGTCCTCTCTTGTTTCTAAGCATAACATGGTTGCTAATTTGGATAAGGCTGTACGAATATACTCTTTCATGATATAATTGATTATCTTTTGGTTCGCCTATCGGTTATGCTCTTTTAGTGGAGCCGGATATTATTGAGCCCTGGATTCAAGAATTTTGGGCTAATTCTAGAGATAACATGGAGAATGACGAATATTATATTAGATCAACAGTTCTTTGGAAGAACTATTAAGATTACTGAAGACTCCATTCGAGAAGATTTATTGTTCAATGATGCGAGATGGGCTTTAGGTTTGATAAGCGATTGATATGGGATACTTTTCGACATATTGGCTATGAAGGATCTTTGAATGAACAAACGTTTAGAAAACAATTATTTTGTCCCCATTGGAAGTTTTGGTTCATGTGTTGCTCCATTGCATAAGTGCTAAGAGTACCTCTTGGGAGCAGTTTGGGTCAAATATAGCATCTGCTATGGTTGGGTTAGCTACTGATAGAGTTTTTAACTTCTCAAGGCTATCTTGGATGGAATGCTCTCACATATTTCACATGGATCTACTTGGCTGATGTACCCAAGGTTTATACAGGTTTTCTTAAACAAGCAACTTTTTGATGTGCCAAAACCTCATGCTTTATTGCACTGTTATTGTTCAACAATCCAAGATTTTTACTTTATGGCAAAAAGAAGTGTTTTATTCAGGGGTCCAGATACTCGTTTAACAACTTCCATGATGGATGTTGTTCAGGCTGTTAGAGCTGACACTGAAGTGATGATACTGAAGAAGATACTTGTATCAGATTCTACATCTAGATGCTTTAGCTTCTACAATCTTGCTTCTCTGAGGCTACATCAAATGAAGGTACTGCATCTCTACAAGGTCTTGCTTCTCCTAGTACTGAATTTCTAGAACATGTTCTTGCGGTTTCACCTTCTCCATCTCCACGGGGTACATTCTGTTTCTCTCCAGCAGAGGATCATTCACCTATTCAAGGAGAGGATTCACATACCATACCTTCTGATGAAATCACATTAGATAATTATGTTTTGACAAGGGAGTTGGTCAAGTTGAAAAAGACTACAGAGGTCCAAGCCAAACAGATAAAGAAATTAAAACTGAAGTTTTGAAGGCTAAAGAATTTTGTGTGGCCATTAGTTCAACAATTTCGTCTGAGTTAAATCCAAGAAAAGGGCAAGGCTTGATCTAGGAAACACAAGCCACAGGTTCATCAACAATCTTCTGTCAACTTTGGGAGGAATTTAGAAAAAGATAATTTGAAAGAAGATGTTGAGAAGAAGAAACAACACGAAATCTTGATGAACAAGAAAAGATCATTCAAGGTCTGATGAACAAGAGGAACAAGTTCAAGTACTGGAACAAGTTCAAGTGTGACAACAAAGTCTGCTTTTCAACACAAAGTACTTTTAGACAAGATGTGATAACTCCAAGAGTTTTGAATTTTGAAGAAGAAGCTGGTCCTTCTACAACTGTTATACAAGAAGAGAGGAAGCTATTCTCAAACCAATTCGTCGCAAGTGATGATGAGTTCATTGCTACAATTTTTCAAGAATTATCACAACCTAGAGGTGGTGTTACTATTAGAGAAGTGCAAGTAGATGAACAACAAAGAGCTTAACAAGCAATTGATCCTAAGGATAAAGGGAAAGGTGTTCTAGTAGAAGTAAAGAAGAAGAAACTTACTTTTGGCAGAGATTAGAAATTGAAGTTGCTAGGAATGAAGCTGCTGCTAGAATACTTCAAGAAGAGTTAAATGCTAAAGATAGAGCAGCTCAAAAAGCTGAAGAAGCTCAAAGTAGAGAAGTGGTTAAAAAGTTGCAAGAGCAATTAGATGCTAAAACTGATGAACCATTACAATCACCTACTCCTGTTAGATATATGCCTAGAAGACCTAATTTAGCTAAGGACGAGAATGCTATGATGGCATATTTGAAAGGTCGAGGGTATAAAGGATTGCGAAGTTGAACTATGTTTGACATGAAAAGACTCTATGATCTGAGGTGTGAGAAGCTTATAAGAAGAGTATTGCGAGATATCAAGGATTTTTAGAGAAGAAGCTTGTTGGAATCACTCCTAAAGCTTATTCAAGTGTTAGTTACTCATATGTAATAGTTAGCTTAGTATGGCCTTTATGTTTGTTAGTAGTCTTAAGCTTATGTAGAAGGCCCATG
The DNA here is from genome assembly GCA_910596185.1 of Chrysanthemum makinoi. NCBI lineage: Eukaryota > Viridiplantae > Streptophyta > Magnoliopsida > Asterales > Asteraceae > Chrysanthemum > Chrysanthemum makinoi. The sequence goes on along the minus strand of OU343221.1, from coordinate 97,164,875 downwards.
AGCTTAGGCCCAAGCCCATAGGAGAAAGGGAAGGAGTAAGTGTGTTGCCCTAGCCCCTTGCCTATAAATACCTTATGTAAACCTTCATTTGAAGGTTGGTTGTTCAACTTATTTCTGTCACACACATCACCTACTAAGGTCTTATATCATATCGTGTGTGTGTGTGATACTTGTTCAATCGCCTCTCTATCTTTCTTATAAGCTTGTGTGGTAAACCTTGTGACCTAACGAGTGGTATCAGTAATCGCCATCTAGTTGGGTGAAACGGTTTGTTTTTTGTCTACTCGTAAGGTTCACGTTTTTTAACCTTTCTCACGCTTAAAAACTCATTTTTTTACACTTTCAATCCAAGATTCTTGTACTTTAAAGGTTATTGGGTGTTAAAGTTTAAGTTTTTGGCAAAAAGTTTGAAACTTTATGTGTGTAGAATCGTTTTTAAGCTAGTTTTTTTACGAGGGTGTTTTCTCTACGCAGAACTGTTTTAGAAGCTTTGATCATCAAGTTTCACACTTTTGTTATTTGGTGATATTGAAGCTATTTCATCACAAAAATCTGGTTTAGAAACATCTTTGGGCAAAAGTCATTTTACGAGTAGAACTACGCGTATCAAAACCCCATTCTACGCTGCGTAACTTTATCCTTGGTTTGATCTTCTTTCGGGTTTACTCCGCGGTTTTTCTTGCTTGGATAAGCCTGAAAATACGTCGACTTTGGATATCTTTTGCACTGTGATAGTGTAAAGATCATTTGGGATAAAACCCTAAACTTACGCATAAGCATAAAGCTTACGCGTAGAAAATCCTACGCATAAGATTCATCCTACCTAAGCCCGCTTTTACGCATAAGATAATCCTACACCTAAGTTTTCTACGCATAACTTACTGTTTACGCATAACTTTAGTCTTTTTTCCCCTACGCAGCAGCTAAAACTACGCGTAACCTCATGTTACGCGTAACTTGGTATTTTATGCTTAAGTGCTACTTGGTTATTGTGATTTCTACGCCTAAGGACACTTCATCAACAACGTTTCATTCGACTACAAAGATCCACCAACACAAGTTATCTTAAAAAAAAAAAAAGAGTTTTTGTAAAAATTAATTTTTCAAGGAGACTAAACGTTCAATTTTTACGCGAGATTCAAATTTTGGTTTAACCGGGAAAATTTTGGTCAAAAATTCAAATTTTTGGGCCCAAATTCAAATTTTTTCGGTAAAATTTGGCGTCAAAATTGTCATAACTCAAATTTTTCTTACAACCTTAGCATTGAATTTTATAGTGAATTTCAAATTTTGAGAGTCATAATTTTTCATAATTATTTTTGGAGGGAAATTGAAATTCACTATATCGACCTCTGTGTGCTATCGACTTTTGCACCTTCTTTCTTCTTCGCGCAGAGCAAAGAAATGGATTCGAACATAAAGATCCATTTGTGGCATTGAAAGAAGGATACATGGCTCTGGCTCGCATTGAAGCGCCGACATCATCAAATTCCCGATATCCCCGCAGTGCGTAAGGTGAAAGAGTTGATGTACATGAAAGGAATGCTCAAATGGACGTTGAGAATGATGTGATTACTGCAACCGCCGGTAATGCGACAATGAGGTTGTAGCATTGGAAAAGCAGGATGACAAAGAGCAGATCCGAGAAGATATCATACTTAACTAATAATCGAGCCCAACTGCGACAAAAGAAATGGTTGAGGAAGATATCTTACCCACCTATGACACCGCATTACGTAACGATGGTCGAGGTACACCCACGCTTGATCATATTCCCGACCGCAAATGCGACACAACATACTGAGTAACCTGAATTTAGTAATGAAGGAGAGGTTGACCAGTGTGTTGCACAATGTCCGCATAACAACTATCTCATGTCCGAGCCCTTACTTGTTAACAATCAACCGAACGCCAAATCAAACTCTTGAATCTGAAATCATTCTCCTCAAAAGACCATTTCTCGCCAAAAAGATTTTTCAAAACTTGAGGCTCATTGCATATCTCTTGAACTTAAACTGCAAAACAATGTTTTAAACTCAGAGCCAAAAAGTAAATCTTTGAATGAACAAAGTAAACGCGTGGATACATTAGTTAAAGAAAATGAGCATTTAAAGGCTCAACTTCAAGCAAAGGGGCTTGCACATGTTGCTTTACTAAACAAACCGAGAAGATTCACCGACAAGAGGTGGGATACTAATTTTGCAAAACCAACAATTGGGGAAATCGCCTCTACAACCTCAGAAAACAATCAGTAGTTAGACAACCAACCGCTTTTAAATCAACATTCTAAATCTTCAAAAACACGGTTTGCCTCCCAAGTTGTTGAGAATAATCATTTGTTAAAACCAGTCACTCCACATTCTTGGCCTAAGAATAATGTTTTTCTGTCTAAAACATGTTTCGTTAAACCCGTTTCTGCTAAAACCTCAACATATGGTCGCCCTGGCAAATCTAGGATTAGTTCGAACACTGTGTCTAAACCGAGCATTAAAATTAAAAATTCATATGATTCAAATGACGGATACAAGAACTATGATCTAGAAAAGGCTAGGAAAAGGGCACTTCTTCAAAAGGATGGGATCTTAGGTTCACGACCCTAGTGTATCATACCGTGAAATATACTAACACCACCTGTAGTAGCAAACCAAAACCTAAGTTAACTCAACAAACAGTTAGAAATAAACCCGTTGATCTAAATGTAAACCGTCGTAAACCTAATAGGTGGATCCATATAGGACGCAGACTCTTCCCAAAAGAAGTTTCAACATCCCCTAGATCTAACCTAAGATGGATACCAACGGTAGATTTTCAAAACTGTAGTCTTAGGTGGATTCCTACAGGCAAGATACTAAGTAGTTGCACCAAAACAAGTGGAATACCAACAACATCCATCCCTGAGGTAGGAAAGGAAATCATCAAAATAGCATTCAGTGTCAAGAAGATAATTGACACTACATCTTTATGCTTCTAACATCTGGAACCCAGTTATACTTGGGGATCCATGTTTTTCTATTCCTTGCCCCCCTTCTATTTTTCTATGCAGTGTAACAGCTATGGCTTCTATGCAATACAAATAGGACCCGCTTTCACCGTCTAAAAATTTAATGATCCATCAGCTGTTCCACCATTGTACTTAATCGTCATAAATTAGAAACATTGCTTGCTTCCTGGTTAAAGATTATGCCAAAAGTCGTGGCTTTATATGTATCAATGTTTCCGCGCATAACCGATAATACTCTAATTTTCAGATACACATGAATCTACAACAACAATGAATCTTCTAAAGTAAGATCAAAGTTTCCTACAACAATGTCACAGTTGATGATCAATAATATGAACAGAGAAGTTTTATCGCAGTTGACTCTCTCTCGAATATTTTTTGGTACTTCACACTTGTTCGACCAATTGGACATACATGGTTTTCCTTATATCCTTTCATTGCTCTTCAATCTCAATCATCAACATACGTGGTGTATGATTCTGAATCATGAAAACATCGGGGGGGGAGAGTGTGTAGGTGGTCATTGCTTCCTTGTTCTTCTACATGCTTCTTTGTGAAAACCCAATGCCTTCTTGAATTCCTTCAATTAGAGGGAAGAAATAAGACGATATGTGGCTCAAACGTCTCACTTTGGTATTATCGTCTCAATTTCACGGGTGATCTTGTGTGAAGTTACCCAAATACGTGAGAAGATCTTGTTGATTTCTAGCATGTTACCTTCGAACGGATCTTCCAAGAATTAGTCGATTTTCTTTGTGTGGTTTACTGCTCATCTACAAATTCGCGATAACAAACCTTCAAAAGCTAGAGGAAATGTAGACTTCATCAAAGTTTCAAATCTGTAAAGACAGCTTGTCGTTTGGGGAAACTGATTAAGAAACTTCGTCTATATCTGCTTATATTCACAATGGCTTGAGTATAAATTTTAGAACCCCACAACCCGCTAAACTTCCCCAAAACCCCATCAGCTGCACAAAGCCCCGGCTTACTCGTCAACATATAGAAAGGTTATTTGCCCTCACGTCGGACGATATTGATGAACGCGCTTCGTGTATCCGCTGTTTCTCCCTGCCAACCCGATAATACTCTTTTACCCGATACACCGCAAAAACTACTGCTCAGATGCACCTACCCCGCTTGACTCCACCACAACAAGTTGACCAAACCGCTTCCAACAATGATGAAGCTGATGATGATATTCTAATGTAGTACCCCACCGCAGATTTTGATCCAAATGCTCTTCAACCCGTTTGCTAACGAATCTGCCGCACTGATGTCGCGGAATCTTCAACAAACAATTTGAATCCTGAATCAAGCACAATGTATATCAACATCAACCCTCCACACATAGATGGACGAAAGACCATCCTCTGAAAAACATTATTGGCAACCCGAATCAACCAGTCGTTACAAGACAACGTCTTCACACTGACGGTGAACATTGCATTTATGCACTCACCGTCTGCCAATCTGAACCTAAAAACATCAAAGACGAATGACAAAGACAACTGATTGAATTCATGCAAGAAGAACTCAACCAATTCAAACGTATTGAAGTATGGGAACTGGTTGAAAGACCAACAAAGGTCTTCGTCATTGGTCTAAAATGGATTTGGAAACAAATTGATGCCGAAGGAAATGTTATACGGAATAAGTCACGCCCGTGGCTAAGGGTTATCGTCAGGAAGAGGGTATTGAATTTGAAGAATCTTTTGTTCCGGTTGCTCGCCTTGAGGCTGTTCGATATTTCTAGCATTCGCGCGCTCATATGAATATGACGGTCTATCGATGGATGTCAAAACTGCTTCTCAATGGACAACTTAAAGAAACGGTTTATGTCACCAACCAGATGGATTCGTTGATCCGAAGTTTCCGAACCCCGTCTACAAACCGAACAAAGCTCTGTATGGTCTCAAACAAGCTTCTCGAGCATGGTACGATAAGCTATCATCCTTCCTCATTGCTAATAATTTCACCAAAGGTTCGGTTGACCCAACTCTTTTTATACAATATCACGGGAAACATATCTTAATTGTTCAAATTTACGTGGATGACATCATTTTTGGGTCTACACATAAAAAGTTTTCAATCGCTTTGCAAAACTAATGAAGAAAAATTTTGAAATGTCCATGATGGGTGAACTCACGCTCTTTCTTGACCGCAAGTTCATCAATCATCACGCGGTATTTTTTTCGAGTCACCAAATATGCCCTGAATTGTTAAACAAATTTGGAATGAAAACCTGCGACACCTATGCCACACCAATGGCTCATACCAAGAAGCTAGACGCTGATTTACATGGAAATTGGTGGACCCTACAAAATACCGTAGTATTATTGGGTCTCTCATATATCTAACAGCTAGCGTACCTGAGATATTGTCTTTGCCAGATATCTTTTTCGTTTCTATCGGCCGACCAAACTGAAACTCACCTCTCTCGAGGCTAAAAGAATCCTCGGACATAAAGGGAACCATTAACTTAGGGATCCGTATCCGGGATTCTGGTTTTGAACTAATTGCTTTTTCGTGACACCACGCAGATGCTTAGACTCACCGAAAAGTACTTCAGGAGCTTTACAATTTCGGTGATATAAACTGGTGTCATGGCAATCGAAGAAGCAGGATTGTACATCGGCCGTCCTCAACCGGCAGAATATGTATGTCCGCATGTTGTGCTCAAGTCATCTGGATGAGAACACAACTCAAAGACTATGGTTTATTTGATGAACTGTACGTACAATCTTGAGTGTTGATTGCATCTCGCGGCAACTCCGCCAAAGACTCAAATCAAAGCACATATCGATCTTGATATCATCATGATCACAGGAAATGGGTACTGTTGAATTATATTTTGTGGGTACAGAATACCAATGGGCAGATCTTCTCACCAAAGCCTTGCCTCCCGCTAGGTTTAATGAGTTGGTCCACCGGATTGGTATGAGGTGTTTGACTCAAGAGGAATTGGATGATCTCCTAAAAACAGTCTTAAACCTCACAAACACCAAAATCTCTTTTGTAAATAATTCTTTCAAAAACCAAATACAAAAGTATAAAATCTGATAAAACAACAAAAATATTCTTCTAATCTAATTTTCTTCTACAGGCAAGTACATTTCTTCCTCAACACTCTAAACTTTAAAAATAATATTTTTCCGATCAAGTGTTGAGGGGGGAAAAATAAATTCTTAACCGTTTCATATCATCCTGTACTTGCATGTTATCTTATCCCGGTTGTTTCTTTTATCAATGGTGGTAAACTTTTCTGGTTAAATGACACTCCTCGAACTAAAACTAATAACCTTTCAATATTTCTCAAGTCGAGGGGAGTGTTCAAGTTTCTTTCCTAAAAATCTTTGTTTGGTAACCAAAATGGAAGTTAAATGGCTTTGTTTGAAAAATGGAAAAAGGTGGAGGACCAAAATGTCCAAAATGTTAAAGATAATTTTAATAAAACACCCCACCTAACTTATTCACTTATATTACCTCAACCATATACATCTACGCCTAAGATTCATTCAAGTTATCCGTTGATTTGATCATCATTTTGTAAGTGTTTTAACGATCTAAACATGTTTTAAGCCAAGGTTTTTAATTTCATACAAATCCAACGGCTAAATTTTTACGCTGCGGATTGTGTTCTAACGATAGCGTATGAACACACAATCATGTGTGTGTTTTGGTTAAAAGGAAGGTGTCAAAATGTTCCAAATACATCAAGAATATCATTTTAACCATCAAAACCTACCCCGAAACACTTATTAATGATTTTTGAAAATTAGGGTTTATGAGTCGAATTGGGTTTTTCCAAATGTGAAGTGTTTTGGTCTAAAAGATTGTTGGGTTATAGTCATATAAGGTTGAATTGATGTTTTCCATGGTTGTTAACCACCCAGAAACACTAATTGTTTGACAATTTGATATTAGGGTTTAAAGTTCATAACTTTGGGTAAATTTGATTCACAACAAGTTAGATGTTATAACTTGGTTTATAGACTCTCAACACATCTTAGAACTACCAGAATTTATTTGGTGCAATTCCCATGGCTAGAAATTATACGTGTAAATCTTAACCCTTAGGGTTTTGACCTACGCGTATGACTTTCTACGCGTGAATCGTTAATGAATGTTTAATGCCATAACTTGTTGATATAATGAATGCTTGTGTTAATTTTGATGATTTGATGAATTTATTCGGCTTTGCTAAGCTTTAAATATTCAGAATCAAGGTCATTTGCAACTCTACGCATAAGGATTACCCTACGCGTAGTCAAGTTATGCGTAAAATATATCCTACGCATAACTATTACGCGAAGGTTCTACATGGGACTACGTCCCTGTGAAGGATATGCGTAAACAGTGACCCCTACGCGATAAGGTCTACTCTTACGAGAAAGCCTTACGCATAAGGTATATATATACGATCGCGTAAGCCCTACGCATAAGGTCCCCTTTCCTACGCGTAACATTTCTTACGCGTTAGTTAGGATCCTACGCTGTAGTTTCGCCTAATGATATCATCATCAAGCACGCTTAACTTTTACCAAAACTACGCTTAAGCTCGATTGACCTTCATAATGAATTGTTACGCAGTACAAACTTGTAAATAAACTAATCATAACGCCACTTAATCCAATAATGTCACTAATAAACTTAATCGTTTGATATGTTGTGAACAATAAGTGATAACATAAAATTTAAAACTTAAAGTTAACTAACTCACAAAAACATTTCACGACGCCATTGGACTATTGAACAAACAAGTGACTTAGGACTCGTAACAATCATTGACACTGTACATTCAATAGCTAGACAATAAGACCTTCTGTTGACTAACACTATGTCTTTCGATATGTTGGTTCTTATGGCTAATGTTATTTCATCACTACATGGTCAACAAATGATTGTGATGCATGTAAGTTCTTACAATCACGATATCTTTCCGTAGTTATCCGAGAAAGATTGGAAAGAACAACCTTAGGGTTGACTTTATACCCTCACTTGCTCGTAATCTTCCCTGCTTGATTGCTGGATATTCTCGAATCATCCCTACCGTAACATGCGTCACACCTCTGCCACAGCCCAGAGGTCTACATTCAACAATTCCGATTCTATGCAGAGGATCACCGGTCAAAGTGCAGTGAATGTGACACTTAATCACAAACAAGTCACTATCACTGCTGCTGACTTACGGGCTGTTCTCATCATTCCTCGACATCGCCCAACCGACTTTGCTACCCCTCATCAAGAGACAGCCGGAAATTTGATAGATATTGGTTATGATGAAGCTTCGTGAATCATTACTAAGCACTCTCACGAGTCAAGAATATTCCTCAACCATGGAGAACACTCTACATGATCATCACCAAATCGGTCTCTGGTCGGGATAAAGTGGCTATGAGCATCCCAAGCTCATGGAACTACAAATTTTCTGGTCGTTGATCAACAATAAGGACATTGAAATCGGCAATCGATATGGGAGGACATGATGCTATTTCACAAGAAGCTTGGCTCCAAGATTCCCTATGTCAGATACACCCAACTGTTGATCCAGAGCACTTGGACCCCCATCCCGACATCCCCATGAGGCTCAATGACCCGATAATCACGACATATTGACTAACCCATACTATCCTCACGTAATCAAAGAATCGCCAACAAAGAAACAAAGGTTCGGTTTTACTTGATCACCTTCTAACCACCGAAATCAAAAAGCTTGAAACATATAAAAGGTACTCTAAGTAGTCGTAAAAGAAGGCAAAGTTGGTCATCTTTGATGAAAAATCTTCGTACACCTACTCTGGTGACCGTAAGAGTGCAGCGGTCGAAGTGTTACAAGTACGATATTTTCTTATAGGAAGTTTCCAAAAAGGAAATCTCTCCTCGCAGCGCGATTGTTCCCCGTAAAGGAAGCCGAACCTATTCCCACACCTGAACCGCAAAGAAAGCTTGTGGATCTAAAGTTCTCGAAGGTAATCGGCTAATGCATGAAGAGATTACCTACTCAATCTTCAAGAACCGTGAATACCTCTTCGCCAGCCTAAACCTCCAAGTCCACCTCACCGACAAAGGAAAAGGAAAGACTCCGTACTTGTACCGTATGATGGCTTCGGATCAGAAGAAGAGCAGCTGAATATATCATACAGGAAGAAGTTTAATATCGTTAGACACCTTCAAAAAGCTAAAGCATTTGCTAAAGACCAAATGGGTGGTCTCGGAGGATCAAGTGGTGTTGCCCACTCTGAACCATCTCCTGATGCGGTTAATCAACCCGATAAGGGGGCTGGTGCCACCACTCTTGTGCAACAACAAAAGCTTGTGGAGGATACTATCGAATTTGAGTTTGAGGAACCCGGCGAAGTCCGAAAAAGATCAAGATGTTGATTATGATCACGTTTCTTCTAGATGGTCATCAAGAAAGGAACCTCTGAACCTCCGAAGGATCCAGAGTCTCCTCATATCTCTTCATCATCAGATACGTCTTCTCACTCCTGCCACCACCATCAAAGAAGTCAACCAAATCATCATCCAAATCCGTGAAGAAACCATCTAAATCTTGGATTTCTCAAGCTTATGAACGGATTACCAAGGCGTCAAACAAGTCAGAAAGAAAAACGTGCTCAACAAAAAGCTAAATTTCTTTCTTTGATCACATACAACATATGTATGGCGAGCATGAAAAGATGAAAGGAGAAAGGAAGTTTGTCCAGAAATTCATGAAAAATCACCGTCAAGAGGAACTGAACGAAATGATCGAAGGCTACGAAAAAGTACCTTACGGAGTCGTTCCTAAAGTCAAAAGAGTTGTTCACCAAACAACTTTATCCAAATCTCATGCAGATCGCCAAGCAAACTATTCGATCAACGCCCTTAACCGTCACAATCAATCCAATTGATCCGTTGTTTTCTCGGATAATGAATTGGTGGCCAAGCTTGTCACACAAATGTCTGCACTATCTGGGACATTTACCGATGAAGGAAAACTTTCAAGCATTTTGGACTACCAACTTCAAGAAGCTTGTAGATTTGAAGCTGAAAAGTCTAAACGTCCTAGAGACGATGAAGACATGGATAAGGATAAAGATACGCACCTAAACGTCGAGAGCGATGCGGTGAATCTTCTTTGATGCAACCTCCTCCACAGCGGGCTCCTGTTCAACAAAAATCTCCTCCTCGTTCTTCTAAGAAAACAGGGGCGATTCCGAGTTACCACCCCGACTCGAGAAAACCGATGATCACTTTGAGTATACGGTGGTGACGATGAAGAAGGTCCGAGCCCCTACCAACCCACCTCTCCCAAACAAGTTGAAGCAGAGAATCATCATCTAGGCCTTGAAGAGAAGAAGAAGGCGCCTCAAAGGCGTCGTATGGCTAGATGACGATAAAAGGAATTTGAATGGTTTGCTAATCTTGTTAACAACACTCCTACCACAGAAGAAGGTCGAATTTGGTAGACGGTTCTACATTGGAGCATGCAAAAATTCAGAAAAGTTCCATGTGAGAAAATGGCGAAATAAAGTGAGCGAATCAAAAATGAAGCATTTCAACTTCTAAAAGACAGCTCTGAAAGTACCCTCGAGGTCGAATATCACCTTGAAAACATTGCTCGAGCTATGTCTAACAACATGGATTGGCTCAAACCGGAAGCAAACATTGACTTCACACAAAGGGACAACCCTCCATACTACACCGATTGGACCAAACCTTTACCAACACTTGGACAGGAACCAAGGATTCCTTTCGGATACTTCTTCAACAAAGACACGGATTTTCTTCTACGGTGGCGATGATTCAAGAAAATATGCTACGTCGTTGACACTTCCATTCCCATCATTTGTCTACTCAGCTGCATAGCCATTGAGAACGTGCCAATCACTTGTTCTCCAACCAGTGGAGGCATCGCCCGAGATGCATTGTATGGGATTCATCAGCGACGCCGGCGAATCTACTATAGAAGGCATCGAGGTTCAAGAACTCAACATGTGTGCATAGTTCTAAAGATATCGTTGCCATCATATACGTTGACCTTTCGTCTAAGTGGGACTACACATTCCTAAAGAAGATCGTAGTCAAACGACAAGATTAACGGGACTATGCTTTCTCACGGTGACTTTGAGAATTTGTCTCTCAATGACATGAAGACATGTACCTTGCCAAAGATGGTCGCATGAGACAATTCTCAAGCTGCGATTACAACTGAATTTATCAAGTCACTTCTCATCTTCATAAGGCGGATTGTCATCAAGGGAGCGTGTAGAAGATCTCCGGTGGCATTGAATCTTATCGGGCAGCGTGTCAACTTCACTCCTCCAAAGCTTGATCTTCCGATATCAACCAGGCTATCTCAATATACACTCATCGACAAACCTTCGGCGTTGTTTACGTAGTGAACTTCAAAGAAACTGCTTAATGGCGTGTAGCGAACTCCACAAGTTCGGGGATCATACTTTGAAGCTTGTTAGGGATGGATTGGCATCGAGTTGAAGGATATCGCCGAGAAAATTGGGTCTCCTAAGCACTGAATTCTCGGGAAAGGAGGATGTGAGGCGGATCATCACAATGATTGATGAGCGGTTGTTTGAAGGGATCGATTCAGAGCGATTGGAGGTTATGTCGGTGGTGCGACCGGGGAGAAACGGCGGTTTTCAGCATACTGTGCACACTCTGGGAACATCACTGCACTTCCTGGTACCCCTTGAATTGTTTTCTTCATATCATTTAGGATGTTTGATTAATATGTCAATGGCGTGCACATTACGGTGTACAACCCGTACTTGTAAAAAAAGGACCCGTAGTGCGCTTGATTGCCACAATCCTTATAAGGAAGAAACTTCTTACTTTTGAGTAAAACCTATCAAACCTTTCACTTTTCAAGGTTTTGCTCAAAAGAACAAGTACTTTCCTTATGATTTTCAAAACCTCACCCGTTTATATCACTCGTTGAGGGGGAGTACTTGAATCAAAACTTTGTTCTAAAATTGTTCTCAGTTGGTCATTCTTCCCATAACTTTTCGAAATGGTCATATTTATTCTCAAGCGTTTCAAAATAACACTTTAATATGCCATTTTGAGGGGGAGAAAATATGTGATAAGAAATATGTTGTGTAAAATGCAAATGAATCTGTATTGCTTAGACTTAACCAGCGTGGCGATGCTTAAGCGTGGTAACTTCGAAAAGACTTGTCACGGGCGGAATAATTTCAAGCTAGTTAAGCTAGTGATGTAAGCGTGTCTGCAAAGGACTTGCGAGTAGAATGTACCATTGAGAAACTCTTGATAAACATGAACTTCGGCGGGTTTGACAACCTTTCGAGGATTGTCTACACCTTCAAGGTAGTTATTAGAGCTAGTTGTCACCTAAAGCTGACAAGGTAACTCTTTAACTATGCCCGCGTAACCGTGTCCAGGGAATGTCTATCTTGAGTTGATCAATTCAAAAATGGCGCTCTTTCCTCACGTGCATTTTAACCGTTAAAACTCTTAAGCAAATGTGGAGGGAGAGTATTTATGCAAAATCTTATCTCAGGTGGTACTAAAATGTTTTCATTCACAAACACTTTGAGATTTTTTCACAACGGTGTTTTATGGCAACATAGGTTAGTCATGGGTTATAAGGTGACTAAGGTTAGGAATAACAGATCCTATGATCCTTGAGCGAGGAGGATCTACCCATGACACCACACAAATAGTTAGTATTTAGAAGTCCTTAGGTATGATTGTAAAAGGGAGAAAATGAGAATCGGAGAAAGAAGGAGTTGAAGAATTAAAAAGAAATGCAAAGAAAATGGGTGAAAAGAAATATAAGGATTATTCAACTTAGAGGCGGAACACCGGGTTCAATTCATATGCTACTGGTTTGTCACTTTGTGGCCTTGGTATTGAAAGATTAAAATTAGAGCATGGACCCGATGGCGTAAAACTAAACGCTACTATCACTCAAGTTTCTAATACTTGAGAGCTTGTTTCATTCTCCTTGGGAACCCTCGTAAACTATCGGCTTTCTCTTAGAAGTTGGTATTGAAGAAAGGGAGCCTCTCCCTAGTCTCACTCCGGAAAACCAAA
>OU343221.1:97126858-97151715 GCA_910596185.1 Chrysanthemum makinoi | reverse complement strand
TTGGATTCTATCCCGTTAGCATGCTACGACGTAATTTTCTCTTAGGTTACACCGTAATCATTCTTCAGTAGCAGTTCACTCCAGGTTTCAACCAGTTATGGCGTAACTTCCTTCTATTATTACGCCATAACCCGTCTTCAGTATAGAAGATTTCTAGGTTCAAACCAATTACGGCGTAACTCATTCATTTGGTTACGCCGTAATTCATCCTGCAACATAAAATTTTATTTTAAATATTTGCACACTAATCTTGTATTAGTTCTAAATGAACTTTGTGGGTATGTTCATTGTAACTCACGAGACTTCACTCGTCTACTTGGGACACCAAGTGGTTTAAAAGGCTTGTTACATATGCTAAATGCAACCGTGATTCCTACGAAAGTGAGTTAGATTTTATTTGTTTTGTGCTTTTCATTTTTATTTCTAGTTTAATACTTGTCGGTAAATTGTGATTTCAGGGATCGAAGTTTACTCATGGATACTCAACGGAGGCACGATATTCAACGTGGGCCTTCTTTTTTTAGGAGCAAATTTCAGGGAAGTTATCGCTCTAATTCTACTTTTTCTTCACCTTTATTTCATGTTTAGTACAAAAGGGACTTTGTAGATCTCAAGTGGGGGGACGGGAGTAGAATTATTACTTGAACTTATTTGCCCTCGTTTTTCTAGTTTATTTTGAAAAATTATGCCATTTTTAAAATTTTGACATGTTTTTCTTAACCTAACTAGATTAGACCTAGGCCGAGCACACTATAACCCTTGATTTCCATGGTGAGATTTAGCCTATCCGTTTCCATTTATTTACCCAAATCCACCAAATTAAGATTCTGCCGGTAGCTTGTAAACTTTAGAACTTGGCCTTTGCATCATTTCGAGACCATAAGCGAGGTGTGTCAAGTTAGCTTGATATATATGGAATAATCAATTCGAGAAGGCAATATTTTAGGATTATCACCCAAGTAGCCTATATATGTGTGTTTATCGATGAGTCACCTCGACTATTCGACCCCCATGTTAAACCCTTTTGCTGCACTCATCATTAGTGCAAGATACCCCTAGATTCACCCTTCAGAGCCATTATTTTCATTTCATACCCTTATTATGTTTGTTTTGTTACACCCATTCGCCTTAGCCTACCGTGTAGTCTTAATTTATGGTCGGGAAGTCACTATTTACCCCAGTTCGAGGTTTGAGTAGAGAGGTTCGGGAATCACGCCTACGTCAAAGACAGACATTTGAAGATCCTTAAAGACCCCCATACTCTCCATATATGTTCATCTCAAGTGGGGGGATGTTCATCTTTTAATTGTAATAGTTATGTTTCAAAAAAAATTATTATTATTATTATCATTTGTTTGTTTATGTTATTAAAAGTGCAATGTAAGCACTATGTTATGAGCTTATTAGATATTAGCATCGAGGAAGCCACATCGGTCACATTTGAATATTTTAGTTGGTAACGTTATTACACCAGCAGTTTGAAGAACAGGCAATGTGCTCATCATGACGTTCGCTAATGGCACATTTACTTGATATATCATGATCCGGTTTCTTTATCTTGAAGCTTGAACTTTGGATGGTCGATGGGCGGTGACAACTTGGTTATATGTTAAGACTATTTATTTGTTATTTTTCATTTACACCTATTATTTCCCTTGTCTTATCCTACCCTTTAGTCATGAAGCATGTCTAGGTAATGAAGCGAGCAATCTTGGTGTCTTAGCCATGGATTTGGTCATGTATCATTGATTTTGTTCACTTTTCGTGACATGTTAGTAGTGACATTTCGCTCTTAACCTATTATTGTGTTCACCCATATTTCCTTCAAGATTGTTTTGTCCTTAACTATAGTGGTGTAGATTTGTGAAACCGGAAAGCTTATGATAGAATACATGCTATAACTGTGCATTGAGTGATCACCCCGAAATTGACACTTATATTAGAGAGAGAGAGAGAGAGAGAGAGAGAGAGAGAGAGAGTATGAGTGTTTGTTCCCATTTCGTGAGGTGTTCGGATTTGATTTATTCTAGCATAAAGAATTTTTAATCTCATATCTTCCCGGTAATTTAAAGGATATCTTTTTAAAAATTATTCTAATAAGGTCTACTCGATGGCAAGTAGAGTTCAAGTCGGGGGATATTTGATAACATCAAATATTCCTGATTTTTATGTGTCAATTTCCCCCGTTTATGCTCATATTTTATGTTGTTTATATGGATATATACTCTTATTCCTTTATGTTTCGCTTCCATATAATATATGAGCATTAGAGCATAGAGACGCGGTTTCAGAGATATTCTTAATGATTTCCACCTTAGTATGCTCTTATTGAAGAAGCTACGACGTAACTCCTACTCTCAATTACGCCGTAGCTAGGATTACGTTTGTGAAGACCAAGTCAACAGCAGTTACGGCATAACTATCAACTTATGTTACGCCGTAACTATCTAGGTCAACTACGCCGTAACCTCCAAACATGAATTACGACGTAACCAACATTACGAGCCTTGAGTTTGGTGGATAATTAAGTTACGGCGTAATCAACTATTAAGATACGACGGAGCTTTGAATTACGGTGTAACTATTGTTAAGGTTACGCCGTAATCAGCACTACGAGAGTTGAGTTTGGAGGTTAATTAAGTTACGGTGTAACCACATTATCAGGTTACGCCGTAACTATGGTCGAGCCTATAAATACAAGACCTAAAATCTGCATTATTCATCATTCACTCAACACACAAAAGCAGAGAATGTGAAGAGGGTTGCAATGGCAGATCATACTCATCATACGGAGCTATTTCCAAGGGAGAAATCATATCATATCATCGATAAGCTTTAGCGGTTTCTATTTCTTTACACTTTAATTCATGTCTTCATTCATTATGTTAAACATTGAATTGATTGTATGTTTTAATATGATCGGCTAAGCACCTTTGGTGCTAGCCTAGTTATGATTCATTGATTGCGTTGTTTAAGTTTTCGTTCTTCCATTATTGTTTCTAGTGTATGCATGCATAGTTCGTTGGTAGTCACCCTAGCTTCGGTAGTTTTGAGTTGCGGTCATATTTACTTTATTAGGAGAATTGACCAAAGGACCCTAGGGAAGTAGGTAGAGAGGGTTGGTAAGAATTGACCAAAAGACTACCAATCCCTCTTCTGTGAATTGACCAAAGGATCACTGTTTGGAAGGAGGAACTTAAGAAGTTAGGGATGTGTGTCTAAGGTTCTAGCGCCCGGGCATACATTGTTTTGAATCTTGCATGTAGAGTACTTAATGACTTGGCTTAGGTTGCTAGAGATCCCCGTCTCCCCAAAGGGTAGGCCTTTGACGTCGGGTAGGAACCTTTGTTGATAGGCTATGACGAATTGACCAAAGGATTCTAGCGAATTGAAGCCTCACTTGAATCAATAGGAAGTAATTAGAAAACATAGACATAAGATGATAGAATGAATAATTAGGTTAGCACACTTTCTCTATTGTTCACAACCTCATTTTCCGCTATTTATTTTTTGCTTATTAGTTTAATTAATTATTTAACATTAATTTTTTAAAGCCCGTGACACTAGACTTAATTAGGATCCTCATCTACATAGCTTTTGGGAACGACCCCGGCTTTACCACCTTCTACACTACGCACGGCCGGGTTCACTGCTCGTTAGTGCAATAGGTAGACCTTAGTGATAAGGATTTAAAATGTACCTTTTTTAGGGGTCATTTAAGCCCTTAATTGATCACTTTTGAATCTGTTACTACTTAATTTCGTTCTTTTTCACTTTTTAGGTCTCTTGAAGGCAAGTTGCTGGAATGACACTTATTCGGACGAAAAGGCGTGAATATACGAAGAAAATGGCCAAAGTCAAGAATCGAGACACTCAAGCTACTGAATTGAAAGGGGACGGCGTCAGGTTCTATTTGTGACGCCGTCGGAACAAGTTTTGTGACGACTCAGTAGCCAAATTGCTTATTTACAAGTGACGGCATCAGGTTTTAAAAGAGTAGGGCTTCACAGCTCAGACGGCCTAGATTTGATCCAGACGGTGTCAGAGACTGAAGGAGACGGCGTCACAGTCATAAGGTGACGCCGTCACAATGCTAACGTGGCCAAGACAAAACCCTAATGACGACGACCCGACGGCGTCACAATTAAAGAGTGACACCGTCGCAGTTTGTAACACTATATATAGAATCTGAATTTTTCAGTTTTCAGTGTGTAGTTTTGTGGAGTAAAACACCTAAACCGAACCAAGGCTGTCTTGTACAGTATTTTAGGGTTCCATACCTATCTTACATCAAGATAAGTGTTGGACTTCATTAATTCAATTATGTCTTTCATTGATTGTGTGTATGCTTGCATGTTCCTCATGTCCGGCTAATTTATTTGTGTGTTTGCTTAGGTAATATGAAACCTAGTTATTGAATATTGATTGGTTGTCTTTTATCTTAATTGTGATTGACCTAGTATTGCGATAGTCATCGTTGTGCTATTATTGCTTGATTAATCTTTGTTGAACCTTGGCATATAGTTACTAGTGGAATTGTAGCTAAACATCCAAAGAATACCTTAGTGTTAAGTTTATGAATCCTAGAGATTTCGTGTCTAACCTTTGGTAGCTTCAAAGAGTTAGGAAAACGAATACCCTACAACCTTAGAAACACAACGCGTTTAGAATAAGGACGTGACAATTCAACCATCAATAGGAGATAACTAGGGAGTAATAAAACCTAAGTAAACACATTTTTAATCATCATACGAGCACACAACAATAGACATAGACTACCCCTTAGCTTAGTTAATTAGAATAGATAATAGTACAGTAATCGGTAGAAATACCAACCCCCAAATCCAAACCCCGAGATTCGTACCTTTCCATTTCCTAAAAAATATAAAAAAGATTAAAAAATAATATTCTTCAACCTCAACCTTAGCGTAGTAACTTCTCACTAGCATTCCTATTCCCCTAGAGAACGATATCAATACCCGTGGCTTACCCTAATACTACATTACAACGATTAGGTTCACTGCCTAGGGTGTTGAAAAACTTGCTCGACGAAAAGGAAGTTCCTTTGACCCCGAACGCGCTGTGTAAGCGTATCAAGTTTTTGGCGCCGCTGCCGGGGAATAGAATAGCTAGTTAGGAGTCCACCTCGTTTAGGTTTCCTTGCTTGATTCCTATCAAGTAAGCTTTTTCTCAATTTTTAGCTTCCTCGTAGTCTATCCCCCTTCTTCGTGACCTTTGTTAGTAACCCCATCACTTTTCATCATGGAAGGTGATAATTAACCACCACTCATCAACCCACCACCAAATGACCCACCAAGTGGCCGTACTCTTGGTGAATACTCGAGACCAAGCCACCTAGGCTATAGGAACACCATTGAGCTTCCTGACCAAGCCCAAACTACGGCCCTGCGATCCGACACCATCCGGTTGGTGCAAAACGGATGTGCATTCCATGGACTTCGTTCCGAAGATCCTAATCAGCATCTTAAGGATTTCCTTAAAATTGTCGATTCCATCGACCTCGATGCTACTACTTGGGAGACTACGCATCTGCGTCTCTTCCAATTCTCTCTGCGGGACCAAGCTAGTAATTGGATTGAGCGACTTCCCGCCGGCTCCATCTCAAGTTGGGATGATCTCACCTCTCGTTTCCTTGCTTAATTTTTCCCACCGGGGAGAACTACTAAGCTTAGGAATGAAATCTTGATGTTCCAACAACGTGATAACATCAAATTGTCCTGAGTTTCTAAACATTAAATTCTTCCTTTATCATCACATTTTTAATATATTATTAGTGAAAACATCCTTATTCCTTGTTATTTTATTTCAGGACGCATTCGAAATAAGGAAACTGCAACTGGATGTTTTCAAGAACTATTGATTCAACTTTCTCGTAATTACGGTGTAACCAAGTGATGAAGTTACGACGCAACTAGAGATTTCGAAGACTCCAGCGTAACCCTCAGAGTAGGTTACGCCGTAACTACTGATTACAAAGACTACGGCGTAGCTATCAGCTTAGGCTACACCGTGACAAATATTTACACTGGATTATAGCAGCTACGGCGTAACACCAAATTAAGTTGCGCCGTAACCAATGGATATGCACTGAAGATTAAAGGAAGTTACGGCGTAACTAACTAATAAGGTTACGTCGTAAATATTTTGAAGCCTATAAAAAGTCGATGATTTCATCAGTATTTGATATCTCTCCTTTCCCAAACCTTCTAGGGTTTGGGGAGATCAAAACACAGAAGAAGAAGCATGGTTCAGGAGCATGAACAACGAAGTTCTTGTCTACGATTTCCTTTGTATTTGAGTTTGGATTCTTTTTATATTTTTCTAGATCTTATATTATGAATTCATGTTATTAATTAAAGTTTGCATTTATGTTATTGTTATTCTCTATAATTCTTTATAGACATTTTCTAGTCTTTTTGTAGATCGCTAGCCTTGGTAGTATTATAAGCTTGGTAGTATCTAAAGGACTGGGAGATATGACCAACTGACCCCTGTCTGATAGATAGCGAAGTATGGGAGGAATTGGCCATAGTACGACCACTCTTCGTGTGCGAATTGACCAAAGGATCACTTATCAAGTGGAGGTATTTAAGAGGTTAGGGGGAATCTAAGTTCCTAACGGCCGGGTTCCCACCGTTTAGATCTAGTAGATTTGGTGCTTAATGACTGCTATTAGGTTGCCGAATGATCCCGGGTGACCTGCTCATCTTGGTGAGGAATCTAAGAACCATAGGCCATGACGAATCGACCAAAGGAGTCTGGTGATAATTAACCACTATATTGAATACTCTTATCTAGAATCTATTCATATTCGCATTGATAATTAACCACCATATTGAATACTCTTATCTAGAATCTATTCATATTCGCATTCTTTGTTAAGCTTTGTTTATCTATCTCTTTTACCTAAATTTCTGGTGTCTGTGTGAGCAGAATATTAGTATATCTATGAATTATAACAACCTTGTCTACCGTATATTATCTATGTTTTATCTAATCATCTTAGTTCTTTCAAGGTCACAGCTCTCTTGGGACGATACTCGGATTTACCAAAGGCTTTACTACATCTGATCGGGTACTCTGCCCGTTAGTATGTGTCTATCCTAAGTTATTCAAGTTTTATAAATATTAAAAGCAGGATGAAATAGCACATCACAACGTCAAGGTGAATCTCTCTACGAAGCATGGACTCGATTCAAGGACTTACTCCATAGAGTCCCTCATCACGGCATTGATCTTTGGCTTCAAGTCCAACTCTTCTACGATCATGTCAACTTCCCCACTAAGTGATCCATTGACCAAGCGGCCGGTGGAAAACTTAGTGATCTCACCACGGAAGAATCATGGGGTATAATAGAGGACCTTGCTCTCTATGACAACGAACGTTGGAATGACCCCCGTGAGTTGCCCAAAACTGTAAAGGCAATCTCCTTGCCTCCCATTGACTCACAATCTTTCGACCGTAGGATGCTCGAGCTTGAAGATCAAGTTAAATTCCTAATGAGCTCCTACGACAATCCTAAGTCTTCACAACAAGTGAACAAAATCACTTTACCTTGTGAATTGTGTAGTGGATCCCACGACACTCGAGATTGCACAAGACTCCCCGAACAAGCTTTTGCGGACTACGCCTCCATGCGTACCGACAGAGCGGGAGAGAAGTGGTACACTTTCAAGCCCGAACAAAACAACTTAGGAAACTCTTACAACCCCTCATGGAGGAATCACCCTAACCTTAAGTGGAACCAAAATTCAAGCACACCCCAAAGCTCATCTAGTCCACCTAATAGGTTCAACCCTCCAAACACTAGAAACCCCACTAGTCTTGAGGCAATTGCATCTAGATTCATGTCATCTCAAGAAACTCGATTGACTAAGCTTGAAGCCGATTTTAAGCGACGACAAGGCGAGATGACAAACAAGCTTGATGCCCTCTTAAAAGCCTTTAATGACTGGGAAATTGGAGCACTCCCAAGTGATACTATAAAGAACCCAAAAGTGAGTTTGATTTCACCAACTTCATGTTCTTGTTCACCATGGGAGAGTGCGCATCCATGCCCCTCACACCCAACGGTCCACTCGGTGAACACTATCAACAAGGGTTCCAGGCAATCCAAAATGAGGTACCAAGGCCCCGCACCATTGGTAAAACCTACTATTGAGAAACCCGTCAACCAAGAACCCAAACCTAATCTAGAGAAGGAGTACAAGGAACTCCATCAAGAAAAACCAGTTCTTGAAGTCTTAGCTCATGCACCCTATTATAATACTTTAAAGGAAAAATATGAGCTAGAACTTAGACTTGGAAACCATGGATCCGCTTTTGTGCAAAATAATTTACCTAAGAAGTTGACTATCGGACTATCCACACTCTTCCGTGTAGGCTTGGAACTTCCAAACCTCTTGATGCTCTAGCCGACTTAGGGTCATGCATCAATCTTGTTCCGTTGTCCCTCCATAGAAGCCTTAACTTAGGTAAGATAGAACCAACGGAAACCATCTTAGGACTAGCGGACAGTAGTATTGCATATCCGGTAGGGATAATAAAAGACATGGTAGTACACGTAGGAGAATTGACTCTTTTAGCGGATTTCCATGTGCTAGACATGAATAAGGACCCGACATGCCCATTGCTTGTAGGAAGAGGATTCTTAGCTACCGATAGTGCCATCATTGATTGTAAGATGTCCAAAATAGTGGTAGGAGAAGGGAGTGCTAGGTCAATTTACGATGTCAAAAAGCATACCTACTATAAAGAAGAGGAAATCCCACACGAGATTAGGTTGGATAGAGCACAATCTAGATATGGACCTTGGATTAATAAGAACTTCATAGGTCCCCAATGGCCTTTTTATCTAGATGAAGCCTTTGCTAGTAAAGCAACTTTCCATGAAAAAGAATTGGCTAGGGACATGGAAGTGAACCCGTTCAAGGACGCGCCAGTATTTAGGAAGATGACCGAGTTCCTATGAAGCTTGCCCGTCAACCTTGTCATGAATAAGTGGAAAGTTGAGAGCGATAAGCCCAAGCATAGGTGGGATTGGGATAGACCGCCTAGTGATGGTAATGGAGAGTGGCACATTAGGATAATGATCTATGACCCCGATGGAGAGAAATTTGAAAAGGCATATCGAACCAAACGTACTACTAGGAACTTAAATGATAAGTTTGATCCTTATGACATTCTTGAGGATAAGCTTACTTATATCGAAAAGTAGGGGCACGACTTCGAGTCTAGCTACAAGACTCATAAATAAAGAAAATCGCTTCGTGGGAGGCAACCCATGCTTAATTGTTTGCTTGTTTGTGTCGTGCATCTTTTATTGATTGTTAATTCTCATGTTTAAATTTGTAAAAATACTTTATTTTGTCTTTAACCTCGTCTTAATTACATATAAAGGTATTTTACATAAGGGATACGTGTAGGGAGGATTACACACGTTTTCAAAAGAAACGTAAACATGAGAATTACAAGTATTTAAAAGATATACATGTGTGTTTGTTCGAGTCAAATGTTTGTATCGAGCCATAATGGATGTGTTGCAGGAAATTTTTCCAGATTTTAAAGATAAAAATGTTCCAGAATTTTTTCCGGAAAATCGTAGACCAGTTTTTGTCAGGATAACTTGACGGCATCAGGATCGCAATCTGACGGCGTCAGGAGGAGCAGAAACAGCTTATTACTTTTTCTCGTTTTCTGAGCTACTTATAAATTTTTGGAATTTTCCAGGTCTTAATTTTCTAGAAAATCTGTAAACATCCATTCCACAAGCATTATATCCTAGTTTAGTAGAGTCATATATATATTGTTACCGCCAATTTTACGCGAAGGTTTCGTTTGTTTTCTTCAAGTGTGCAGGTTTAATTTATCAAGAAGAAGATACATAAGATGAGAAGGAGCTTTTCACGCTAACATTCTTCTTGAAGAAAGATGTAACTACCACTTCACACGGATCCTACCGAGCTAATCAGGGGAGTACTAGTTTCTTTCATTTTTAATTACCTTCCATTATCATTACTTTGATACTTTCGGGGAACATTGGGGACAATGTTCAGTTTAAGTGTAGGGAGGGAAAATAAAACAGGAACTTTGAAACTATGCTTATCCTTGACTATTTGCCTTGTCCAATTTCATTTGTGTAATAAACCATGAGAAATATCGGTTAGGGTAATTTTGGCACCAAATTTAAAATTTTTCATGACATATAGGAGTGGGCCATTAGTCTTAATAAAGCGTCTCAAGGATAGGAAATTATATGACTAGCATAAAAAAACCCCTTTACCACTTAAATTCCACCCAAAATGTGAGGATCGCCCTTAGATTTGTAGGAATTAAAGCATTCATCTTTAATGCTTAGAGTGTGAACCGGTAGTATAATAGATTCTAGAACTAGTTTTGTGATGCATTCCAAGATCGCTAGTAAGACTACACTTGTGTAGTTAGGAATAACTAAATGATAAGAGGCATTAGGATAACCCTTGTTTGATACCCGTAATATAATTACTTCTTCCACATCGGTTGAGTAATTCCCCCATACCTTTACGTTGTACTCATCTTTAGTACACGATACCCCTAGTTAACCCCTCAGAGCCTATCTTTTTCACGGTTCTCGTGATGTTTCGGTTTTCCGGAATATCAATGAACAGCATTGTTTACAATCCACCACCAAATGTACACCCAAATCGCCTTAGCCTACCTTGTATGCACTCACTTTTAGTGCATTATTCTTATCACACTAAACCCTTAGTTCAATTATCTAGTTGCTTTCATAAGTTGCTAAGTCGAGTCATATCCTTTGTACACAGTTTTGGGACGATTGGGACTCATGGGAAAAGTTAAATTTTATGAAATGACGGGAAGGGAAAGTTAAATTCAAATTCCCTTTATTTGCATAATAATGTACTCCAAGTGTTTTGATCTTTTCAATTCGGGTCAAATTAGTGTTAGAGTAATAAAAACTCAAGTGTAGGGATGTGCCTATAAATCCCTATTATTTTGATGTTATCGTAGAAGATGGTAGAGTAAAAGTGTATGAAAAAAAAATGAAAAAACATACGGGCTACCATCCTACATGTATCTTTAAATTTATGTTTGTTTGTTTCAAAGTTGTCTATAGTTTAGAGTGTTGAGTCTTGGCTTAGCAACGCCATTCTTCGCATGCTTGTAACATAAAGATTTTTGACTTGCCACCACTAAATCACCTATCCCACCAAACCCTTTGTTTCCCTACCGTAAGCCTAACGTTACAACCCTTGAAAAGACCTCTTGGATATTTTTTCCTAGGTGCTTACGCCAAAGCGATGGAGGTTTGATCTAGTCTCAAGCCTATGGTAATCTATGTATTAGGACCGGTTAATGAGTGTTTACCTTCCATTTCCAACTTGTTATATTTTATATACACCCGAGAGATGTGAGTATCCAAACACCCCATGTGAGGTGCTAGTATGTAATTTTCGTGCTTGTTATGACTTTTGCGGGGCTTATATGTGTTGTGGATCGTTATAAACTAATTCTTCATGACCCCTAATTTATAAATCAATTGGCTAAAAGCATATTTGCTTGAGGACAAGCAAATACTAAGTGCAGGGATATTTGATAAGGATTTAAAAGGTACCTTTTTGAGGGGTCATTTAAGCCCTTAATTGATCACTTTTGTATCCGTTACTACTTAATTTAATTCCTTTTCACTTTTTAGTTCTCTTGAAGGCAAATTGCTGGAATGACACTTATTCGGATGAAAAGGCGCGAATATACGAAGAAAATGGCCAAAGTCAAGAATCGAGACACTCAAGCTGCTAAATTGAAAGGGGACGGCGTCAGGTTCTATTTGTGACACCTTCGGAACAAGTTTTGTGACGACTCAGTAGCCAAATTACTTATTTACAAGTGACGGCATTAGGTTTTAAAAGAGTAGGGTGTCGCAGCTCAGACGGCCTAGATTTAATCCAGACGGCGTCACAGTCATAAGGTGACGCCGTCACAATGCTAACGTGGCCAAGACGAAACCCTAATGACGGTGACTCGACGGCGTCACAATTAAAGAGTGACGTCGTCGCAGTTTGTAACACTATATATAAAATCCGAATTTTTCAGTTTTCAGTGTGTAGTTTTGTGGAGTAAAAAACCTAAACCGAACAAAGGCTGTCTTGTACAGTATTTTAGGGTTCCATACCCTATCTTACATCAAGATAAGTGCTTTACTTCTATAATTCAATTATGTCTTCAATTGCTTGTGTGTATGCTTGCATGTTCTCCATGTCTGGCTAATTTATTTGTGTGTTTGCTTAGGTAATATGAAACCTAGTTATTGAATATTGATTGGTTGTCTCTTATCATAATTGTGATTGACCTAGTATTGCGATAGGTCATCCGTTATGCTATTAATGCTTGATTAATCTTTGTTGAACCTTAGCATATAGTTACTAGTGGAATTGTAGGCTAAACATCCAAAGAATACCTTAGTGTTAAGTTTATGAATACTGGAGATTTCGTAGTCATTAACCTTTTGTAGCTTCAAAGAGTTAGGGATAAACGCATACCCTACAACCTTAGAAACACAACGCGTTAAGAATAAGGACGTGACAATTCAACCATCAATAGGAGATAACTAGGGAGTAATAAAACCTAAGTAAACACATTTTTAATCATCATACGAGCACACAACAATAGACATAGACTACCCCTTAGCTTAGTTAATTAGAATAGATAATAGTAGTAATCGGTAGAAATACCAACCCCCAAATCCAAACCCCGAGATTCGTACCTTTCCATTTCCTAAAGAATATAAAAAAGATAAAAAAATAATCTTCTTCAACCCCAACCTTAGCGTAGTAACTTCTCACTAGCATTCCTATTCCCCTAGAGAACGATATCAATACCCGTGGCTTACCCTAATACTACACTACAACGATTAGGTTCACTGCCTAGGGTGTTGAAAAACTTGCTCGACGAAAAGGAAGTTCCTTTGACCCCGAACGCGATGTGTAAGCGTATCACTTTGGTAGACGAGACCTTAGAAATTTAAATCCTGGTTGGAAATCCTGCATCAACGACCTTGAAGCTTGACATCATAAAGGTCACAAAAAGCATCATTTCCCTAGCAAATCGTAGACCTGAGCAGCATAATCATCAACAAAATAATTTCAAGCTCATGATAGCCACCAGACAATGCAAGAAACATTTCCATATCATTATCCGACTCAAGTACCTCGTCCTCATCACTGTCAGTAACTACTTCACCCACTTTAGAGTATGGGTTACCCACCCTTTTCAAATATGTACACGGAGAAAAAGAGAAGAAGAAGAACTAGGCTTAGTAGCCGCAACCTGAACCTTTTTAAAAGGATCACCATCATCATCCACAAGAGTAGTTTTTTCCTATCAATAATAAGCTTTTCAAGCCTCCCAATTTTCTCAACAATAGGAGTAGTACAAGGAATACCATTCTCATCAGTATCGTCCATATTAAGAGCATCAAATGTGTTTGATGTAGCAATATTCATCCCCGTACTTGCCTCTGTGGAAAACTAGAAGGGGGGTTGAATAGTTTTGCCGATTTTAAGTTAGTTTCAAAAACTTTTAGATTCATTAATATGTGAGATCTTATGGATGTTGAGAAAGTATAGATCTAATGATAAAGCAAGTAAATAAAGTAAAGCAAAAGGGTAGAAATGACACAACCGATTTATAGTGGTTCGGCTACAAGGACACCTTCCTTGCCCTAATCCACTCCTCGAGTCACCTACTCGAGAGTTCAAGCACTATGTCAACAAACTCCTTCACTTGGAGGAAAAGCCTTCACAACGTTGCTTACACCTTTTTCTGGTACGAAGCTAAATACGGAGTCCGTAACACGGTGGACCAAACCAACACGACTATTACACAACAAATATGTGAAATATCAAATACAAGATCTTCGCTACAGAAATCTTGCGGAGTGACAAATCAATCAAGGACCCCTTGCTTGGATGACTTGTAGAATGCTCGTGATCTCGCCTTAGAGAAGGACCTATATGAGAATCACAATAGAAAGAAAGAAGAACAACTCTCTAGATCAAGTGATCTATATGTTAGAAGAGAATGAGAGTGTTTGAGAGATTTAGTAAGAAGAGGTGGGATTAGAATGAAGAAATGGCTCTCTTTTAGGCAATTCTTCCCATGTTCCCGGATCCCGGATCCCTCACTTGGGATCCGTCTAGTGTAATCGGGATCCGTGGGGCTCCTCTTTGCCCAGGGGTTTTTTGGTTATGGGTCATGGGTTATGGGTTGGTCCATGGGTTTTCCTTAGATTCAATGTATCTAAAATATACATTGTATCTAGCCATCTGGAATATGGGTTATGATCCATGGGTTATGGTCATGGGTTATTATCCATGGGTTATGGTTTTTACCCATCCTAATAAACTATTACAACAAATGCTTAATTACAACATTTTTGTATTTAAATGGCTATATGTAAATGCTTTACAAAAATAACATGTATCCTTATAATTATACTTAAGATAACATTATATTTGTTATCAACAAAACACAAAGAGATCGCAAAATATTAATAAACGTTTTTTCGGTTTATTTGTATTAACAATCTCCCCCTTTTTGTTGATGACAAAACATAATGTTATGATGAGTAAAACATAAGAATAGATGTATGTTTGAAAGCTAAGTTTTACTTCTTCCTTTTTGTGAAACAAAAGTTAACCCTTGAAGAAATAAAAGTGTGGAAAAAGTAGTCCCGTGTCGCTTACTCCCCTTGCGGTAGCTCCCCTAGTTTGGGAAGTCAAGTGAAGAAAAATACAAATCCTACAAAAAGAAAGGTTAGTAACATGCTTATATAATCTTGTGATTGCCGAGAATCAAGATTGGGAGCCAAGGTATGTAAACAAGGCCTTGTAATAAAACAACAAAGTGTAGTGGTTTTATGCCACCTACAAGCATGTAAAAAAATAAGAACAAGACTTGTTCTTGAAAATGACTTCAAAAGAAAAAAGTACTAAAAATAGAAAATAGTAGTAATGATTCCTTCCATGCTTGCATAAGGTTATGGATGGAGGTTTGAATGAGTAATGGTATTGATACGATCAAGGATGAGGTTGAGTATGAATGCATTTCTTCCTAACTTCTATTGCGATATCCCTAGTGGATTGGCAATGTTCACAATGTAAATGATGTGGGTAATGAGTGCGGAAGTTTTCGGGTTGTTTTGATTTGAGAGTTGCGGAAGTTGTGGTGGAAAAATAGGAAAATATGGATCAAAATCCGGAATGATTGGAAGTGGTGGTGGAAAGAACCTAGATGTTCTTGTAGTTTAATGGGAGCTAAGGGTGGTGATGTTTCAAGATCTTTGAATATTGTGTTTGGAGAAGTTGGAGGTGTCAAAAAGGCTATTTCTTTTTGCTTTGGTTGTTAGATCTTGTTGGAGTCTTAAGGAGTTCCAAAGAGTGATTTTAGGTGGTGATGAGTTGGTGATGAAGTTGGTATTCTTGTTGGTGATGAAGGAGGTGCTATAATGGAAGCATCTTGTGGTGAGTTATTTGATGGTGATGAACCATTTGATGATGGTTTTGCAAACAAGATCGGATGTTAATCCATGCGGATATCCTAGAGTTTGATTTTGGTATTTTGGAAGGTGGAAGTACAAAGGTTTGGGTTTCATGAAGATGATTGTTTGTACTAGGTGATTCATCTAAGGGGTTTGTGGATGACATGGTGTAGTTTGTTTGTGAAGATGAGATGGATTATGCAAGCATTTTGGGAGTTCTATATAGAAAAACAAAGCATTGTAATGAATGCTTGACCCAAAATGTGGATTAAAATCTAATGATTAGATATGAATTTAAGGCATGTGATCATGAGAACACAAGCATTAAAGAGCATACTCCAAAAATAAAACAAATGTGGATTTTTCATCCAAAGTGAGAAAAATAGAAGGTAAAATAGCTTCGTCTCCACGGATCCCACGGATCCTTCCCTTGAGGATCCGTCCGACATGTAAGGCTGGGATCCGTGGATGCGGTGTTCGAGTGCACAAAATTTTCCTTTAGGAAACATTTTTGCCTAGTTTGTGCCTATATGCAAACTATTTGGAGTTGCGTTATCTCGACTCTAAAAAAAGAAAAATAAACTAGAAGTGAAAAAGCAACTCTATTGAGATAACAAAACACATATTTAGTACATGAGTACATAATTTGTGTTATCAATGCTCCTAATTCATTGTTGCTTAAATGAATGTACCCGAAAACACATATTAGTTATGTGTCCCTTTAGCATTCAAAAGACATGAGATGCAATGAAAACGGGTTTTACTTTGTATTAATAATGAAAAAGCGATTTGTCCTAGACGTGAGAAATTGCTTTTGTGAAATTGTCTGAGGAAGGTATCATCCTTTTAGAAAACATTTTGAA
This sequence comes from Chrysanthemum makinoi, assembly GCA_910596185.1. NCBI lineage: Eukaryota > Viridiplantae > Streptophyta > Magnoliopsida > Asterales > Asteraceae > Chrysanthemum > Chrysanthemum makinoi. The sequence continues at coordinate 97,135,292 of OU343221.1, read as the reverse complement.
AAGAGGGTTTCTTTGAAAATGTGTATGTAATTATGTGTTTGCAACTTGTAAAAAGAAATAAGAAAACTATAAGTGGAAAACTTATCTTGGGTTTTGAAAATTACCGTATTGTTTGTGAGTTGTGCGTGAAATAGAGATCCTAGACTCAGAAAGAAGAAGGCTAGTGTTTACATACCTTGTAGAGTCAAATAAGTTCTGACGTTTGTTCCATTAGACCAAGACCAAGGCAGTAGGTTGAATTGTTCCCGCTTCAACGGTTTGGTGAGGGCGTCGGCTATGTTGTCTTCGGATGCTACCTTCTCAATAGAGATGTTCCCTTTTGAACATTGTCTCTTAAGAAGTGATGACGAATCTCTATATGCTTTGTGAGAATGCAATACAGGATTCTTGCTTAAGTCGATGGCACCTTTGTTGTCACATAGGATGGCTATGTCGCTTAGATGAATATGTCTACTAACGCTTGTTTCATCCATAGTGCTTGTTGGCATGCTTTCTTGCGGAGAGTATTGGCTTAGTTGTTGATATTGCTAAGTGCGTTTGTTTCTTAGAAAACCAAGATGTTAAACAACATCCCATGAAAGTACATACCCACTTGTACTTTTTCTATCAACGTAATCACCTGCATGGTCAGAATCTGCATATACAATTGTTTCTACTCCGGTGCCCTTAGGATACCATAATCCTAATTGTGTTGTACCCTTAATATATCTAAATATCCTTTTCACGGCTTCTAGGTGTGATGTTTTAGGGTCTTCTTGAAACCTAGCACATAAGCAAACACTAAACATGATATCGACCTGCCGTGAGTAGAAGACTACCTATCATACCACGATATTTAGTATTATCTACGGATTCTCCGTCTTCATCTTTTGTGAGTTTGGTGTCGGATGACATTGGTGTCCTAATTGGTTTTGACTCTTCTAGACCGAATTTCTTTAACATCTCCTTTATGTATTTAGATTGATTAAAGAAGATACCATCTTCTACTTGTTTTATTTGTAGACCAAGAAAGAAACTAAGTTCTCCCATCATACTCATCTCGAACTTCTCATGCATGATTTTATAGAAATCATCACACATGTCTTGACAAGTGGACCGAATATAATATCATCTACATATATTTGTACTATGATTATATGTGACTCTCTTTTCTTAGTAAAAGTGTGTTGTCAACTAACCCCATGGTATAGTTGTGTTTAATTAAAATGACTTGAGTCTATCATACCAAGCTTTTGGAGCTTGTTTAAGACCATAAAGGGCTTTCTTTAATTTATACACATGTTTGGGTTTTCAAAATCGATGAAGCCCGGAGGTTGAGCTACATATACTTCTTCATTAATAAACCATTTAGAAAAGCACTTTTGACATCCATTTGATAAAGCTTTAGATCATTAGCACAAGCATACATAAGAAGTATTCTTATAGACTCTAATCTAGCCACGGGGGCGTAGGTCTCATCAAAGTCTATTCCTTTGTTGGTTATACCCTTGAGTAATGAGTCTAGCCTTGTTCCTAGACACTACTCCGTTTGCATCTAATTTGTTTTATAAACCCATTTGGTTCCTATTATGGTTTGATTACTAGGTGGAGGGACAAGTGTCCAAACATCATTAGAAACAAATTGATTTAGTTCTTCTTGCATAGCCATTACCCAACTTTCATCTTTTATGGCTTCTTGTGTATTCTTAGGTTCTAAGGTTGAAGCGAAACAAAACAAGCTACTTTGGTTTTGAACTTGAGACCTTAATGTTCTTTCGTTTAGCTTTCCTATGACTTTATCTACGGGGTGATCTTTGGACTCTTTAATGTTTATTATTTCATCATTTAAAGGTTCTTCTTCTTCATTTATCTTTTTCTTTATTACTATAGCTTCACTTTCTATAATCTCGTCATCGACAAGAGGTGGAGAGGGTTTGGGTGGACTTTCATCAAATTTTATATTTAATGACTCTTCCACCTTCATTGTTTCTTTGTTTAATATGACGTAAGCTTTGCTATTTGGAGTAACCTAGAAAGATACCTTTGGTTGATTTAGGATCAAATTTTGTAAGGTAATCTTTAGTGTTAAGAATAAAACATTTACTACCAAAGACTCTAAAGTGATTTAGCGTAGGCTTTTTGCCTCGAAGTAACTCATATGGAGTTTTTCCTAAGATTGGTCTAATTAAGACTCGATTGAGTATATACGTTGAAGTATCAACGGCATTACACCAAAACTTTTGAGGTATGGATTGTTCATTAAGCATGGTTAGACTCATTTCTTGTAGGGTTCTATTCTTTCTTTCTACTACCCCATTCGATTGTGGAGTCGTGGGCCAGAAGTTGTGAGTAATACCATTAGCGTCACAAAGGCTCCGAATTGCACTTCATTATCGAATTCCCTACCATGATCCGTCCTAATAGACACTATAGGACTTCCTAGTTGTCTTTGGATCTTTTTGCTTAATATTTCAAAATAATTAAAGGTTTCCGTTTTCTTCTTTAAAAATTTTGTCCATGTATACCTAGAGTAATCATCCACTATGACCAAAGTGTAGTAGTTGCCTCCATAACTTTGGATAGCGGATGGACCAAATAAATCCATATGTAGTAATTCTAGACACCTAGTTGTAGACACCATGTTTTTAGCTTTATGACTAGAATGAGCTTGTTTTCCTACATTACAAGCATCACAAAAGTGATGTTCATATTTTAACTTAGGTAGATCTCTTACTAGATCTTTGGATGATAGCGATTGAAGAAGTCACATGTTGGCGTGACCCAATCTTGATGCCATAAGGTCGAAGTATCATCCATAGAGGTAAGACATAGTTTGTCTTTAGGTTCATTACGATTTTAATGACATAGACTCCATGTTTCCTAATTCCTCTTCCTATGGTTATGCCATTTTTAATATCTTACTACCGGTTTGGTAAAAAGTACATTGCACTTTTTATCACATATTTGTCCTATACTTAAGAGTTTAAAGTTTAGGTTTTCTACGTGACACATCGTTAATGGTTAGAGATTTGTTAGAAATCGTACCTTTACCGATGATTCTACTTTGGCTATTTCCAAACACCACATTACCTCCATTGAAGGATTCATATGTGGAGAATAGATCCTTATTCGGTCATGTGCCTGTGCGCTATCCTTGACCCATTCATCGGTCTAGGTGGAGCCCCTTTAAACACCTAAGAAAACAATAAACTCAAAAGTTTGGTCCCCATTTGTTCATGGGTCCATTAGTGTTAAACATTCCATTCATGTTAGACATGTATGGATAAGATGAGTATGCATTCCATGGAGCAAAGTTTTGAAAGGAAAAACCATTTTGCATATTTGGGTTCCATCCCATTTGATGGTTACTTTTCGGGTAAACATTATTAGGTCTCCTAAATGGATTAGGTTTTGAAAAGATGGAGCTTTGTTTCTTGCGAAAGTAGGATTATATTTTGGAGGTGGTTGTCTAGTGGTGACATGAGTTGGTTTCTTCATTAACTATAACAAACTTCGGTTCTAGATGAAGCTCACGTTATTACTCTTGTTTGCTACAGCAGACCACGGATCCGGCTTATCACTATGGTTCCTTTTTGGGATCCGTGGGATCCTACATGATGGTGGTTTTCTAGTGCCTTAACAAATTTTGTTTCTTTACTAGTTGATGGATCAAGTTGTTGAATACCTAAACCTTTTTGGTTGTTGTCGGTTTTAACACTATCAATATCATCTAAAGTGTTAGTACTCATTCTAGCAATCTTAGAATCTAGTTGATCAACTAGTGTTTGAAGTTGAGCATAAGTTCACATTCACCACTTGCTATTTTACCATTTTCTAAGCGTTTTAGTTTTGCTTTTAATTCTATGACTTCTTTATCTAAGCGTTGGTTTTGACTCTTTAAAAGCTTGTTTTTGTTAATTAGTTTTAAGCTAATATTGCATAGTTTGTCATATTCATTATGCAATGAGTCGTCATCAAGTGATGAGCTACTATAGTATTAGTGACATACCTCGTCATTTGCCATGAGACAAATTTCTTCGTCCTCCTCGTCGCTCATTCCCCACGTGCGGCTCAAGCGCCTTTTGATCATCCGTTTGGGACACTTACTAATAAAGTGGTTTGGGTCCCCATTTTAAAGCAAGTCTGATCATCCTTTGGCTTCTCGTCCTCTTTGCTTTTCCGAAAGCCTTTCTTATCGTCATACGGTTGTTTGGCGTATCTTCCCTTCCTTAAAGAACTTTTTAAGTCCCTTACGCCATAGCGTACTCCCGTCGTCACTACTAAGAGAGTTCTCTTCATCGCTTGAAGCCTTTTTGGCTTTAAGGGCATGAGATTTGTGTTTCTCTTTCACCTTTGAGGCTTCGGAATCTTTAGCAAGGACAAGCTCGTGACTTTAAGTTGCCTATGAGTTCATCAGGGGTGAGGATTGTCAAATCTTTTGACTCTTCGATTGCCGTCACCTTGGATCTCCACGTCGATGGAAGTGCCCTTAGATATCTCCTAACATGGTTCTGGCTAGAGAAAGATTCATCAAGTGCTTGTAAAGATGTAATAATAGTATTAAAATTAGCAAATGAATGATCTATAGTTTCCTCATCCGATATTGAAAATTGTTCATATTGTTGAACAAATAAATCAATTTTATTATTTTTAACTTGTTGATTACCTTGATGAGTTACAACTAAAGAATTCCAAATTTCTTTAGAGTTTTTAAGCATAGAAATTCTTTCGAATTCCTTTTTGGGTAAAACATTATATAAAACCATTTTAGCTTCACTATTTTTAGAAAGCTTTTTCTTCATTTCATCATTTAGTTTATCATGAGGTATGTTAACTAAATTTCCTTTATCATCATTTGAGGTAGCCTCAAAATCACCTTCAACAATAATGTACCAAAGATCAATATCTTTAGACTTCATATGTTTCGAATCTATTTTTCCAATATATAAAACCATTAGTTTCAAGTAGTGGTGGTAGTTGCATAGATTGCCCTTCCTTATAATTTTCGGAACCCATAGTGATCGAAAAGTTTTAAAATACAATTTTACTTTAAAACTTTTATAAACTTAGCTCTTGATGCCAATTGTAGAAAACTAGAAGGGGGTTGAATAGTTTTGCCGATTTTAAGTTAGTTTCAAAAACTTTAGATTCTTTAATATGTGAGATCTTATGGATGTAGAGAAAGTATAGATCTAATGATAAAGCAAGTAAATAAAGTAAAAAAAGGGATAGAAATGACACAACCGATTATAGTGGTTCGGCTACAAGGACACCTTCCTTGCCCTACTCCACTCCCGAGTCACCTACTCGAGAGTTCAAGCACTATGTCAACAAACTCCTTCAGGCGGGCTTTACAGCGTTGCTTACACTTTTGGTACAAAGCTAAATACAGTCCGTAACGGTGGACCAAACCATCACGACTATTACACAACAAATATGTAAAATATCAAATACAAGATCTTCGCTCTGAGAAATCTTGCGGGTGACAAATCAATTAAGGACCCCTTGCTTGGATGACTTGTAGAATGCTCGTGATCTCGCCTTAGAGAAGGACCTATATGAGAATCACAATAAAAGAAAGAAGAACAACTCTCTAGATCAAGTGATCTATATGTTAGAAGAGAATGAGAGTGTTTGAGAGATTTAGTAAGAAGAGGGGTGAGTTAGAATGAAGAAATGGCTCTCTTTATAGGGCAATTTCTTCCCTTTCCCGGATCCCACGGATCCCTCCCACTTGGGATCCGTCTAGTGTAATCCTAGGGATCCGTGGGGCGCTCCTCTTTGCCCATGGGTTTTTTGGTTATGGGTCATGGGTTATGGGTTTGTCCATGGGTTTTCCTTAGATTCAATGTATCTAAAGTATACATTGTATCTAGCAAACTTGGGTATGGGTTATGATCCATGGGTTATGGTCCATGGGTTATGGTTTTACCCATCCTAATAAACTATTACAACAAATGATTAATTACAACATTTTTGTATTAAATGGCTATATGTAAATGCTTTACAAAATAACATGTATCCTTATAATTGTACTTAAGATAACATTATATTTGTTATCAACAAAACACAAAGAGATCGTAAAATATTAATAAACGTTTTTACGGTTTATTTGTATTAACAACCTCCTCTTAGCATTTGGCTTCTTAGGACTTGAACATATACGCTTAGGGTTTGAAGGGCTAAATTTAGCCCCTTTACCCACATCAATACCACGAGACGACGTTTTCTGAGGCATTTGAACCCCAACCTTCTTATTTTTATCCTTTCAATTCTTAACCTCGACAAAACCATCATCATTGTTATCCAAAGAGGTAGGTGCCTTGGTGCCACATTAGTATCACTCGACTAAACCTCCTTAACACATTTTGGACAATTGATAGGATCATGTCCAAAGACTTTACACACACCACAATGACGAGGCTTTCATTCATATTCGACCTTAATAACTTCCATAGTATAACCATCATCCTCTTCATTTTTAATGGCCATAGAAACTTCAATCTTCAAAATAGAATATGCATTTAGTTCAACAAGAGCACGAGCAAAACTAATACGACCCCAAGAATCAACACACATTGAGCTTGTAAACTCATCTAACATAATATGTTTCCCTACTTGAGTAGCCATTAAGCTCAAACCATCTTCAGGATACACAACTAATGAAACATTATGCAATTTAACCCATACCGGAACCTTAGTTACCTCATTTTTAGTTAAGGACACCTTCGAATTTCATTTGTTAAGAATGAGGGGCTATTTTCGAATTAACCAAGGGCCACTTTGAAGAACACGATCAACACCCTCACTCAAATCAAACTTAAAAAGGTAAACACCAACATCATTCTTCATAAGCTTTTTCAAGCCAAACTTACTCCACATATTCATAACATAGTTTTGGACAATTGCGATAATACAAATAAGCCGTAAAAACGTTTATTTATATTTTACGATCTTCTAATGCTTTGTTGATAACAAACGTAAAATCATTTTAACGAAACAAGTAAAATACGTAAATGGTTTGAGCCAATAGTTTGCTAACACACTTACATTTTCATATAAAGCACTAAACAAGTAATATTGTTTACATCTTATAGAAATGCATATTTATAACAACTAGTGTTTACATAATATGGAAATGTGCATATATATATGTTAAACCTAAGACCTTGATAGATCTTTGAGCACTCGTGGATCGTTAGTAATGTTTATGTAATCACAAACACACTAATAGAAAGTCTCTATTACTTGTATTCTAAAATCAAACACAAGTAAGAACCAGATTACTTAGAATACTTTGATCCTCTATGGATCTTTTAATAAAACTAAAACTTGTTTTTCGAACTCATACATACTAATGTGTTCCTTTTATAGACAAGGAACCTAAACGTTTCACAAGAAAAGCAGTATATTCATAAAACTAAAGGAATATGCATTATCACTTCCTAATAAAATCATGCATATCTATTAACTATAAAATACGAGAATATCTATATCCACGAAACAAACTTCGCAGTTTTACTACTACATAATCACTTCTTTAGCGAGAATCGATTACTTATTAAAATCCGTTAGCGATTATGTGAGAATTCTTATTGTTAGAATTCAACAATCTTCTAATCTTGAATTTGACATGGTTAAGTTCAAGATTCTTGATAGATCTTTAACACTGTAGAACAGAGGATTGAATTGAACATCGATGACAAAGAATCAAAACAACGACATCTCTATGATGGCAAAGCGTGAAACTTCAGATCTTTGCAGCAACAAATGACAACATGTACATCAAAACATATTAGTTTCACACTATTCCGGCACATCGGGTGTGTTAACTCTATGAGAGGTGAATCATTGAAAATAATGGATTTGATGTCTCTTTACCAATAGCCATTACTACTTGGAGTAGCCAAATGTTTAAGTTAAAGAAAACTATGGGTACGATAACCATCGATTTTTGAAAATCGTGACTATAAGCGGTTTGAAATGTCTTTACACTGCTAGCCGTTTGCTCAGGAATAGTCAATTCTTAGGTGAAAGAATCACCTTTGGTGAATTGATTACCAAATATGGTATTCATTTGCCTTTACCCAAGCCATATACTTATGGGCTAGCCAATTCTTGGATACCAAAAAGGTATAGTCCATGGTGAATTGATGACCATACAACCCTCAGCAATTAAGCATGGTGGGATTTACATACCCTATGGTTTTTAGCAAACCATTACAGCTATCAACAGATTTGATGTGTCTTTACCAAAGTTGTATCCTTTGGACTAGCCAACTCTTTGATGTACACAATTCACAACTGGTGAGTTGAGAACCATCAATAGAGTTATATACAACAAACCTGAAAGAAAGAAGTGAGACAAACAAAGAATATACAAAGATTAGCTTTTTTTTTTTTTACTAAGAATTAAACAAAGAAATAAACGGTAAGAAATAAACAAAGAAATAAA
>OU343221.1:97058766-97126758 GCA_910596185.1 Chrysanthemum makinoi | reverse complement strand
TCATGTAAGTCTTGCAAAATTAAAATTCCATATTGGAAACTAAATTGAAGGCATTGTTTCGTACAATATTAATTTACATCTAATACAAATTTCATTACAAATATATAAGTAGTAGTCATAGCTAACAGAATTACAAAACTTACAACAAAGTGACACGGGCAAACTAGAGATTATATTGTGAGAAAATATAAACATAACGATATTTGAAGATCGTGTACATTAGCTTTAACTTTATGCGTATACTGTTTGAATCGGTCCGATGTGTTTTGTGTCTTGTGGTCTAGCTTCTCCAAGGAGCTTGGATAGGACATGTCTCGAAGTTCGTTATCTTTGGCTATGTTCCTATGTTCGGTGATTGTATATATATCGACGAACTATTTTCACAAACCATATGCTGTTTGTTTTAGTATTTTGAAGCATCAGGTGTGAAGCGACGAGAACTCTGACAAAATTAAGCGTCACCATATGAGTATGAATTTGCCAAATACATAAGAGAATAAAATTGATAAAGCCCAGACTTATATTCAAAACAATATAACTAAAGAGTAATGTGCTTACATGTAGGCCTATTTTCTTGGTATTATTCTTAACTGAGTTAGTCCATGTATCATCATCTTTTATCCTAGAACCAATGAAAAACATTGGTGACACATAATACAATATGCAGTGAATATTTGGCAGAGTTAATCAGTTGGCACAAGTTTAACAGGTAATAACACCGCATATATATATATATAAATATATATATATATATATATATATATATATATATATATATATATATATCATGAAATAAGATGTTTAACACATTGATGAGTGATACAAATACTCATCATTTTGTACCATCTAAAATGCAAAATCATCTGAAAACACTTTCGAGAGAATGCATCAAAATGATGAAAATATCACGAACAGTGTTTTATGTGTTTTAAATGCAAAAAATATCAAAATCAGGATGAAAATGTATCCAAGTTTGCAAAATTGGCGATTTTAGTCCCCCCGAGTTTCAAAAGTTGTCAAAAAGCAGGTCCACAGTAAATCAAAATAAAGAAAAATATCATTCAAGGTCCCTGAAGTATTCTAAGTTTTCAAATGGTGTTACTTGAATGAATCTTTGGTCAAATGGCGAGAAAAGGTCCCTCAACTTTCAAAAATGTCAAAATTAGTCCTTGGATATTTTAAAATGGAAAATGATCAAATATTATCCTTGTACTATTAAAGTTTGTCAAGATTGGTCCTTTTTATATCTTTGGAAAAGTGAAAATAAAATGTTTCAGTCCCTCAAAAGAAGTTTGGAGAAGTTTGCAAAAAATGGTCCTTGTTATTTCAACAAAACCGTAGGACCTAATATCAAACCTTAGCCCCATCCAACTTGACTGCCCCCTACTTAGGCCAGTCCAAATACCCACGGCCAGTCCACAACCAATTGTCACATTTCTCAAATTCGGTCATTTCTTAAAACTAAATATGTCATATTAGTTCATTCATGGCATTCAATTTCTCAATTAAGCGTAAATTTTTTATATTAAATAAACGTTATCGCGTGAGTTATTATTTTGAATATTTAATCCGTTACTTTCAAAAATGATCCCGACATATTTTATACTTACATTTAGTTATAAAAACCATATTTTGGCTTTACCTAGTGTTTTGAATTTATTTGGTACATAAATCGTTAAAATTAAATTATTACGACACTTTTCTTAAAATTACTTTCGGTAATTATTTTATCACTCAAATTTTACAAGGAATACATTTTACAATTTTATAATATCATTATACTCTATTTTGATCTATTAAAACTTACTTGTACTTAAAGACTACCATTTACCTTTACATTTATTTAACTTACCTTTTTCTACAAATTAAACAAACATATAAAATATAGATTTAAAAAAAAAATAAATAAAATAACATTGAGACAACCCTCCCCAAAACCGGCCAAGGGGAGGGTCACTCATAAATGTAGCAGGTTTCCTAAGACTTTGTCTTCAATAATACATAAGTCTTATTTGATCTTTTTCTCATTCAAAGACTCATAGTTTCAAGTGTTAAACAACAAAATTTCTCTCTTTTTCTTCTTGGCTTCAAGAACCGGTCACACATACAAGAGCAAGGGGATCAAAAGTTTTGCAAAATCAAGTGTTATTTCAACCTAGTTTATATCCTTTTTATGGTTTTGAAATAAAAACCAAGGATATTTAAGTTAATCCTTGTTACTTACACCTCTTCATTTTTACTAGTAAGCATGTTTTCATCATTTTTATGTTTCCTCTTTCATTTCATATGTCTCTTATCATTTTTAGAGCTTATGCATGTTATGTTATTTATACCATTTTCTTAAGATTTTAGAGTTATTTATATACTTAAGGTCATCCTATAATTACTCCCATGGTATTCTTTGGTCTTGATGGTGATTAGGAACCCATGACACCCTAAGAAGGTGTATGGTAGGATTAGATTAGTTTCGGAGTTGATTTGAAGGGATTAGAATAGGTTTTGTCCGTGAAAAACTATTTTAGATAACTATATTTTATGTTCTGTCCTTAATCCGAATTTCTGGAAAAATCAGGTTGGGTTTGGCTTGATTTTGGAAAATATACTGAAAAACGAATCCGTGGCCGCTTGAACGGATAAAAACGGACTTATAACGAAGCCGTGGTGAATTTTTAAAGTTTGACGACCGAACGTATATTTTGAGAAAATCTCAGCTTGCTGTTTTAATTATTTAGTCAAAAGCGAGCCTTAAGCTTCATAAATTATTTCGACTTATCAAAAATATATTAGTTTACTTCGATCGAGAAGCTAAGGACATATTAAACGTAGAAAACGGATTTAAAACGACAAATATATGCACGTTTTTATAAAGTTGCCGTAAATATTATTTTCTGAAAAACTATATTATTTTACGTTACAAGTATTTCATTAGCTGTAAGGGCTATGTTGGCGGCTGTTTTTAACTATGATGCAAAACTTTTCGGAACGAAGTGTCTTCTAGTAAAATCAAGTTCACCGGCCATATTTTCTAAAACAAAAAGCTGTTTGTCAAGCGGAGTTGTAGTTAATTATTTACGGATGTTCAAACTTGGCCGAAACATTTTCGCACACAATTCAACAAAATCCCCAACTTTAGCCTTTAATATCTTTATGATCGAGACCTTTTGGACGAAAACTCCTGAACTGAAACTTTTAGATGTCGATACAAACTTTCCAAAACCGTCGAGTTCGTTCTCTAACGATCGACGTACACCGTTTCACATTTTTTTTCCGGAGCTATTTTGTTGATTTCTGATTTTTAAACGACATTGTTTTGCGACGAAAAGTGGTAATTTCACCAAAATCATTTAAAACCATTGTAGGACGACATTTTGACGTAAAAACATGTAAAGTCATTTTTGATTTGGTCGAGACGTCAAAAGAGTATTTTTGACGGCGAGTAATATTTTCTCAAAACCGTAAATGGTACAAATTACATACGTAGTGCATGCATAACATTACATTGCAATTCATGACATATCATATCATTGATAATAGGTCCCATTGGCATCACTTTAAACCTCAGTGTACTCACTTTTGTAAAATCGCATCTATTCATCAATTGAGTATCGCATCCCTTTTAACCGTTTACTATATTTTGGGGCGAAGGCATGAACCATACTTGAATTAAATTGATTTTTACTTTTGTAGGCTTCTATAAAACTTGGAACTCGAATCAAATCCTCGAACTTAATTACGAACATATGACTTATTTGAACTTATTAAATCGTGCGGCGTTATGACCTTGTCAAGTCTCCCTTGTTCGAGACATCACTATAATTCTTGTTGGTGGAGTGTTCACTATAATTCTCGCCTTGTCGGTGGAGTGTTCACAATAATTCTCGCCTTGTTGGTGGAGTGTTCCAATAATCTCGCCTTGTCGTGGAGTGTTCTCAATAATTCTCGCCTAGGTGGTGAGAGTGATAAAGGTCTCCTTGTTGGAGCGGTGCAAAGTCTCCATATTCGGACATCCCTGAATTATTATATACTTGATACGCTATATTTTTGTGCAATGGGTTGTGTACACATGAGTTCTGAAGTTTTGTATGGTAGGAATTTAGGCCCTAGTGGATACAATGCCTTTAACTTTGTGGACCATTTTAGTTGGTAGCTTTTGATTATTTCTTTCGAGTTTTCTTATTTTGCTAAGCGTGTTTACTCACCAACTATTTTCATAGTTGACCCGTTTTCTCTCATGCATTTCAGGTGATCGTTGTAAGCTTTTCTATCAGGTCTTGCATAAAGAAGTTTTCACTTGTCACTTCTAGTTGTTATGTAATCAAACGTAATATTTTGGAATCTAAACTTTGTAATATATTTGGATGATTCAGCTAAATATTGTAATGGTGTATTCTTTCTTTTAAATATTAACGTTGGTATGTTCTATTATCTTGTGCTTATGTTTCCTTCCGTTACACCTCGTGTTTTCGCCTCCGTGAGGTGTGACAGTTGGTATCGAGCCATAGGTTATAGAGAATGCCGATTTTTCAAAAATAAAAATCACAGCTATAACCGGAAAAAATTTTATTTTATTTTATTAAACATTGAACATCATCCGAGTCATCTAGTCCTATCGTTGCATCGTTAATCATAAATTATACATAGCTTGATCAACTATGTCTAATTTATGAAGAACCATCACAATGATAAAAGTAGTAGTTTAAATCATGTTTAGTCGAGTCTTTTGAGTCGGTCACGAAGTTGCATTGGTCGGGTGGGTATGCATAGCATGTTTTACGTTCCGCGTCTACATTACCGTATCTTATTATATCCTCTCTTTTCCATCTTTCGACTTGTTAGAACCGCATGTCTCTGTTTCTGTCATGTTTCGATCACATTATAACACATTACCACCGTTCTGCACCTCATCTGACGTTCGAATGTCGTTTACTCTTAGATGTTTTGGTCCTCTGTAGAATCATGGCTACAAGAACCACACGTTGGAGGTAACAACAGCGGCAACAAAACACAATGACAATCCAGACAACAACGCTGCTGGAATAGCGGATCTACTCACCCAAATTATAACACGCCTCGATGCTAGACGAACCAACAATGGAGAAGGTACTTAAACACGGTCCGGATGCACTACAAAACTTTCATGACGCAAGCCAATGGAATTTCATGACTGAGGGTGCCATGGTGCGCTAACTGGTTCGAGAATGTTGAGTCGAAGCTTAGTATCACGAAATGTCTTTGAAGGAAACAAGGTTGAGTTCTCTGGTGGTCTACTACAAGGCGAGCTTTGACCTGGTGGAACAACCAACTCTCAGATCGGAGGAAGAGAGGGTGCAAATGCATTATCTTGGGAAGTATTAAAGAAACTACTAACTGATGAGTACTGCAGAAAGATGAAGTCAGGCGGAAGAAGAATTTTGGAACCACTTGATGGTAGGAGTAGAAATCGACAAGTACACGATCCGGTTCCACGAGTTAACTAGGATGGTTCCTCACATGGTTTCCACTGTGGAAAAGTTGATTGACCGATATATATGGGGATTGATACAGAAGTTAGGAGGGATCATCTCATCGAAACCAACCACTCTGTGCGGCCGGTGGCGTATCGCTTGACAAATGATGTGATCAGGTCTGGAGAACTAACAAAAGCAAGCGACAATGGACGGCGACGGGGAGGATCACGGGGAAACCCAGAGACCCGAGAATCGGTGACAAAAGGGCGCGAATAACTCAGAACTATGGGGCCACCAGGGCCAGCGGAGGATATGCAGGTCCACATCCTTTGTGCCTTCAATGTAATTATCATCACTCAGGAGGCTAGAAAGTGCAACAAATGTGGACGAGGCGGGCCACCTCTCGAAATTGCTCAAACAGAACTGGAAATCAAGGACAGAGAAAAGCATGTTACGAGTGTGGAAGTCTAGATCACCCCATGTTACCAAAAGCTGAAAAGAACTCCCAATCAAGGAGGTAATCGTCCAAATCTGGCGTTGGCAATAGAAGGCCCACAAGATCAGAACATTGAAATTCCTCCCGCACGTGGTCGAGCATTCTTGGGTACGAGGGAGCGCTGACGTACTTAATACATTCTTTCGAACAACTACCTTATTTGATGCAACATAATTTTGAGTGCATAGCTTCCTTCCAATCTTTATCTGCGTTCGACCTTGATTAATTGGAGACCTATTGATATCGACCTTAGTTGTTATATATTTTGTTGATTGGATTTGATTGTGTAAGCAAATCGAATATCGGCGAATCTTTCAGACTTCATTCAGTTGGAATCCTACCTTTCTAACAACTTGTTTCCTATTCGATCTAGTAGCCGGATTCTTGTTTGATGAGTTAAGAAATCAAAGCTAAAGAGACAAGTTTACTCAAGTCGGTTTAGTTTAATCTCATGATGGTTTCTTGTTTGATAGTTGTAGAGATTAGATTATAATCGACAACCTAAAGGTCTTTTGAAGTTCGTTGATATTGGGTAAGTTACCTATCCAAATCTAGTCACGGCTGCGATATATTGAATGGGGAACTTTTATGCATAGGCATTGATATGTTCATTTTAGACTGTTAAATGCGATCATGAACTTTTAGAACTCTGTAGAAGTTCGGACCATAATCCGTTAATCGAATCATGAGACATGATTCCGTCGACATGGGAAGAATGTCACATTTCTCAAATTCCGGTCATTTCTTAAAACTAAATATGCATCATATTAGTTCATTCATGGCATTCATTTCACAATTAACGTAAATTTTATATTAAATAAGCGTTATCGCGTGAGTTATTATTTTGAATATTTAATCCGTTACTTTCAAAAATGATCCCGACATATTTTTATACTTACATTTAGTTATAAAAACCATATTTTGACTTTACCTAGTGTTTTGAATTTATTTGGTACATAAATCGTTAAATTAAATTATTCGACACTTTTCTTAAAAATTTCGGTAATTATTTTATCACTCAAATTTTACAAGGAATACATTTTACAATTTTATAATATCATTATACTCTATTTTGATCTATTAAAACTTACTTGTACTTAAAGACTACCATTTACCTTTACATTTATTTAACTTACCTTTTTCTACAAATTAAACACAAACATATACAAGTATAGATTTAAAAAAAATAAATAAAATAAAAAATAACATTGAGAGACAACCCTCCCCAAAACCGCCAAGGAGGTGCACTCATAAATGTAGCATGGTTTCCTTAAGACTTTGTCTTCAATAATACATAAGTCTTATTTGATCTTTTTCTCATTCAAAGACTCATAGTTTCAAGTGTTAAACAACAAAATTTCTCTCTTTTCTTCTTGGCTTCAAGAACCGGTCACACATACAAGAGCAAGGGGATCAAAAGTTTTGCAAAATCAAGTGTTATTTCAACCTAGTTTATATCCTTTTTATGGTTTTGAAATAAAAACCAAGGATATTTAAGTTAATCCTTGTTACTTACACCTCTTATTCACTAGTAAGCATGTTTTCATCATTTTTATGTTTCCTCTTTCATTTCATATGTCTCTTATCATTTTGGAGCTTATATGCATGTTATGTTATTTATACCATTTTCTTAAGATTTTAGAGTTATTTATATACTTAAGGTCATCCTATAATTACTCCCATGGTATTCTTTGGTCTTGATGGTGATTAGGAACCCATGACACCCTAAGAAGGTGTATGGTAGGATTAGATTAGTTTCGGAGTTGATTTGAAGGGATTAGAATAGGTTTTGTCCATGAAAAACTATTTTCGATAACTATATTTTATGTTCTGTCCTTAATCCGAATTTCTGGAAAAATCAGCAGATGGTACGAAAGTTTGGCCTTGATTTTTGGAAAATATACTTAAAAGCGAATCCGTGGCGGCTTGAACGGATAAAAGCGGACTTATAACGAAGCCGTGGTGAATTTTTAAAGTTTGACGACGAAACGTATATTTTCAGAAAATCTCAGCTTGCTGTTTTAATTATTTCGGTCAAAAAGCGGCCTTAGCTTCACAAATTATTTAGACTTCTCAAAATATATAGTTTACTTCGATCGGCTAAGGACATATAAAACGTGAAAACGGATTTAAAGCGACAAATATATGCGCGTTTCTATAAAGTTGCCGTAAATATTATTTTTACGAAAAACTATATTATTTTTACGTTACAAGTATTTCATTAGTACATGGGGCTATGTTGGCGGCTGTTTTAACTATGATGCAAAACTTTTCGAACAAAGTGTCTTCTAGTAAAATCAAGTTCACCGGCCATATTTTCTAAAACAAAAATTTGTTTGTCAATGGAGTTGTAGTTAATTATTTACGGATGTTCAAACTTGGCGAAACTTATTTTCTACGCACACAATTCAACAAAAGCACCAACTTTAGCCTTTAATATCTTTATGATCGAGACCTTTTGGACGAAAACTCCCGAACTGAAACTTTTAGATATCGATACAAACTTTCCAAAACCGTCGAGTTCGTTTCCTAACGATCGACGTACACCGCTTTGTTTTCGAGCTATTTTTGTTGATTTCACGATTTTTCAGGCGACATTGTTTTGCGTCGAAAAGTGGTAATTTCTCTAAAAATCATTATAAAACCATTGTAGGATGACATTTTGACGTAAAACCATGTAAAGTCATTTTTGATTGGTCGAGACGTCAAAAGAGTATTTTTCGACGACGAGTAATATTTTCAAAACCAGTAAATGGTATAAATTACATACGTAGTGCATGCATAACATTACATTGCAATTCATGACATATCATATCATTGATAATAGGTCCCAATTGACGCATCACTTTAAACCTCGGTGTACTCACTTTGTCGTCATCTATTCATCAAGTGAGTAATCACATCCCTTTTTTACCGTTTTACTATATTTTGGGGCGAAATGCATGAACCATACTTGAATTAAATTGATTTTTACTTTTGTGAACTCTTAACTAAAACTGGTGAACTCGAATCAAATCCTTGAACTTAATTACGAACATATGACTTATTTGAACTTATTAAATGCGTCGCGGCGTTATGACCTTGTCCTAAAGTCTCCCTTGTTCGGAGCATCACTATAATTCTCGCCTTGTTGGTGGAGTGTTCTCAATAATTCTCGCCTCTGGGTGGAGTGTTCACAATAATTCTCCTTGTTGGTGGAGTGTTCTCAATAATCCTCGCCTTTGCGTGGAGTGTTCTCAATAATTCTAGCCTAGGTGGTCGAGTGATAAAGGAGTCTCCCTTGTTGGGCAATCAAAGTCTCCCATATTCGACATCCCTGATTATTATATACTTGATACGCTATATTTTTGTGCAATGGGTTGTGTACACACAGGTTGCAAGTTTTGTATGGCGAATTTGGAGGCTGAGTGGATACACAATGCCTTTGCTTTGTGGACCATTTTCGTTGTTGAAAAAGCTTTGATTATTTCTTACGAGTTTTCTTATTTCGCTAAACGTGTTTACTCACCAACTATTTTCATTGTTGACGTTTTTCTCTCATGCATTTCAGGTGATCGTTGTAAGCTTTTCTATCAGGTCTTGCATAAAGAAGTTTTCACTTGTCACTTCTAGTTGTTATGTAATCAGCGTAATATTTTGGAATCTAAACTTTGTAATATATTTTAGATGTCGCTAAACTAGTATTGTAATGGTGTACTTTTTCTTTTAAATATTAACGTTGGTAGGTTCTATTATCTTGTGCTTATGTTCCCTTCCGTTACACCTCGTGTTTCCGCCTCCGGAGGGTGTGACAATTGTGAACCCCCGATACAATAATACCACTTTCGTCCGAAAAGTCAAAACCAGATGCACTGTGCATCTCCCTCACATTAACGCGCCAAAACCAGTGACTCCTCAAACTACCATGGTTTTCAATTCCACTTGCTCCAATCACCTTACCACCACCACCTTGTCCCCTCCACTACCACAATCATCCAAGAAGCTTTAATTGATTGAAACCTCTTTAGAGACTTTTGGCCAAAATATCCAAATGGACGATTATGATGATTTTGACCAATCCAATGGTTGGAATGAAGTGGGATATGTTAGAGATGTCGACAAAGAGTGGAAAAGATGATTATAAAGAGGAGAGAAGCATTGTAGCAACATAACTAGTGTAACTTAGTTTATTATATGTCGTTTTAGTTAATTTCAAGTTTCCAGTGTATTTTAAAGCTTTTAAGTACCTTAAGTATTCTCGAGTGTATTTTGAATCCTTTTCAATAATAAATTTCAGTGTTCAAGCTTAAATTTCAGTTTATGCATTTTCAAAGTTCAAAATCTCATGTGAATTTAATGTTGTTATTAGTTGTTACTTTGGACTGAATAAGCCATATAAGCTCCTCAGAAAGCTTATTTAAGCTTTTAGAAACATTTAAAATCAGTTTAGAAGTCAAACTCAAAATTCACCAAAAATACAAGTAAATTAGTAAAAAAATAAAAAAATCACAAGAAATGGTGATCAAAGCTGGAGCAGGGTGAATATAGGATTGCCCTGGGTTAGTGGCATAGTGGTAAGCCTATAGGAGTGGTCTTTTGATCTTGGTTTGTATTCTCGGTTCAACACCACTTGTAAGCTTTTTGCTCAATTTTATTTCCTTTGTTTAAGTGTTCTTAACTTTAAATCTCTGTGTCTTTATGTTAATTAGTTGTAGTTAAGTATAATTATACATTAAAAACAGTTGCTTGTTCTTTTTAATTTGTAGTTTATAAAAATTTTATTTTGACAGATAAATTAGCTTAAGTTTAATTTCTTAGTTGTATGTTGTTATTGTTGTTGTTTAGTGTCTATTTAGTCTTAGTAAGTGATAATATTAAGTCATGTCGTTACATGGTCTCAATCTTTAAAATCACTTGAAAATCTTCAAATCAGTTTAGTTAAGTCTGTTTGGATTTCTTGAGTTATTAGTGTTGGAGGTTGTTTGAGTGGTTGCCTGTTATTGTTTCATGTCACATTAGGTCTTAGAAACTCATTTCAACAAGAAAAACCAGTTCTCATTTGTGAAAAAGTCAAAAATACCTTTGATCACTCCTTGTTCATTAACTGTTTGAATTTCATGTTTAATGATCATGCATTTGTGTTTGTAAGTTGTTAATATTGCTCAAGTCAGTCTTAATATACCTTAATACATCATAATCAGTGCTTAGGATCAAATTAAAATTCATTTTAGTCAACTTCTTTGGTTTTTATAAAAAGTCAAATTTCAGTTGGGTCGTTTTTGAATAAAATAGATAATTTTAGTGTGTGTTTAATATTGAGATTTAGCTTATAAGCTTTTGGTATATTAAATTTTAGCTGCTTAACTTAATTAGAAAAATAATAGTTCATCTCTACTTAGCTTATTGATTATTATTTCTCAACTTCTTTTGGACCCTTGAAAATGGTGCCACTGTACCTGATTGAGTAGTCCAATTTGATAAGCTCACACAGAGCTTATTAGTTGGTCAAAGCTTGTGAATCTTGGTTCTTTGGAAAGGCGACCTAGCCATCTTGAGGTCTCAAGCTTAAAATTCCATTTTGTAGCTTGTTTGCTAGGCCAATAAGCTTAAACCTTGTCCATTTCGTCTTTTAACAATAAGATCATAAGTGCTTATTTGCTTATTAGTAGCTTTTGTTATGCTTATCTGTGTTTTCTAGCTTAATATAAGTAGCATTAGCTTGTTTGTAGCTTATTCCAGCTTTGGTTCCAATTTATAAGCTTGTTTGAGCTTAAAACATCATATAAGCTCATAAGCTCAACTGTTG
Source organism: Chrysanthemum makinoi (assembly GCA_910596185.1). NCBI lineage: Eukaryota > Viridiplantae > Streptophyta > Magnoliopsida > Asterales > Asteraceae > Chrysanthemum > Chrysanthemum makinoi. The sequence continues at coordinate 97,115,030 of OU343221.1, read as the reverse complement.
GGTTTTTAAGCTCTCAAACAGCTTATTATTAAGTTGTTAAAATTCTGTCTTCATTAAAGTTTCATATTTTAAGTAGTTAAATAGTTTTCAAAAAGAAAATCCACAAAAACATCATTTTAAATATAGTGATAGCGTTTATTTAATATTAATTAGCTTTTAGATTTTTCTTTTTAGCTTATTATTAAGCAAATCTAGTTTTTATATTTTTCTTAACCTTCTGTCACCTTAAGTAATTTTTAGAAAAAGTTTCATAATTTTCCTAATCTGTTTAGTATTTATTATAATTTTGAATAGTTAAAAGTATTAGATAATTAGTAATAAATAATTAAAAAGCATAAAAAATATCTTTTCAGTTCTAAAATTAGTTTTATAATATTTTAGATTTTTATAATTTAAAATTTCATTTTTCCAGGTTAATTTTATATTTTCTAGTATTTAAGTGTATTTTAAATAATAATTAATTAGTAATAAATAGATAAAAAGTGTAAAAATATATTTTCAATTTTAAAATAAGTTTTATAATATTTTAGATTTTTTTGAATCATAATTTTATTTTTCTAGCCTTATTTCATATTTTCTTTTATTTTAGAGTATTATTAAATAATTAAAAATAGTTTTTAATTAATAATAATTAAATAAATAGTTATAAAAATAATTTTCCTTTTCTAATAATTTTATTTTGTTTTTAGGATTCCAAAAATATCATTTTCATATTTTTAGGTCTTTTATTTCTTAGATCTCACTTTTTTATTTTGTGCGTTGCGTAGTTTAATAAGCGTCGTATTCACGTTTGTTAATCTGATTGTTGTGTTTTACAATTACGTATTCAAAATTCATTCCAACAATCGGTAGTGTAATAATCCATCAAAATCTTTACTGATCACTATCCTTAGTGATCATTCTGTCATCTGAAAAGTTTTGAAACACCATTGAGTCTCGTGGGACTTAGCGACGAGGAATCCACTATATTCCTCGATCTTAATTTCATTTGTTTCATTTGTTTTAAGTTTTTCGGTTGACCATTCACAAGTGGTCAGCTTGTGTGATTAAACTTGACTGTTTGGAAGCGAACCAAATTTTGGCGCCTGCATTCGGGAGGTTTAGCGTGTTTTAAGCATTTTTCGACCCATTCTTGCATATATCTTTTTAATGATTTTTTTGTAAAGTTATCAAATTATCAAAAGTTCATTAACACTTTCCTAAAGTGTTAACAACACCAAAATAAAACAACAAAACAATCGGAACGATTTCTATCTTGTATTTTCTTTAAGGTGATTCTTGAAGAGATACGATTTGGATAAACGAGGCGATATCAAAATATTGTCCAAAGTTTTTAAACCCTCGGCACAAATCATTACCTACGTCTTTAATTGGTACTTAAATACATAAAATCAACCACCGCAAATCAAGGCATTACATACCAACTGGGGTGTGACCATTAATAAGTTCTGAACATCGATTTAAAACTTGCCGTGTTGTGGATTTGGTATACCTTTTTCAAAGAAGCCATTTCATTTGTGATTATTGGTTAAGTTCACTTGTCGTTTTGCCTCATTTGTTTTGAAAACCGATTTTTATACTTAGTGCATGCGCTCGTTCTTCCAACTCTACAAGTCCACTTTCGAGCTTGCAAATATTCCTCGTGGCGTAAAGGGCGTTCGCTCCTTCACCGTGAAACGTCTAGTACCACCACCACCCCCAGCCGAAATGGCGAAGACAAGCGATGAATGAGCTTCTCCAAGCACCCATCGAGGGTTACGGAGATGCCATTGTTGTCCCACCATCGTGGCTGATACCTTTGAGCTCAAAACGGGTTGCTTAATCAGTAACCCAAAGCCAATTCTATGGTTTTGAGCGGGATGATCCTCATGCACATATTTGATGGTTCAACAAGATTGCATCTACCATCAAATACAAGAATGTCCCACATGAAGCAATTAAGCTTCTTCGGTTCCCATTCTCTCTAGGGACAAGCCGGAATTGGCGAGAAACAACCCTCGTTCCATTGAGACATGGGAGGATTTAGTCACCAAATTTGTTAAAGAATTCTATCCTCCATCCCGAACTACAAGTCTTAAGAATGAGATAATGAAATTTTCTCAAAGATTTGATGAATCATTCGGGAAGGCATGGGATCGTTACAAAGAGTTGCTCATGAAGTGTCCGCATCATAGTTTTACCGAGTTAATGCAAATGGATACTTTCTACAATGGTTTGAACCAAGCTAATCAAGACTCTTTAAATGCCTCCGAGGAGGTAATTTCTGAGCAAGACCACTAAGGAAGCCTTACAAATCATTGAAAACAAGTCCCGAGTCCGCCCTTTAGCAAAGACATATCTCGGTCTCATCTAAATGGACCTTCTACTTCATCTTCCGTGAGTACATCTAGCACCGATGCTAAGATTGACAAACTCACGGATATTGTTTAGGCTTTGGTTCTTGCTAACCAAAGAAAGTCACCTTCAGCGAGACACCATCATGGTGAAGTGAAGAAAGTAGAGTTGTGTTACTTGTGGTGGCCCTCATGCATACTACAATCTGTGCGCCACCGATGGTAGTCCGTTTGAAGCCAATGCTATAGCCGGTACTTCACATCGGGGAGGTAATCAATACCGTCCTCAAAATGAACCAAACTACCGTGCTAACACTTATCGGCACCACCGGTTTTAACCGAATCCTAAGGAATCGAATCAGCCTAGAATGAACCAAGGTTATCAAAACCAAGGTAATTTCTATCCTGGACCAAATCAAGGTTTCCAACATCAAGGAAATCTTAATCAAAACACTTTCAATCGAGGGAATCAATTTCAGGAAATATGAACCTAATCAAGGGAATTTTGGCTATAATCAGAACATACTGACCTCAAATTATCCCTCAGTTCCTCCAGTACCATCATCGATGAGCTTTTAAAGCAATTCATGAAATCTCAAGAGGCAAGCAGGTTGTTGGTCGGTCCGGATCGCTGAATGAAGTCTTTAAATGATCAACCCTGGGCTGGAAAACTTAGAGCAACACGATCGCTAACCCGAGGCGATGCAAAGCGTCACAACCGAAGTGGTGTTTCATATGATGGACTGCTATTCCTACTACCTCTTCTTCTTCCTCAGGTAGTAGAAAGTGAGCCTAAGACACACAATGGACCTTCGACTCCAATGCCTCCTCCACTAGGAGCAATGAGTCAAGTTACCAAGGATACAACGGAGGTGCATTTTTCCCAGCCCAATTGCACCACGTCCCACCCGGTAGTCCACCTCAATCCGAAACCCAAATCAAATCCAGGAGTTGTTTTGAACCTCCAGCTCTCCCGTTGAGAAACATAAATCCAAATCTTCTATTCCTTACCCATCGCGTTTGAATGAGCAAAAGCTCCGCGAAAAAGCCAGTCATCAAATGGACAAATTTTTCAAATTTTCCAAGAACTACATTTTGACATAAGCTTTGCGGATGCTATCCTGCTGATGCCCAAGTTTGCATCAACTCTCAAACACATGTTAAGCAACAAGGAAAAATGTTTGAGATGGCAAAAACTCCTCTGAGCGAGGCGCTCAGTGATTATCCACGAAAAGCTTCGAGAAAGCTTGGAGATCTGGAAAATTTCTCTTACCTTGTGTATTTCCGGAATGGTTGAATGCTTTGCCTTAGCGAGATCTTGGTGCAAGCATCAATCGATGCCTTATTCATATGGAAGAAACTTTCTCTTCGAACCTCCTACATGCATGACTCTCGAGCTTGCGGATCGTCAATATCGATCCAGCATTGCCGGGGCGTATTGTTAAAGTAGGAAAGTTCCATTTTCCAGCTGACTTTGTGGTTGTAGATTTCGATGCCGATCAACGGGTTCCTCTCATTGTTGGTCGGGATTCACGAGAACGGGCGTGCTCTCATTGATGTATTTGAGCAAGAAATCACATTACGTGTTGGTAATGAACGCTTTTACCTTGATCAAACTTCGAGGTACTCCGAAACTATGATTACGAGTCGGTTAACCGCTTAGATATCATTGATGTTGCTTCTGAAGAGTACTCTCAAGAAGTTCTTGGTTATTCTCATAATTCTGTGAGTGGGGATTCCACCACATCTTCTCAACCTATCATAGCCAATTCTACTCCTTCTCTCACTCCGTTTGAGGCAAGTGACTTCATCTTGGAAGAGATTGAAGCATACTTGGCTAGTGATTCTATTCCATGGGAAATTGATCACGCTCCAATTGACATCGAGGGGGACATACTTCTCATTGAGAAGTTGCTTAATGATGATCCATCATCAACCCTTCACACTAGTGATTCAATTCGGATAAGGTTAATAACAATGAGATTAACCTAGAGGAGATATTCTTCTTCCGAGAAGTTGTTAAATCGGACACTTCTCTCCTCTCCCTCCGTCAAGCTTCATAACAAGGAAGTCAAGTCAGTTGAGAAAAGAATTTCTAAGTCGAACTTAAGGACTTGCCACCTCATCTTGAGTATGCATTTCTTGAAGGTGATGATAAATTACCAGTCATTATTGCTCAAGATTTGAGTAAAGATGAAAAGACTGCTCTCATAAAGATCTTGAAGTCACACAAGCAAGCAATTGCTTGGAAACTCTCGACATTAAGGGTCAACCACTGAATTTTGTACTCAAAATCTTGATGGAGGATGACTTCAAACCGTGATTCAACATCGAGAGAAGAGTAAATCCAAAAATCCATGATGTTATCAAACAAGAGGTTATCAAACTTCTTGATGCGGATTGATTTACCCGATCTCGAATAGTCCTTGGGTTAGCCCAATTCATTGTGTTCCTGAAAAGGGTGGCATAACTGTTGTCACAAATGAAGATAACGAGTTAATTCCAACTCGATTGGTTACGGGATGGCGTGTTTGCATTGACTATCGTAAGTTGAATGGCCAACTTCGTAGACCATTTTCCTCTACCCTTCATGGACCAAATGCTTGAGAGATTAGCGAGGGGAGCGAATACTTGTTTCCTTGATGGTTTCTCATGTTATTTCCAGATCCCCATTGATCCATAGGATCAAGAGAAGACCACATTCACCTGCCCATATGGAACTTTTGCCTACAAACGTATGCCTTTTGGCTTATGTAATGCTCTTGGCACGTTCCAACGATGTATGATGGCCATATTCCACGACATGATCGGCGAAACAATGGAGGTGTTTATGGATGACTTCTCGGTCATTGGGGACTCATTTCAAACATGTCTCTCCCATTTAGAAAAATGCTCCAACGGTGTGAAGACACCAATCTTTATCTAAATTGGGAGAAGAGCCACTTTATGGTCAAAGAAGGCATAGTCCTTGGCCATAAGATTTCCAAAGACGGGATTGAGGTAGATAGAGCAAAAGTAGATGTTATTGCTAAATTGCCTCATCCTACTACCGTCAAAGGTATTAGGAGTTTTTAGGTCATGCCGGTTTCTATCGCAGATTCATACAAGATTTTTCTAAAATCGCCCGGCCTATGACCCATCTTCTTGAAAAAGAGGCTCCTTTTATCTTCTCACTTGAGTGCATCGAAGCTTTTGAAACATTAAAGAAAAGCTTACGGAAGCACCCATTCTCGTTGCCCCCAACTGGGACTTGCCTTTTGAGCTCATGTGCGATGCAAGTGATTTTGCTATCGGTGCGGTCCTAGGAACGCGAAGCAAGCATTTTCAGCTATCCACTCACGCAAGCAAAACTATGGTGAAGCTCAAACTCATTACACCACCACGAGAAAAAGATTAGCCGTGGTGTATGCATTTGAGAAGTTTCGGACGTACTTAATCTTGACCAAATGCGTGGTGTATACGGATCACTCGGCTCTCAAATATCTCTTTGCAAAACAAGATGCATAGCCGAGATTGCTCCGTTGGATTCTCCTCCTCCAGGAATTTGATATCATTATACGTGATAAAAAAAGAGTGAGAATCTAGGCTGGATCATCATCAGATTAGAAAACCCTCACCAAGATGTTTTCGAGAAAAGGAAATAAATGAAACATTTCCTCTCGAGACACTCAATGCGGTTTCTTTTCGTGGAAACTCTACTACCCATGGTTTCTTGACTTGAAATTACCATGCGGGTAACTTCATAGTGAAAGGGATGTCGACCCAATAGAAGAACAAATTCTTCAAGGATGTTAAACATTACTTGGGGCGACCCTACTTATTCAAAATTTCTGCGATCAAGTCATCGGCGATGTGTGTATCGAGGGGAAGCCAATGACATTCTCAAGGCTTGCCATTACGGACCTCTTGGGGACATCATAGCCCCACTACTACCGCGAAGGTGTTTGATTATGGGTTTTATTGGCCCACAATTTATAAGGATGCCCACGATTTTGTCAAAACATGTGACGCTTGTCAACGTCACGGAAATATATCTCAAAGAAATGAAATGCCATAAGCGCCATTCAAGTGTGAGATATTTGAAATCAGGGCATTGACTTTATGGGACCATTTCCATCTTCTCGAGGAAACAAATACATACCGTGGTACATTGACTATTTGTCAAAATGGGTTGAAGCCTTACCTACCAATGATGCCCGAGTTATTGTGAAATTTTTGAAATCTCTTTTTGCTAGGTTTGGAACTCCGCGAGCTATAATCAGTGATCGTGGTACACATTTTTGCAATGACCAATTTGAAAAAGTCATGCAAAAGTATGGTGTAACCACCGTCTCTCTCTTGCATACCACCCCGAACAAGTGGGCGGTGGAAGTTTCCAACCGTGGTATTAAAAGAATTCTTGAAGAAAGGGCGGTAAATCGTGCATCACAGTGGGATAAACTAGATGGCACTCGGGCCTTCCGTGCAGCTTATAAAACACCAATGGTGTACTCCATACAAGCTAGTTATGCGGAAAGGCATGTCATCTGCCGATTGAGCTCGAGCACAAAGCATCTTGGGCCTTAAAACATGCAAACCGATATTCGACGGTGGTGATCATAGAAAAGTTCAAATGAATGAATTAAATGAACTCCGTGATCAAGCATACGAGAACTCTTTGATCTACAAAGAAAAGACAAAGAAGATTCATGACTCTAAAATCAAGAACCGCGTTTTCAACATTGGTGATCGAGTCCTTCTTTTCAATTCAAGATTGAAGATTTTCTCGGGAAAGCTCAAGTCCCGTTGGTCTGGTCCATTTACTATCACTAAGGTTTATCCTTATGGCACCATTGAGTTATCTCAGCCCGATGGTCCAAATTTTAAAGTGAATGGTCATCGGTTGAAGCATTATTTTGGAGAGGACATTCCTCCTGTGGTTGTCCCAGATCTACAAACTTTCCCCATGAACCAATGAATGCGGGGATCGAGTCAAGCTAGCGACTCGATAATTAAAAACAATAGCACACAACATATGGGTTTTCACCCATATTTCTGACTTCTTTCTATTTTCTACCACCCTAGTGTGGGGGAGTTGCCCCCCGCTGTTGTATAATAAGTTTTCTTCTTCTTAAAAAAAAAAAAAAAAATGTATATCAAAAATAAAATAATGGCGTAGTATTTCCCTTTTACATTCTTTGTTTGGCGCAACCGCCGGTACTTTGAATATTGAGGGCAATATTCATTTCTAAGTGTGGGGGAATTCTCACGAATTTTATCATGTAATTATTCCACCCATTCCCGTTTTTGGCCAAATTTGTTTTGGAGTAAGTGTTTTCACTTACTCGGCAAATGTGTCGATCCGCCATGTCTAACACACATAAGGATTGGCTAATCCAAGAGCAAACGGCTCTTGGTAAAGATTTCTCAAATCCGTTTATGGCTTGCAATTTGCCTAAAATTGTATGGTGTTATTTCACCATATCTTTAATTAGTGAAGAGTTGGCTAGCCGCAAGTTTATGGCTTGTGGTAAAGGCAGTGGAAAAACCATAATTGGTAATCGACTCACCAAAGATAATCTTGATAATTTATCTAAGAGTTGGCTAGTCGAAGCAAAGCGGCCGGTAAAGACAAATCAAATCCGTTCTGACTTATTATTTGCTCAAAATCATTTGGTTATCGTTGTACCAAGGTTCTTACTTGAACCAAAACAATTGGCTACTCCGGAAGTGATGGCTTTTGGTAAAGAGTTCTTTAAAATCCATTAAAGTTTCAAAACATTGCTAGGGACTAGCAATATCTTAGTGTGGGGGATTGATGAGTGTCTAAATACTCATCATTTTTGTACCATCTAAAGCTGCAAAATCATCGAAAACACTTAGAAATGCTTCAAAATGATGAAAATATCACAAACAAGTGTTTTATGTGTTTTAAATGCAAAAATATCAAAATCGATGAAAATGTATCAAGTTTACATAATTGGCAGTTTTAGTCCCCCAAGTTTCAAAAGTTGTCAAAAACAGTCCATGGTAAATCAAAATAAAGAAAATATCATTCAAGGTCCCTGAAATATTCTAAGTTTTCAAAAATGGTCCTTGAATGAATCTTTGGTCAAATGGCAAAAAAGGTCCCTCAAGTTTGAAAAATGTCAAAATTAGTCCTTGGATATTTTAAAATGGAAAATGATCAAATATTATCCTTGTACTATTAAAGTTTGTCAAGATTGGTCCTTTTGATATCTTTGGAAAAGTGTCATGTTCAGTCCCTCAAAGTTTGGAGAAGTTGCAAAAATGGTCCTTGTTATTTCAACAAAACCAAACCGGACCCTAATATCAAACCTTAGCCCAATCCCAACTTGACTCTTGACCCCACTGAGCGGTCCAAATACCCGACCCGGTCATAACCAATTGTGAACCCCACATTAATTACCACTCGGTCGTGAAAGTCAAAACCGGATGCACTTGCATCTCCCTCACATTAACGTGCCAAAACCAGTGACTCCTCAAACCACCATGGTTTTCAATTCCACTTGCTCCAATCACCTTACCACCACCTTACCTTGTCCCCCTCCACTACCACAATCATCCAAGAAGCATTAATTGATTGAAACCTGCTACAGACTTTTGGCGCCAAAATATCCAAATGGACGATTATGATGATTTTGACCAATCCAATGGTTGGAATGAAGTGGGATATGTTCAGAGATGTCGACAAGAGTGGAAAAGATGATTATAAAGAGGAGAGAAGCATTGTAGCAACATAACTAGTGTAACTTAGTTTATTATATGTCGTTTTAGTTAATTTCAAGTTTCCAGTGTATTTTAAAGCTTTTAAGTACCTTCTTAAGTATTCTCGATTATATTTTGAATCCTTTTCAATAATAAATTAGGTGTTCAAGCTTAAATTTCAGTTTATGCATTTTCAAAGTTCAAAATCTCATGTGAATTTAATGTTGTTATTAGTTGTTACTTTGGACTGAATAAGCCATATAAGCTCCTCAGAAAGCTTATTTAAGCTTTTAGAAACATTTAAAATCGCTTTAGAAGTCAAACTCAAAATTCACCAAAAATACAAGTAAATTAGTGAAAAAATAAAAAATCACAAGAAATGGTGATCAAAGCTGGAGCAGGGTGAATATTGGATTGCCATGGGTTAGTGGCTTAGTGGTAAGCCTATAGGAGTGGTCTTTTGATCTTGGTTATGTATTCTCAGTTCAACACCACTTGTAAGCTTTTTGCTCAATTTTTGTATTTCCTTGTTTAAGTGTTCTTAACTTTAAATCTCTGTGTCTTTATGTTAATTAGTTGTAGTTAAGTATAATTATACATTAAAAACAGTTGCTTGTTCTTTTTAATTTGTAGTTTATAAAAATTTTATTTTGTGAGTTAAATTAGCTTAAGTTTAATTTCTTAGTTGTATGTTGTTATTATTCTTTGTTGTTTAGTGTCTATTTAGTCTTAGTAAGTGATAATATTAAGTCATGTCGGTTACATGGTCTCAATCTTTAAAATCACTTGAAAATCTTCAAATCAGTTTAGTTAAGTAATCTTGTTTGGATTTCTGAGTTATTAGTGTTGTAGGTTGTTTGAGTGGTTGCCTGTTATTGTTTCATGTCACATTAGGTTTTAGAAACTCATTTCAACAAGAAAAACCAGTTCTCATTTGTGAAAAAGTCAAAATACCTTTGATCACTCCTTGTTCATTAACTGTTTGAATTTCATGTTTAATGATCATGCATTTGTGTTTGTAAGTTGTTAATATTGCTCAAGTCAGTCTTAATATACCTTAATACATCATAATCAGTGCTTAGGATCAAATTAAAATTCATTTTAGTCAACTTCTTTGGTTTTTATAAAAAGTCAAATTTCGGTTAGATCGTTTTTGATAAAATAGATAATTTTAGTGTGTGTTTAATATTGAGATTTAGCTTATAAGCTTTTGGTATATTAAATTTTAGTACTTAACTTAATTAGAAAAATAATAGTTCATCTCTACTTAGCTTATTCAGTGCTTATTTCTCAACTTCTTTTGGACCCTTGTGCGAAAATGGTGCCCTTGCTACGCCTGAGTTAGTAGTCAATTTGATAAGCTCACACAGAGCTTATTAGTTGGTCAAAGCTTGTGAATCTTGGTTCTTTGGAAAGCTGACCTAGCCATCTTGAGGTTTCAAGCTTAAAATTCCATTTTGTAGCTTGTTTGCTAGGGCTGCAATAAGCTTAAACCTTGTCCCATTTCTGTCTTTTAACAATAAGATCATAAGTGCTTATTTGCTTATTAGTAGCTTTTGGTATGCTTATCTGTGTTTTATAGCTTAATATAAGTAGCATTAGCTTGTTTGTAGCTTATTTCAGCTTTGGTTCCAATTTATAAGCATGTTTGAGCTTAAAACATCAAATAAGCTCATAAGCTCAACTGTTGGGTTTTAAGCTCTCAAACGACTTATTATTAAGTTGTTAAAATTCTGTCTTCATTAAAGTTTCATATTTTAAGTAGTAAAATAGTTTTCAAAAAGAAAATCCACAAAAACATCATTTTAAATATAGTGATAGCGTTTATTTAATATTAATTAGCTTTTAGATTTTTCTTTTTAGCTTATTATTAAGCAAATCTAGTTTTTATATTTTTCTTAACCTTCTGTCACCTTAAGTAATTTTTAGAAAAAGTTTCATAATTTTCCTAATCTGTTTAGTATTTATTATAATTTTGAATAGTTAAAAGTATTAGATAATTAGTAATAAATAATTAAAAAGCATAAAAAATATCTTTTCAGTTCTAAAATTAGTTTTATAATATTTTAGATTTTTATAAGTTAAAATTTCATTTTTCCAGGTTAAATTTATATTTTCTAGTATTTAAGTGTATTTTAAATAATAATTAATTAGTAATAAATAGATAAAAAGTGTAAAAAATATATTTTCAATTTTAAAATAAGTTTTATAATATTTTAGATTTTTCTGAATCATAATTTTATTTTTCTAGCCTTATTTCCTATTTTCTTTTATTTTAGAGTATTATTAAATAATTAAAAATAGTTTTTAATTAATAATAATTAAATAAATAGTTATAAAAATAATTTTCCTTTTCTAATAATTTTATTTTGTTTTTAGGATTCCAAAAATATCATTTTCATATTTTTAGGTCTTTTATTTCTTAGATCTCACTTTTTATTTTGTACGTTTGCGTAGTTTAATAAACGTACGTATTTACGTTTGTTAATCTGATTGTTGTGTTTTACAATTCTGTATTCAAAATTCATTCCAAGCAATCAGTAGTGTAATAATCCATCAAAATCTTTACTGATCACTATCCTTAGTGATCATTCTATCATCTGAAAAGTTTTGAAACACCATTGAGTCTCCGTGGGACTTAACGACCAGAATCCATTATATTCCTCTGATCTTAATTGCATTTGTTTCTGAGCTGTTTTAAGTTTTTTACGGTTGACCATTCACAAGTGGTCAGCTTGTGTGATTAAACTTGACTGTTTGGAAGCGAACCACACATACCAAATGTCAAATATGTATTCGCTTCATGAGCCAATTTCATGGGTACAGCGGGAAACGGATCAAGACGGGGTCAAGTCAAACAAATAACTTCATGAACATGTGCCATAACAAATCTGTTCAACTGTTAACCTGAAGATCTTTTTCTCCATATAATTGAAAACGTTATTCTATACTAAAATGTTGTGCATTAAAGTGAATACTGAAAACTATTTTCCTCACAATGACAATTTAAAATACTTGAATGAAAGCAACTTAGGAGACTTTCATCCTATTTGACCCGTTTTCCTTATTTGGCCAAAAGTTCTTCATTTTACTTTAGCCCCTTAGAGAATAAGCATAACCCGAATCAACCCATTTATAAACTAACGGGCTGAACATTGCCACCTCTACACAATACATATAAAAACAGCACATTCGACTAAAGCTTTTGATTTTGTTCTGAAAGTTTCCCTATACTTGTATAATGATATGCATAAACTATTTACCATCTCCATAGCGAGAATTGGTTGCACTTGCGACTTGCTTCACCAAATTAGCACCAATGTTTTTAGCCTTTTCCTCAAAATTGATGCTTTTTGCTATGGTAACACCATCTTTTTTCACCTTTGGACTCCCATGATTTTGCTCAAATCACATTATGCCCCTGATGCAACATAAAAAAGACTATTATTATTTCAATACAGTTTTTTGCAAATAAATACAAAAATTAACGACTAAAAGAACAACTCACCTATGGTCTCATTGTGACCTTTACAGCTCTCAAGACAAAATTTGGTTCACACCAAGCGACATTGCAGCACGAGCCTTAGTTCCAAACTCGATATCATACTTCAGCAACATAGTTTCGGCTCCAAATAACTCTACCGGACACCTTCCAATATTTCCAATCATTTCAAAACCGTCGGTTGAACGATAAGATAGTAACTTGTTCTCTTTGCAAGAAACAATATAAAAAACAATAGATGTATTTGATTGTAGAATTTAACATTGGCCACAATGTATAGACAATTAAGAACAACGATAACTACAATCACAAACTCACTATATTTATATTTCTTGAAATTATATATTTGACCAACATAATATATATTTTGGGCATCTTTTGACCCATTTGACCTTATCAACTTGTTTTTTTTTCATCAATTTTTTTGTTATTTTATTTTTAGACAGTTAACATGATAGGCAAAGTATAATTCGACCATGACCTGCGTATCCAATGTGGTTATTTTATATATGGCATCATATGGAACCTCACAATGGTTAATGTCATTGACGCCATTGTGATGAGTTTGGTTTTCAGTACGAACAGCGTCATCCAACCTATTAACCAGATCATCTTTCAATCCTTTGGTCGTTAAATTCCGGCTCTTACAAAGTTGGCAAATTCTTGGGGAAAGCCATACGGTAGTTTCACGAATAGCGCCAAACTTAAAATTTACAACTTCATCTAACAAAAACAATTGCACCTTTAATAGCTTTTCAAATAGAATATCAATTGAAAAAAACTAAACAACTACAATATACCTCATAATTTTGCTAATGTGCGAAGAATTCCATCTCTGTGAATAAACAATTTATGTATTAAATAAAAATAGCATATTGAAAAGAGTGAAAATAGAAAAATCAAATTTAATATCAATTAACCTATAAAATATAATCCTCTGTGGTTTGTTTCCACCCGTTGATCTACGGAATGCTATAAGATGGTCTCTGTCGGAACACGTAGATAGTTAGAGATAAACAAAATAAAATAAGTGTGTGTTTGGGTTACTAATTGATATGATGTATCAGTTATTGCTCTTTGATTAAAGAAGATAAGCGGTTTGGATACTCAATCTCAAAGCACCGTGGTTTCAAGCAATAAAAAGATAAAAACAACTTATAATCTCATAGCATAAGATATACTATTTCAGCGTGTATACCTAATCATTGAGTAGAGATCTAGCAGCATGTGTTGCCTCGATCATAACATCAAGAGGTTCATCTTCCTTTATTGGAGGTTCTTGCATTTTCTCATTTATATCTCCTATGTCTTGAGAACTGAATTTTGAATCAATTGGTTTAGTCTCCAATATATCCTCTTCTATGAAAATCATCACCAGAACTTCGATCCAAATTTAACTTCTCTAGAGAACCTGCATCTTCACTATCATTTTTATTGGATATATATACAGTTTCAGCAACGTTGACATGTTTCTCTTCGGTAGTAACCTTGTCCTCAAATGGCGCATCAGCCACAACTGGATCTGTATTGGCATCATCAAGGGCAACTTTGCTGAATGATGGTTGTGCAACCATCTCAGGCTTAACATCAAGTTTTATTTTGACATCATCATCAATTACATTATCCTTTAGTTCATTGTTTTCAGTAATAAATAGAATCAGATTTTGCTTGGCTGACCTCAACTACGTGGCTGCCAATATCAGATGAAGTTTGAGACCTCTCCCTTATTAGTTTTTGAATCCTGTTATCGCACCTCTTGGGATACCATAACCTCGCCACCAAAAAGAAGTTTCCACGGATATTGTGCTTTCTACAAGTACATCCCTATCTTCATTATCCAAATTCTTTATCCCGTTATTATCTTTTTCTAGGCTTTGGTTTATATCAAGCTTTCTTTGTTATGTTATTATCTTCCCCTAAGCTAATTGATACACTATCACTTTAGATATATAATATATACAATTATTAGTTTCTACGAAGACAACAACAAAAAGAGAGTACTTACCGTTGTGAAGCATATAACACAAATATTGAGATGGCCAGAAAGCTATAACAACTGAATGATTTTGTAGCTTTTCTTTTAGATAAATCTTCTATAAAAGTTACCTACACAAACCTAATACATGAACACCAAAAAAAGTTGTTAGATGAGCATTAGAAGTGAACCATCTAAAAACCGCATCAAGAGTCTAAATTAATCATAAAATAAATAATAATTAATTAAATACCCAATCAAACAATCAATCAATTTATTTTTATAAAATAAAAACTTCACAAACCTGGTTAATCGAAAGTGATGATGAAATTTGTTTGGTGCAGCATATGTGGTATTGATTAATCTGTCAAAAACACACAAAACATAAAAAGAGATTAAAAAAATAATTATTCGTGTGATGTAGATTTGATGATAAACATTGTACAGATTGAGAGAGAAGATAAACATGGTATGGATTTTGTGAATATGCGATTTTTAATAAAAAATGTAGGGGTGTAGTTATAGTTAATGAAGTGATTAGTCGGATTTGTGTTAGTCTATATCAATTTGGGAATGCAAAAGTATGTCACAAAAAATGGCATGCTCCACTGGTTGTAGTGGTTGTGAGTGGATGCCAAGACCCGGGTTCGAATCTTTCTATGCACAAAATTTTTGAACAATTTAATTATACCGAATTTAAGTGCCATAAAAGCTTGCTTAGGTGGCTTAATTGTGATGACATGGAATTATGACATGGCATTATGGGATGCCAAGTGGCATTATGACGTGGCATGCATCCTCTTATATATAATGTATAGATATATTGTCATTTTGTCATGTTTTTCTTAATTCGATAACATCTACGGACTTTGTGTTGTCATTCAAAGAGTGTCACGGGTCTTTAGATGTTCTTCGAATGTTCATAAATTGTTTTTTTTTTTTTTTTTTTTTTTTAAGACGGAGAAAAACGGTGGTTTATTGTCATTTCGGCAAGATAACCCGTTATTTGAAAGAAAGAATGAGCCATGCTTAATCTAATTTTTGAAATCTCATGTTCTGATTCTATAAAAAAATGTTTGTCACCAAAAAGATAAATGTTTTCCTTCCAAATATTTTTCCTTCTATAAATTCTTCTGAAAAATATTTGTCATCTAATGAAAACTAAATTGCTCAGAAAATAATTCAGACTCTATTTTTGAAAATCATTAGGACTTGTCATTTGTCAAAATCTCTATTTCGATCTCAATCAACAACTCATGTCATTGATTGAGGGAGAGAATGATTTCAATTAAATCAAAAAGGTTATTTTTCAAGCACATTAAAGAGCAAGGTCTACTTTTTGATAATAAAAAAGAACAATGTTTTTACAATGTTTTATACAAACTGATTCAAAACCTTGGCTAATGTTATATTTTCAAAAAATATTTATACATGTTTGAACAATGGAGTTTAAAGTTTCAAAATCTAATCCTTATCAGTTAAAATAATTTACAAAAACAAGTCACAATTCTCCTCAAAAGTTTTTCAAAATTAATTTAAATCAATAGAGCAAATCTCAAAGGGTTTGAAAATTGTGATCGGGGGAGAATTTGTTATTTAAATTGGATATAAACTGATAATTCGATAAGTGGTTTAGAAATATATTAACAAGCTCTCCTCCCTACATGTGCCAAACTATTTCAAATTTTTCATGCACATGTTAAGGGGGAGCATCTATCTCAAACGAAAAAGGATTGAAACGTGATTGATTTGTCTCTAAGTAGGGTTCTCTCTAATATGTGCAAAACACCTTCTAATCTCGATGCACATATTGAGGGGGAGCAATCATAAGAAAACCTCATCCTTCCCAAAATTGATTTTTCCAAAGTGTTTAAATACTAGATTTAATTAGGAAGTGATGATGATCATTTTAGAAAATGTTAATCAAAAGATTGGATCTTTCATGCTCAATCTAAGATTTCAAATGTCCTCTTGCCTCCATGCGCTAAAATAATTTCTAATACTTGAAGCACATGTTGAGGGGGAGCATTTCTAAAATATCAAAAACAATTAGGGTACAAAATAATTTGATTTTATATCACAAGTACCTTGATTGATTTTCAAATGGTTTTCAATTGGTTTAGAGGCGGAAGAACAATACCAAAAGACCGACCAATTTTACTTTATGCATGGAGATATAAGGATGGTTAGGTTAGGTATTCGTTCCCACGATCCCGCCAGGGCCGAAGGGATCTACCCAGGGACAATCCACTAGATAGTGTAGAGTCCTTAGGTATATTGAAAAAGGAGAAAAATGAGAAATGGGAAGAGTACCGACTGAGATTGAGCTAGAACTGTAATAAACCCAACAAGGTTCTAGTAATGAAGTCTCGGTAAGCACTGAAGGGGTTGAATAATGAAAAAGAATTGAATGTGAATAGGGTGAAAATAAATAGCCCTCCAATAATTCAACCTTAGGGCAAAACCGGGTTCAATACATATGCTACTGGTGGTTACTAAGGTAACACCGGTATTGAAGACAAGACGTCATGGACCCAGTGACGCACTGCACTACAACTTCCCAAGCTACTCAAGTTCCTCTTAAAATGACTTGTTTCATTCTCACGGGGAACCTACATTATCTATCGACTTTCTCTTAGAGATTGTTGATATTGAAGAAGGAGACCCTCTACCTAGTCTCCGGCATAGGAACCAAATGTGCACTATTGAGTCTAGAGCCACGAGATCATCAATAAATCTCACTAGGACACAATCAATGAAGACTCACTGTTTCACACAATGTGTAAAGTGAGATTATATCTTAAGAGTCCTACGCATTATCCTTGTGGTATTTCCAGAACATCTGAGTGATATGTAAAATACTCACAATGAAGATGGAAATCCTTCTAGAGCCAACATCAAACAAGCTCTTGGTAGGTAACATGTGAGATCTATCTAATAGATCAAACTTGTGACAACTGGATTTAAACGATGGGGCGATTCAATATTGAATCAACCTTGGTCCAGGAAATGGATTGACGGATACCTTTGAAAAACCGGTCGGTGTGCTTAAAATTATTTTCTCTAGCATATCGATTGAGTATTAATATTTCAAAATAAAAGGTGTTTATTATTGATAATTGATTTTCCTTAAAACCATAGTTGTATTGCAAAAACACTTTATAGTGAGCAGTACACGATTGTTTTTCAAATCTCTTTTCATCAATCAGTGAATCTCAATTCGTTGGTTCACTCACTCCGTGTTGTCTTCTTTGAGACGTTCGGGTTGAGAACGGCTAGAGCATGCGAAACCTGTCAAGGTGATTCTTGAAATTATACCGATCCGCAGTGCATTTGTACTTATCGCGATCAACGAGACCGTGGGCGTGTACCTCAATTCAACGAAAGTGATCAAAGACACTTTCGTGACGCTTTATTGCTAATGTTGTATGCGGTACACCCAACATTTGCGGTGATCGGAATTGAGAGGTCAATCCATTGTCGCATGCTCACACACACACATTCACTTGAAATCATGATAAGTGCATCAACAACTCGATATTTACACTCCATGCTTCTGCTACGCTGCTGCAAATATCATGAATCAACTAAAGCTTCCGCTACTTTGATGAGAAGAAATCATGATCCAGAATGTGAGCATGTCGATCCAATGTCACAACTTCACATAATGTCAACACTACAAAGGAAAAGTCAGAGATTTATGGCAGCTGATGATCTCAAAGCTGGCTTAAAACTCATTATCACGTGGATCAGTTAAAGACCTCCACTTGAATTATCTAAACATGCAAAACATGAAGAATCAAAGACTACGGGGCTACAGAGCAATGAACTTAAACAAGAATCCAAGAACAATCTTTATGTAATATATGTTTGTATTCAATTTGAGTGACCTCCCAGGGGAGATTGTTAGGATTTATAAAATCCAGTAGTTAAAGTGTCGGTCACCTCAAGTATATGTAATCGTTAAGCTTCGCTCGTAGTTATTTAATGTAAGTTAGTATTTAGTTAAGTAACACCGTGGAGGACGGACGGGTCTTTACCCACTGTATGCCTGATCCACAGCTCGTAGGTGGCGAGTCTTGTAAGAAAACTATAAATACCCTCTACCTCCCAAGGTAGAGGGTTGGAGCTTCAATACCATTTTTCTTTTGTTTCACATAGTTCCCAACTCTCTTCCCTTTCTCTCTCTAGAACTTTCTCTCTTTAAACTTTGTATACGCCCCATATGCTTATGGTTTGATGTGTTTGTGAAATCCTATATCTTACAAATACATGTTCAATTAGTGCTATTCTGAGTTTCTTATTCAGTTTCTATAGCCAATCTTTTGTTTACTTTCTGTCCCATATTTCCTGTTCCAAACGCACCAACAATCTGCAAAGAAGATTTGGTTGAAGGCATTGAATAAAATTGGTATCAGAGACGAAGGGAATCAAGCAACAACAACAATTCATGTTACAATCAACAATCAAGATTCTGCCATGAATGATGAAGAGGAAAGAGATGTCGAATTACAAAAGAAAGTTTTAAGTTTCTTATTAGGTTTATGATAAGAAACAAGTTTCAAGAATTTTCTTATTAGGTTTAAGATAAGAAAGATACAAAGTTTAAAGGGTTTCAAAGTTTTAAGTATGAAGACATCAGTTTCAAAAGTATGAAGAAAGAAAAGGAAAGAACCATGGTTGCGGTTTTGTTACAAAGATCCAAGTAAGGGAAACCGTTGTGTTTCAAAGCAAGTAAGAACTGATCATACGATCACAAGTAAGCAAGTAAGAAAGCAAGAAGGATAACAACTCTGCAACAAAACCAAAAGTCATGGAGAAATCAAGGCTTGAAGAAAGCAAGAGCAAGAAGGCATTCAAGGAACAAGAAAGATTGAACAAAAAGAAACAAGGAACTATCTATTTTGTCATTAAGGGGGAATATGTTGGAAGTTTAATGACAAAACAATAGTTAAAGTTAGAAGATTAGTTTTATAATAATAGTTAGAGGACCTTTTTAGTATTTTAGTATGTTTTATATTCTGTAAGTTTGTAAAAGTCTGTAAACCCATTACATTGGGCTGGGTCAAAAAGGGTAGAAACGGTTATTTAGTTTAGGTTGTAACATTGTGTCGTTTACTTTTAATCGGTATGCCTCTTAATGAAATCACCGATTCATATAGTATATATAGGGTAGGACTTTGTAATCAATAGCAACCCAATTCAGTTTTTATTTATCAGTTTATAAGGGTTCACCCCAATCTTTGTTGTTTCTTTTTATTGATTCTGATACACATGTTCTTAATTTGATCATTCGATCCTGGAAGATGCAAGACCTGTTAACATGGAGAGCCTCAACTCTAAAAGGCTTCCTTTCTCATGAAGTATCTCTACTTTTCCACAATCAATGTCGGTGATAAATAATCAGTTAGACGATCAGCTAAGCTTGAAACCTAGTTACTCGATTCGTATTAGCAAAACAACCTTTTTGGTCAATTATATTGAATGTTAATAATAAATTTAACTTTCTGCTGAATGCTAGTTATTCAAACATATGTACTCTAGTTAGTTGAAGTTATTGTATATGAGTGTTTATGGGTCATCACTAAGCAAACCTTAAGCGACAAATTTACTTTCAATGGGGTGAGATCAATAAAGATCACATAAAAACTAAATATCAAATGGATCAATCTCAATCACTCATTTTTTTATCAAAATTAATTAAATTCACTTTCACTTTTATATTTAAAAACTAAATATCTTACAAACCGTTAATAGTTAGATAAAACTAATTATACAATTGCGACAAGAATAAAATTATCTTTCTATAGAGATCAAATATTGTATACTTTCGACGAACTTATTTTTTATCTTTTTTGCGGGTTTCGATATATTATAGTATAAATAAAAAATTTAAAAATACTCTTTTGTGTTAACACAACGCCTAAACTACAAACCCTAAACCCTAAAAACCCTAACCCCTAAACCCTAAAAAACCCTAAATCCTAAAACCAAAAACCCCTAAACCCTAAACCCCAACCCCTAAACCCCTAAACCCTAAAACCTAAAACCCCTAAAACCCTAACCGCTAACCAAAAAAACCTAAACCCTATCCGCTAAACCCTAAGAAACTTAAACCCTTAACCCTTAAAAAGCATAACCCCAAAAAGTCAAACCCCTAAACCTTAAAAATCTAAACCCTAACTGTAAACCCTAAACCCACAAAAAAGTCGAAAAAAAATTTTCGTCGAAAGTATATGATGTGGGATATCAAATTAAAGATAATTTTATGCTTGTCGTGATGGTATGATTAGTTTCGTCTAACGATCAATTATTTGTGAGATATTTAGTTTTTAAAAATGAAAGTGAAAATTTATTTTATTGTTTTGATAAAAAAATGAATGGTGAAGAATGATTTATTTGATATTTAGTTTTTCTTTTATCTTTATTGAACCAAACTCTACTTTCAATATTTAAGAACAACCATTCAATTATATCAATCTCATATTTCAAACACTGTATTCTGTTGAAGCGGCTAGAGCAATACACTCACATATAACAAGCAAATATATACGGATACAAATATAAGTATAGAGACAAATACAAATCCAAATATACACTCGTTTAACTCGTTTAAGAAAAAACACAATCTTATTTTGGATGCAGCTTTGGTGGCATAAAGCCTCCACTATAAGCAAACAGGCTGTCATTACTGTAAGGATGGCTGTAGTCATTGCCGCGGCCTTCATAACTTGCTGAAGTTGACGACGATGATTCAGAACCAGGGTTAAGCCCTACTAATGCCATAATGCTCTCAAGCTCTTTCACAACTTCGCTCATTCGTGGTCTTTTATCTCCCTGCTCTTCAACACATCTCAGTGACAAATCCACAAACCTCTCTAATCCTTTAAGTTGGCTACTTAAACCAATGGTTGGGTCAAGAATTTCGTGTAGGTCATATAGCTCTTTCTCCTTGTTCATCGCTTGTCTCACTTCCCTCACGATGTACTTGCCTTTCTCAATTGGGTTTCTTGCGGTTATTAGCTCCAACATCACAACTCCATAGCTATAAACGTCACTTTTTTCAGTTAATTGTTGAGTCATGTAATATTCAGGATCCATGTATCCCTACATCAACAAAAAAGATGTCACCATCTAGTTATGATTATCATCACACAACATAAAAAAGAGCTAGGATGTAGCATTTGAAGTGTAATGGATAATACAAGTGTTACTAACCATGGTCCCTTTGACTTGAGTGGTAATATGAGTCCTGTTAGCATCACTCAACGGCTTAGATAGGCCAAAATCTGCAACTTTTGCAACTAATCGTTGGTCTAGTAAGATATTATTTGTTTTAATATCTCTATGTATGATTGGAGGATCAGCAAGATCATGTAAATACTGCAACCCTCTTGCTGCCCCGAGTGCTATTTTCAGTCTTCGCATCCAGTCCATCCTAATACCCGATCTCCCTGCACATACGAATCTTGATTTGAACTACAGTGACTGAAACTTTTTGAACTTCTTCTAACTAAAACAAAACTTTCTGAATGTATAGGCCAGATATGATTTTGTTACAAATGTTTTCTGAACTTATCGTGACGACTATATGTGTGTCAATAAAGTTTTCTGAACCATGTCTCACTGATGTGGTTTTGTCACAAAGGTTCAAATTCTATGGTGACACATAGGATTTTGCCGCAATAGACTTTAGTGATGGTTTATCTAGTAACTCTTCCTTTCCTAATAGAAAGATACTCAATAGGCTATAGTGACTATTTAACCTTTTGTGATACAATTTGTGTACCATGGAATGAAAGTCATATTCAAGTACCTGAAAGACTATCCTTGAGTGTACCATTCACGATGTACTCATAAACCAGCATCTGTTCACCCTGATCGAAACAAAAACCGATAAGTCCAACAACATTCTTGTGATGAACTCTTGAAAGAAGTTCAATCTCAGTCTTAAACTCAAGTCCACCCTGAGTTGATCCTTGTTGAGCTCTTTTGATAGCAATTAGCTGTCCATTAGGAAGACTTCCTTTATACACCTACACAATATTCCTCAATTATTAACGATTTGTATATTTAAATGTAAATTGTAGGCATGGTTAAGTTATACTAACCATCCCGTATCCGCCTGCTCCTATCTTGTTCATCTCTGAAAAATTGTTCGTGTATTTGCTAAGTTCTTCAAAGGTGAAGGATCTTGCTCCTTTCAATTCAGGAACACCACCATTTCCACTCTTCGTATCCCAGTGTGCTTCAGTATTACAGCATAATGATCACATTAAAAGATTACATAGATTTAGAAAATATTGGTGAGTCGGGTACATGTCAAAACTTATAAACACATGGGGTCAGGTTGTGTTGACTGTTGACTTAAAGACTGTGTGTCCACAATTTCTTAATTTTTTTACATATAGTTTGTATGCCAAATATGAGTAGTAAAATTATATTACTCAATATACGTGAATAAAACTAATTAAGGAGGTTCTAACATCCTTTTGGATCGAAGTGATTATGATCATACTTACCAAAAGGCTGGCTTTGTTGAGTAGCTCTCTCAGCTCGTCCTCTCTGACGTGCTGCATACATTCCTGCAAGTACTAATAACACCACAAGCACACAGCCACCAACCGCTGATCCTATGATAATTCCAGTGTTAGATGAATGGTGTTTTGCACCACCGGGCCCAGATAATCCTGTAAAATGACATACAAATACCATTAATATATATGATCGTTAAACCACTCGAAAATAAATATGTGTTTCAATTATACCTGGCAAGAAATTATTGTAGTTTTCAGCCATGAAGGTGTATGTATTGAAATCAGTCTTAGATGGCTTGAAAGTTTGATTGCTAAGTGCAAATGCGACGCCAATAATCCCAGTCCGATTAAAGCTTGGTTCACCAGAGGGGAAAACTTCAAGTCTGAGCACAAGATAATCATCCAAATTTCTAGTAGGATTCTTTAGTGACACTGAATCTACAGGGAGTCCAGCATCCCTAAAGAATTTCATTAATGAATCATGAAGCGAGTTATAGATGGTTGCATTTGTAAGTGAAGAAAAGGAAGGAGCTTTGAATGAAAACAAGCCCGTGAATGGATATGCGCATCGACAATTTGGACTCGGAGTAAGGTCCGGACCACATGAAGGGGGCACACAATTGTTCCACGGCGTTGAATATGGTGTAGTATTATTCGCGGGAAGAGAGCAAAATCTGTCCGTCGTCGCCCCTGACTCCGTACATATTGGATTATCAACAAGTCTGCAGTAGTAATATCATATCGTTTTAATGGAATAACAAAGATGACAGAGTACTAAAATAGCTGGAAATTAACCATCCCCCTGACAACAAATATGCAATTTGCGTTCACTTTTTTGTTCATACACGTTTACAAGCGTGTAAAAGGCTGTTTACATAAATAAGAACATGATATTTTCACGCTCTTATATATGTAAAAAATGTTAGTGTGCGTTTAGTTGAAGGAAAAAAACCCATATTTCTAGAAAATGTTTTGTACAAAACTAGAACAATAAAGATTGCATTCAAATCAAACTTTTTTCAACACATTCTTTACAAAACACAAAACATGCAGTTCCCAATTTAACAAGGGAAACTACAAAACAATGTCACATGAACGTGTTTTCTACATTTTGTGGAAAATTTAATCCCTTCATCGTTTTAATAAAACTGAAATAGAAACTTAAGAAATTTTTCTCCAACTAAACGCAATTTTAGCATTTATATAAGAGTGTAGAAACATAAAATATCTCAACAAATTTTATGTTTTTCTTAAAAGTGAAAATATTTGTAACCACACATGTGCGTTTAGAAATTTTACCATTTTTAAGTGTAAGCGCATCTATGTACACATTTTCTTAAATCATACAGTCAGATTTATTCAGTTCCATATTTCTTTCAGGGCCCAAGAGCCACCTACTCGTATTCTTACCTATGGCAAGAGTCTGGGCAATACACGTATGTCAAATTCTCACTCAAAACTCTTGAAAGAACCCCATATTAAATTATCAACTTACAATCTATATGGAAAATTTACAAACGTTGCGTGGTTATTCACAAACTTACATTAATCCAATAGTATAGTCTCTTCGTTGTTTGAAGTCGGAAATAAGGTTAGTCCTAAGATCAACGAGCTCAAGTTGTGGGCTAGGATTGGAGCTAATATTCAAGGAGCCATCAATCCGGTTGTTACTCAAATCACTGTCAAAAAAACGGTTGCATATATATTATCAAGCTTTAGCAAATGAAAATCATTTTTAAATGGTCAACAAACCGATATACTTACACATTCTGTAAATGTGAAATGCTGAAGAAGGCAGCAGGCAGTTCTCCTGCAAGGTTTGCATAGCGCATCTTACTGTCATCACAGTATTCCAAGATAAATTTGTTAGCGATTTTGGTGGTGAAACTGAGACCGTTAATAAACTGGAAACTTTCTTACAGAGTAGTCAAAGACTGAAGTGTTGAAAACCATGAAGGAATTTTAGTCTGCTCAAAACCATTATTGCTTAAATCCCTGCGAACCCCATCGAATAAATTTATATGTTTCTTTTAAGCAAGACGATAAAGCTAGCTAGTGATACTCTGATGTCTTGATACTTACACATAGTTAAGCCTATTCATGCCGGTGAGATTAGGCACTGGACCAGTCAATAGATTGTTTGAAAGGAACCTAAGACAAAAATTATTCAAACATCATGTATATTTTAACTTAGAATAAGTAATAGAAATCTGAGTGTAAAGGGTTGTCGTATTTACAGCTCCATCACGTTGGTAAGGTTGTTGATGTTTAATGGAACATCCCCATTCAAAGAGTTCCTATCAAGTCGTCTGATCCGAAAAACACAATGAATATATTCCAGTTAAAAGGCAAATAAGATAAATAGTAGAGGTGATAATTTGGATTCTTTTACTTATGCATGATATAATTCTCTTAAATTGCAAATAAAAAAAGTTACTAGCTTAAAAAGAAACAGGTTTAAAGTCAATGCATAAATCTTACTTAATCACTTAATAAAAAGTCTAGATCTTTATTTGTATAGGTAGTAATAAATTTTTTATCATATACTACAGATCTATAAAATAAAATACAAATTTAGACAAAATGTAAGCAGGCAACCCGACCCATTTTGACACAAGCCATTTTGATCCGTTCCCAACTCATCTGACCCTTGCATTTCTCCACCTCTACAAATAAAAACCGGAAACCAAAATTCGGTTAAAAACGATACTTACACAACCTCAAGAGACGTCACAAGTCCTAGTGTAGATGGAATAGGTCCCGTAAGCCGGTTGTTCTCAAATAACCTGATCATGTAAAAGTTAATCTCTCTCGAGTCTTGATCATGTACATTTTATTAAGATCATTTATCAGAATAAAACATACAGATGAATAAGAGTCATCTTTGAGTTGAAGAGTCGAGGTGGGATATCACCCTCAAGCTGGTTGTCTCCGAAATGACTGAAATCATTATAAAAACTTAAGTATCGTAGTGTTCTGTTATATTTTATAAGCAGAATTCAGTGGGAGAAAAAGAGAACATAACCAATTAACCATACAAGTGTTTGGTGGTATTTAACATATCAAGACCAGGCGTTGTCCTGTCAGAAACTGGTAAACTCCCAGTGAGCTTGTTCTGAGACAGATCTAACCAGTAAAGATTCTTTAAATTACCAATGGTAGGTGGAATGGATCCTGAGAAGCCGTTGGTGTTCAGAGACCTGAAGTGCCAATGGTTGAGTCATTGACATAGGGACTGATACAACAGTTGTTGGTAAAATGTTTACAAGTTCTAGCTTCTTACAAATATCTAAGTCTTTCGAGATTTCCAATGGTGTTTGGAATCGGACCATTAAAATTGCAACCAACCAGCACCCTGAAAACAAAATCAAACATTAAGCTCATTTGAATTAAAGTGCTTTGTGTATTACAAGTGGAAAAATGAACAAGTTGCAAATATAAAAATCTTGGTATGTGTTGAACAGATCATTTTTTTCCGTTTATATTAAATTTAGATAAATATTTGGCATGTCAGTTATAAATAGCGAGCTTATAATATCGCGATACTAAGGTGCGCTTAACACATATAAGCTCTGATTAAAATATAAGATTTGTTTAGTTAACTTAGTTTATGAAAGCTTTTCAAGAAATAAGCTCCTATAAGCTACTTCAAATAGTATTTAAAACAATACACTGGGTAACGTTTGACCACTTCCACACATTTGATTTGTTTAGCTAAATTTTGTATTCAACCTGAATCGCTCATCCGAAATTTTCAAAATCCTTTCTTAATTGGACTGAGTGGTATAAGAATCCATGTAATGCTCTTTCACCTCCACTTTTGTAACTTTATTCTAGCTTCTTTGTTAGCTTTTTAAGCTTTTTAATATAATTACTGTTAAAAAAAATCACATCTATATTGTCTTGTGAAAGTACTTACAAGTTTGTTAACTTCCTCAAATTCCCGATCAATGTAGTGAGTGATCCGCTCAAATTTGTATTATAAGATAGATCCCTACATACAAACATAAAAAATAAAGATGTGTAGCCAACAAACAATGGAAACAAACTATCAAAACTAAAATAAAGGGAAGGACTTACAGAATCTGTAATTCGGTAAACTGCCCAATATCTCCAGGTAGCCCACCCGACAATCCCATGCTAGACAAAGTTCTGATATGTTAAATAAAAGAATCAGAAATAGAAAATAACTGAGACTATTTGTTACTAAATGATCATTTAGAAGGTGAAAAACGACTTGCATCGAGGTCACACGAGAGTTGGTGCAAGAGATGCCAACCCAACCGCCACTACATGGGTCCGACACATCGTCCCAGTTGAGTGGTGTGTCTTTCCAAACATCCCTGAGAGCCAGAAGAGCTTCACCTACAACATTAAAGTTTTCCATTCACATATAATTCTTCTATTAGTGTGCGTTTGGGATTGCTTTAGTAAAAGAACTTAAGCTTATGCATATAGGCTGAAGTACAGAATCAACTAGCTTATTAAAAACAAGGAAAAAAGCTATAAATGCTTAATGTACTTTATCAAAATAACTCATTGTGCTTTCTCAACTTTTTTTATTGTCATTATACTTAAAGTTGTTTCCAGTCGATATCATTATACATAACCGTTTTCATTTTATTCGGTTATTTTATGTCCGTTTTTATCCGTTTTAGTAAATCGTCCATTTTATCCGTTTTTATTTTAATCTGTCCGGATAAAACAGATAAAAGCGGATTAAAACCGTTTTATTATCCATGTCAAAACGGTTTTATCCGTTTTATCTGTTTATATCCGGACATATTAAAATGAAAACGGATAAAAATGGACGATTTACGAAAACGGATAAAAACGGACAGAAAATAAACGAATAAAATGAAAACGGTTATGTATAATGACAATAAGTGAAGTAGAGAGAGCATAATGAGTTTTTTTGTAAAGTGCGTTATGAATTTATAGCTTTTTTCCTAAAAACAACATACGTCACCTTAAGGGTAAACTTGCAATTATGAATCTACCAATCATAATAAGTTGGAACCACTGAAGTAGCCTACTGGTAAACTGCTTGTGAATATTATCACTAAAAATGTGAGAGGTCTCAAGTTCAATTTCCTGCTAGGTGCAAACAACCCTTAAGTGGCCGAGTCAACATCCTTAAAAGGGAGGACTTTACCCGGTTTGAGTCTGTGTGGTGATCGATTCAAAGTTCAAACCTCGTGAATTAGTAGGATAAAAGGTCAAAAACCATGGTTACCAAAAAAATAAATCTATTAATAAGTTGGAAAGAAGCAATATCAAGCATAAACATCTTACCTCATCAAGATACTTATAAGTGTCTGTTTGCTAGTATAAACGCAAGCAACTAAGCTTAATTCATAACTAGTTAACATACATACTTATTCTAGGAAAAAGTAATCTGCCATATTTATAAGGAACAATTAGGAGCCAATTTACGAAACCATTATGCAAAAACTGAAAGATCAATCAGCAATTAAACCTATGCATTCATCATTCAAGAATAAAGTTTACTGTATTAGTTATCATACACCTAGAGAATCCTAGAAATGAAACTTGGTAGAATAAAGAAAAATGAAGAAAATGAACTTACGATCCCTGTTCTGAGACGCAGTTATCGAAAATTGGATGCAAATGATTACAAGTAAATGCCAAATTCTAGCACTCATCTTTCAGAGTAAATGCTAGAAACATGAAAGTCACATATTAAGTAATGCAGGTTTAAAAATAACAAATGACAGCTAGTTCAAACCATTGACTTAGTATAATTATGATTAAAAGGCATAAATTGATTGATTAATATTCTAATTAAAATAAGTAGAAAAGTATTCTAGGAAGACATGCGCGAGGTCGTCTGGTTGGGCTGGTTCTTGGAGAGTAGGAAGTAGATAGAGCCAATTGCAACTAGACATATGTAAATATTTTTAAAATTTTTTGTATTTGGAATGTGTTGGGATTTTGGAGGGTTTGAATTATTCAATAAGAAGTTAAAGCTTGTTTTCAACAATTGAGAGTGACATTCAGGGTCTAATGTTTTGCAAAATTATTGTTCACGAGTCTAACAGTAACTGCAAACAGTCGCATACATGTAACACGTGCCTTACATTGATGGACTTGAACCCACAACCTAAAACTAACGAGACACTCGAGACCAAATTCGTCAGTTAACGAAACATCCGAACACCTATAGGTTTTAAAGCTATGTTCCTAAGGGGTAAAAGATAGATCTTTTTTTATAATCTTACTAAGAAAAGAAACATTTCATTCCATTTGTCCCACAAGAATTGCAACACATGAAACTTGTGACACATACATATTTCAAATACTTTCATCAAAAGACAAATTTTGTGGTATATTTGTTTGGAGTGATTTGGATTAGTTATAGAAACTAATTAATCGTATGTGTTTGAATATAAATGTTTGGTTGATAGATTATTTTTAACTCATCTATATCTATATCTATATATAGTATGATTAAAAATTATTTACATACCAAGGATCAATCTTCACCAATTTTTATTTGATTTACGAGGAGAGTTATTTTACATACCAAACTTTTCTCACATACCAAGGGACTCATCTCCACCATCCATCTAAAAAGAAATCAATGGCTAAGATTAAAAGCATTTTATTATTTCATCTATTTTTTATAATTTAAATATCTCTTAAACCGTTAATCGTTAAGTGAAAATCTTTACACCATCGCGACGAGCATTTAATTATTTTTACTAGGCGATGACTTTATACTTTCGAAGAAAGTAAAAAAATTCATTTTTTTCACCTTTTTTCGTTATTTTTTTCGTTTTTTTACGTTACTGAAATTTGTATGAAAAAAATTATATATGATAAAACACTAAATTGAATATCACATGCGATATTAGTGTTAAATCATATATGATATGTAATATCATATGTGATATTACACTAATATCACATGTGATATCACACTAATATCATATGTGATATCACACTAATATCATATGTGATATTACACTAATATCACATGTGATATTACATATCATATATGATATTACACTAATATCACATGTGATATTAAAATTAGTGTTTTATCATATATGATTTTTTAATGCAAATTTCATGGACGTTAAAAAACTAAAAAAAAACTAAAAAAAAACGGGAAAATAAAAAAAAATTTTGTCGAAAGTATATCAAAGTCCTTTATCTATAGAAAGATAATTAAATGCTCGTCGCAATGATATATTTTTTTCCGCTTAACGATTAACGGTTTGAAAGATATTAATATTTGAAAAAAAATAATGAAAGTGGGTTTTTTAAATTGTTGAGATTAATCTCATCCATTATATCAAATAAAAATGGATGGTGGAGATTGATCCCTTAGTATGTAAATAATCTTTTGTCCTCAAATTATCTTAAATCTTGGATGAGATTAATCACAACAATTTAAAAAACCCACTTTCATCCTCTTTTTTCAAATATTAATAACTTTCAAACTGTTAATCGTTAAGCGAAAAAAAAAATATCATTGCGACGAGCATTTAATTGTCTTTCTATAGATAGACACTTTGATATACTTTCGATAAAAAAAAATTCGTATTTTTCACCTTTTTTTCAAATTTTTTCGTTTTTTTACGTTACTGAAATTTGCATAAAAAAATCATATATAATTAAACACTAATTTGAATAACACATGTGATATTAGTGTTATATCATATATGATATTAGTGTTATATCATATATGATATGTAATATCACATGTGCTATTAGTGTAATATCACATATGATATATCATATCACATGTGATATCACATATCATATATGATTTAACACTAATATCACATGTGATATTCAAATTAGTGTTTAATCATATATGATTTTTTCATGCAAATTTCAAGTAACATAAAAAAAGACGAAAAAACGTGAAAAAAACGAGTTTTTTTTTTTCGAAAAGTATATCAAAGTGCCCCGTTCTATAGAAAGATAATTAAATGCTTTCGCGACTGCATGAAATATTTTCACTTATCGATTAACGGTTTAAGAGATATTTAAATTATAAAAAATATGTGAAATAATAAAATGCTTTTAATCTCAGCCATTGATTTCTTTTTAGATGGATGGTGAAGATGAATCCTTTGGTATATAAAAAAAGTTTGGTATGTAAAATAACTGTCCTCATAACCAATGAAAAATTAAGAAAACTATAAACAGAAACAATAAACTTTTATTATTATTTTCGTTTATTACTCATAACCTATATTATTTTTACTCAGTTTAAATCGTGTTTAATCCTCAAATTCTTAAACTTTTATTATTTTTTGTTTGTAACACATAAACTTTTTTATCACTATAATTGTCTGCCGCTATTAAATCTCGTTGTTATGTACGGGTACTCGTCTGGTATATTTAAATATGTATTTCTATTCAAACCTATAGTTACCCATTCACATTTTTTTAAACAAAAAAGCTCTAAGAAAATTAAAACCATGACTAGTTTTAAAAATATTATAATACTCGTGATTTGAAAAGAGTTGTTTATATATAGAAAACGGGTGAAATGCTATGAAACACCCTATTATTTTAATTCGTTAAAGTCAAATACTAGTTACTCAGCTATATATAAAACTATGTATAAAAATGTCATTTAAATTTGCAATCATTGTCATTTACATGAAATACGCCCAAAATTCAATTCTTAAAAAAATAAAATCGTAGGGATTTTTAGTGCTCCTTTTTAGAGCCTTCAAGAGCTAATGTCTTTGTGTTCGTGATTCATTTTATGACAGCTTTAATACATACTGATTGAATACTAGTTTACTATATATGTATTATTTTTCATATGTAAATTAAATACTTTGATACAAATAAATTTGAAAATGAGAACTCAATTACTGCTGATCGACCGGCTAAACCTCATGAGTCGAGATTCAAGGGTGATTCTTCAATTCTTTTTATGTGTTGCAAACCTCACGATTTTGCAAGATTAATATACATGCGTAAGGTGATTCAAAGAGATTGTGTTACAAAATGTCGGGTTAAACGCCCAACCAAATTAATAATTAATTTATATAACCTCACATACGATTAATGGTATGTGTTACAAAATACTAATTAATCGCATGTGTTACAAAATGTCGGATTAATATACAATTATATACATAATATCTTATATTCTCATCAAGTCATCATCTATATCAAATATCTATTATGGCTTCTCATCAAGAAACACAACAAGAAACACAGTACAGATCATACAGATCAACCTCCATTGTGGGCATATGTGACTAAACTTGAAAAGGTAGGTGCAACAGGAGGAGCGTGGAAATTTATTTGCAACATTTGCAATGAAAGCAGACAAGGATCAACGTATATCTATTTTGGATTTTATTTAATATATTTTTAATTTTTTTATATTTTTTATCGCCGTATCTATGCCGTTCCCGTATCTTGAATTTTTTATTTTTGCCGTTTCCTGTTCCCGTATCCCTTTGCCGTTCCCGTTTCGGTGCTACACTGCAGTAGTGTGCTTGTTGGTGAAACATAGTTTTGTGGGTACAAAGTGGACTAGTGGTGGATACCAGATTAGCAATAGAAGATCAACTTGTGACTAAGGCCTCAAAAGTTCATTTCAAAAAAAGTCTTGATCATAGAAAGATCCCTAGTATTGGAGAAGAAAGATTACAAATTGTAATCACAAGCATTTCTAGTGATCCCTAACGGGACATTAGTGTTGGGTTTTAACATTCATAACAATTATATAAAACACATATACGTTATCAAAGCATGCAGCGGAAGTAGTAGAATAATACAATACTTGTAAAGAATTAACCAAATTAAAAATATATGCGTATCTTTTGTGAATTCAAGCAATACATCTAAAAAAGAACCAAGGAAACCCTAAACCCTAAAAATTAGGGTTTACAATATTCGACCTAACCCTAGTTGAACTACCAATAAATCCCAAACACAAGTGTGTTTGACCTTCGTTCTCGCACACACGTATTAATATTGAATCAATGCGAAAAGCTAGGTTCTTGATCACAAATAAACCAAACACTAATGTTTGAGCTTAGGAAATCGAACCCTATGGGATTAGGGTGGATAACGATCGGCCAAGCTCAAAGGGAGGAGAGAAGGAGAGAAATTAGGTTTGCAAGTCACCAAGATTAGTTTAGAATGAATATAAGGAGTTTGTATTTATACTTAAACAAACTGTCGGATTATGTATATAATTGTATATTAATCGTATGTGTTACAAAATGTCGGATTAATATAGAATTATATACATAATATCTCATATTCTCATCAAGCCATCATCTATATCAAATATCTATTATGGCTTCTCATCAAGAAACACAACAAGAAACACAAAGTACATATCATACAGATCAGCCTCCATTGTGGGCATATGTGACTAAACTTGAAAAGGTAGGTGCAATAGGAGGAGCGTGGAAATTTATTTGCAACCTTTGCAGTGAAAGTAGACAAGGATCGTATTCAAGGATCAACATATATCTATTTTGGATTTTATTTAATATATTTTTAATTTTTTTATATTTTTTATCGCCGTATCTATGTCGTTCCCGTATCTTGAATTTTTGATTTTTGATTTTTGCAGTCGTACTTTGCTTCTTGCTCTTCCAGTCTACTGCTCCTCCATTAACGACAAAGACATATCCCGTATGAGACTTCTTATCATCTTTATCAGTTTGGAAAGACGCAGACAAAACCCTGTAACATCAATTTCTGCATCTGGATTCCCACCATACACTAGAAACATATATTTAGTAGCCCTTAGAAACTTAAGAATATTCTTAACAGCATGCCAGTGCTTTTCACCTGGATTCTGTTGATATCAACTAGTGATATTCTGTGGAAACACCACATCAGGCCTTGTACATCTTACCGCATACATGATAGATCCTACAACCGAAGCATAAGGAACCTTCCTCATGTGTGCCACCTCTGCAGGTGTTGAAGCACATAGTTCATTACTTAAGCCATGTTTTACTTGCATCGGCAAATATCCTTTCTTGGAATTTTGCATATTGAATCTCTTCAAAATTTTATCGATGTGAGTACTTTGACTTAATCCAATCAACCGCCTTGATCTATCTCTGTAGATCTTGATTCCTAGAATATATGATGCTTCCCTTAAATCCTTCATAGAAAAGCACTTTCCAAGATAAGACTTAACATCTTGTAAACTTGGAATGTATTTTCCCATGATTAATATGTCGTCAACATATAGGATAAGGAAAGTAACATTACTCCCACTAGCTTTGTGATATACACATGACTCATAAAGATTCTAATTGAAACCAAATTTCTTAATCTCCTCATCAAATATCTAATTTCATTGCCTTGATGCTTGCTTCAATCTATAAATAGATCTTTAAATTTTGCATACACGGTTTGGAAACTTTGGATTCACAAACCTTTCAGGCTGCACCATATAGATGTCTTCATCTAGGCGATCATTTAAGAAGGCAGTTTTGACATCCATCTACCACATCTCATAGTTATAGTACGCCGCTATAGCTATAAGAATCCTAATAGCTCTAATGTCTGCTACAGGAGAAAAAGTCTCCTCGTAGTCAACCCCAAAGGTTTGAGTAAAACCTTTAGCTACCAGACGAGCTTGTAGCTGTGTACACCATCCATGTCCATTTTCTTCTCAAAGAGCCACTTACTTCCAATGACTTTAGCATTGGGAGGAAGGTCTACTTCAATCCAGACTTCATTATCTCTCATGGATTGCGTTTCCCTATTCATTGCAACTTGTCATTTGTCCTTTTTAGGATTAGCCATGGCAGCCTTATAGTTAGTAGGTTCACCAAGATCCCCTAACATATTTTCCTCAACTTCTACGTTAAGACATAGACGTTCAGGAGCACGTATAGTCCTTTCAGACCTACGAATGGGCACAACTTCAACTCAGTGTGGAACACTCAGACTTTCGTGTTCTACTTGAGGGCTAGTGTTTTTAGAAGGTAATGTATCTTCATGATCATCTTCCAGATCATAAACTCTCGCACTGAATTTATGAGATATGATATCCCTTTCAAGGAAATCTCCATACATAGCAACAATTACTTTGTTTTCGTGGAAAAGTAAAAGTAGTAACCCATTGTTTCCTTTGGGTATCCTACGAAGATATACTTAACAGATATTTGTTGGAGTTTATCAGCTGAGTCACATTTAACAAACGCCTCACAATCCTAGACCTTTAAGTAAGACAAGTTGGTAGCTTTTCTATACCATAATTCATATGGACTCTTATTAACCTTCTTAGTCAGAACTATTTTTAGAATGCGAACAACAGTTTCTAAAGCATAATCCCAAAAGGATAAGGGAAGAGTTATAAGATTAAACATTGATCACACCATGTATAACAATGTACGATTTCTTCTCTCACATGCACCATTTTGTTGTGGAGTATATGGAGATGTGAGCTACTGGACAATCCCACATTCAGCAAGATAATCTTTAAACTCTTGTGTTAATACAAATAAGCCGTAAAAACGTTTATTTATATTTTACGATCTTCTAATGTTTTGTCGATAACAAAAGTAAAATCATTTTAACGAAACAAATAGAGTACGTAAATAGTTTGAGTTAATAGTTTTCTAACACACTTACGCTTTCAAATAAAACACTAAAACAAGTATAAGTGATTTTATGATTTAGATACATATGTACAACAACTAGTGTTTACATATTGGGTTAAACATATACTTAAACTAAGTATACTAAAATGGGTAAAAACTAAGTGTATGCTAAAATGGGTAAATACAAGCATATACTAAATGGGTAAATACTAGCAAATGGTTTTGACCCACAACCCATGGTTTTATATATACCACTTAACCAAGTTCATTGTATCTAGAAAGAAACCATGGATCAACCCATAACCCATGACCCATGACCCATAACCAAAAATACCCATGGGCAAAGAGGAGCGGACCACGGATCCCTAGCTTTGTGCTAGCCGGATCCCTTGTGGTAGGGATCCGTGGGATCCGGGGAACAGTAGAAGTTTTTCCTCTATAAATACTGAGCCATTTCTTCATTGTTTCTCACCCCCTTTCAATATACTTTCTCCCCTGAGTTAAATCTCACTAACCTTAGATCCAAGAGATCTATGTTTTAGTTTTGTTTTTGTGTGATCTTTTAGGTTCCTCTTAAAGGCAATATCACCACCTTGAAGTCGAGCAAGCTCAAGTCCATGAGTTGCCATGCTTCCTCATCATCAAGGCTACTAAAGTCTTCTTGTTGATGATTCCCTTCTTTCTTCAAAGAAGTGTAGTGTTGAAGACATTAGTGAAAGATTTCTTAAGAGTCAAGACGAAGATATTAGTGAAGGGTATCTATCGTCTATAGATAAAGCACTTGTGGTAGGTGCTGGAAGTCAAGACTAAGAAGCACAGTGAAAGGTGCTTAGAAGTCAAGACTACAAGAAGTGAAAGGTGCTGTAAGTAAGACACAAGACATTAGTGAAAAGTGTCTTGTTGATCTAGTCAAAGGCATTAGTGAAAGGTGCCTTAGATGCCATCTCATATGGTTCGATGTACAAGATAATTGTTTTAGATCCAAGGATATTGATATCCTTGATGATGTTAAAAGGAGTAGATCTCCTTGGGATAGTCGTTGGAAAAGGGTAGTAGTTCCTCCATCACATTTAACTAGGTGCTTAGCCTAGTACCCATAAAGGGTAGGCGATGTTAGAAGGTGTAGTTCACCTAAGGTGTGAAAGAACTAGGTACTTAGCCTAGTACCTATAAAGGTATGGGCCAGTGAAGGATTAGTCTCCCAAGTGTGAAAGAATCTGGTTAGCCTAGCACTTTATAAAGGGTAGGCGACATTGTTTAGGTGTCTTCGCCTGGTGAAAGAACTCGTATTTAGATTTGTACCTAAAAGTGTTGCTTATTGTGAAGGCTTCTCCCCATAAGGAGATTGGTGTAGTGATTACTTAACTCGGTAGTAATTTTGTTCGATAAAAGCAAGGAAGGTGTCACTGTAGCCGAACCACTATAAATACTCGCGTTGTGGTTTTGTGCTTCTTACTCTAATCTTTTCATTACTTATCTTTACATGCTTGTTTATCAACATCCAACACACACATCCAAATAGATTGACATAAGTCATTCTAAATAGATTAAAAGAAAGTTTTAATTGGTAAAACTATTCAACCCCCTTCTAGTTTTCCATAATTGGCATCAGAGCTTCGTTACCAAGGTTCTTGAAGTATATTGTACTTAAAAACTTGATACGATCCATGGTTAATTGAAAACTACAAAGAAGGTTTTTCATAAAAAGCAAACACCATAAGTTCTTTTTCAAAACTATATGTTCGATGTTAAAATTGATAACAACATTTTTTTCTTTTTCTTTTTTTAATTGCGCTAATCTTGTTGTCATGTTGATTAGTCAAAGCTCATACCCACCCAAGCTTTAGGAGTAGCTTTTGTAACAAGAATACCTTCCTTAAGAAGGTATCTTAATCGTAAGAAAGGAGCCGAATCGTCTAAGTGACATTTTGTTGTGTCATTTGTAAAGACATCCTAGCCAGAGGTATGATTCTCCTTTTTACTTTGCTTGATAATTAAGTATACCTATTAGGTATTTATGTGATTATCTTTGCTTATACATGTTTTACATGAAGCTCATTAGGAAGCCTTTTCTCACATAATCTATGTTTTATTTCTCGTCTAATAATAGTGGTATATAAAACTTATGTTTTGTTTCTTTTAAACCAATAACAAAAACAAAACACGATTTCAAAAATTCCTCCTTCCCTATAAAACCCCACCGTCTACCACCTACCAAAATCCTCACTTTCAATCAAAATTTCCCCATCTTCCCTCCCTCACTCCATCTCAACCAAAACCCAAGATCATCGTCATCAACATGGTTTACATCGCACTTCGGCTCATCGCCCTAACACTCATCGCACTTGTGTTCCCTATGATGAGTTCACATTGGAGATTATTTACTTTGTGTTAAACTATATTGAGTCATATATACCCAACTTCATCATCCTTAGTATTGAAATGCAATAATACATTAACGTTAGTTTATCTAGGTTACTTTATCATAAATGTAGTTTGTCAAGTATTTTGATTTTATATGTTTTATATTTCTTTTCTCGTGATGTGCTTAGTAGTCATGTATGCATGCTAAAGGAAAATGTAGGATAAAAACATATTTTTGTGGTATAAAACTGAAACCTATGTTTTATAAATTGCTGCGCATTACAGATCCAATTTGATCCCTTGTTATACTCAGCTGCATCCCTTTTGAAAAAGGAACCACTGGATCCACCCTACCTGAAAAACAGCTTTTCATGCAAATCAAAACCTCTTTTCGCCTAAGAGTAATACTCACTTGTATGTCAAAACCATGTTGAGCATGTATTTCTTGTTAAAAACCATCATAATAAAAAAATCTATAGTAAAACATTAGATTAATATACGTTGACCACAAACATTTCTTTTATTAATTGTTACTTCTGGAGTAGGTTCAACTATGACGCATGAATATGAGTTTGATTTTTCACTACTAGCGCTTCGCTACATCTCAACATCTTCTCAACCCAACACTGCAAATCATGTCCGTGTTCAATAATTCAAAACCATCACTTCCAATTTAAGGACGTGACATTGTAGACACCTCTACAATCGGGGGTTGGAATCACTCCTAAACAGGATTTCAAGTATTTATATTTCATATGTAATAGGTAGCTTTATTATGGCCTTTATGTTTGTTTAAGGTCAAGCTTATGTAGAAGGCCCATAAGCTTGACCCAAGCCCAATAAGGAATAGGAAAGGAGAGGGAGTGTTGCCCTAGCTCCTTGCCTATATAAACCATGTAATAACCTTCATTTGAAGGTTGGTTGTTCAAGTTTTCTTTCACACATACTCCCTAATAACCGTATACTATATTGTGTGTGTGTGTGTTTGATACTTGTTCAATCGCCTTCATCTCCTTTCTATATAACTTGTGTTGTAAAACTAGTGACCTAACAAAGGGTATCAATCGCCAAATAGTTGGGTGTACTCGTTTGTTTTTGAAGTTTTGATTTTGGTCATCTTACGCGTAAAGATAACGCAATCTTTGGTTATCTTAAAAACTCGTTTTTACACTTTTTAATCCAAGATTCTTGTACTTTCAATGTTTTGAGGTGTTAAAATACTTGTTTTGGCAAAAAGTTTCAAACTTTACGCGTGGATTTACGTTTTAAGCTTGTTTTTGTTCGTGGGTGTCGTTCTACGCGAACCCGCTTAGCGCTTTGGTACATCAAAATACACACTTTTGTGTTCTTTTGGTACTATTGAAGCTATTCCATAACAAAAATCTGGTTTAGAAACACATTTGGGCAAAATCAAAGTTACGAGTAATCCTACGCGTATCAAAACCCTAAAATTACGCGTAAGATTTTCCTTGGTTTGATCTTCATTTTCCGGTTTATTCCGTTTTCTTACTTGGATAAGTCTTAAAATACGTCGACTTTGGATATCTTTTGCACTGTGAAGTGTAAAAGATCATTTGGGCAAAACCCTAAAATTACGCATAAGCATAAGCTTACGCGTAGAAATCCTACGCATAAGATTCACTTTACGCGCAAACTTAGGTCTACGCATAAGGTAATCCTACGCCTAACTTTCTACGCATAACTTTTGTCTACGCATAACTTTAGTGCTTTTATCCTACTTACGCGTAAGCTAAAACCTACGCTTAACTCCTCATTGTTACGCGTAACTTTTGGTGTTTTTACGCATAAGTGCTACTTG
This sequence comes from Chrysanthemum makinoi, assembly GCA_910596185.1. Taxonomy (NCBI): domain Eukaryota; kingdom Viridiplantae; phylum Streptophyta; class Magnoliopsida; order Asterales; family Asteraceae; genus Chrysanthemum; species Chrysanthemum makinoi. The sequence goes on along the minus strand of OU343221.1, from coordinate 97,075,208 downwards.
GTTCTTGTCTTTTCTACGCCTAAGGACACTTCATCAACAAAGGTTCATTCGACTACAAAGATCCATTTTACCACACAAGTTTTTCAACATGTCACAACCACCATACTCTAACTATTTCCCTTACACTTATCCTCAACGACAACAACAACTAAGTCCACAACATCAAGAATGGAATCAACAACAAGCAATTTATCAACAACAATTTAATCAACAACATACTCCACAACTTGTCGCAATTCCACAACCTCAAATGGTTCAACCACCACCAAGTCCTCAAGTTCAACCGCACACAAATGAATTCAATCAACATCCATCAAGGAACACTATGAAGGAACCCACTTGGTTTGCAAAGATGTGTGAAGCTTTAAGCGGCCAACAATCAATTCATGAGGCTGGATCACTTGATAGACCTCCAATGCTCACTCCAGAAACTACGATCAATGGGTGATAAGGTTCTTTAGGTTTTGTGATCTAAGAAGCCACATGGAAAGTTCTTAAAGAAGGTTATCTTAGAAGGTCCATTTGAGATGCCTACTATCATTGTACCCGGAGATCCAAATGCCATTCCACCAAGAGATGAACAAACCAACATTGCTATCAAGTTGCAGATTTAAATCCCACAGAACTTCTACACTATGAAGCTGATGAACTTGCAATGGAATACATCCTCTTAGGATTACCAAACCCAATTCTTCGTAGTGTTGATGCTCAAAAGACCGCACAAAAAATGTGGGATCATATTCGTCTTCTTATGGAAGGATCTCAGACTCAATCGAGGATTTGGAATCCAAAATTTACTTGGCTTATGAACACTTCATGATTGAACCTCGAGAGACACTAGAGTCCTATCATCATAGATTTTCAGACATCATCAATGATTTGGATAAACACAACATCATCATGCCAAGAATTGCAGTGAATACTAAGTTCCTGAGTAGTCTTGGTCCTGAATGGGAGAAGTATGTCATTTTTCTCCGCCAAGCGAAGAACATGCATCATTCTACCTACGGATTGTTGTACGATTACTTGAAACCTCATGAAAAGGAAGTTGATCGAGAAAGGATTCTCCGTGCTCAAATTGCTCCACCAACACATCCGAAAAATCAACAACAACTTGCCTTATATGCTCAAAACCGTTATTCTCCTCAACCAAAGAACTCAACCAAATGCTACAAACACACCTTCACAACAACAACCTCAACAAAATCAATTGGTTCCATACAACAACAATGCTCAAGCATATGTCGCTGAAGCTAATGAGGAATCTGATCCGCTCGAAGCATTGCAACAAGGATTTGCTATGATTGCTAATGCCTTTAGCCGTTATACCAACAAATCCAACAATCGAATTCGCTCCTCATCTAACACACGGACTCAAGCCGTTGTGAACAATGGACGGTTGAAGTTCGAATCGTGATTATGGTCGCCGATGGGCGGTGGTCAAGGATTTAATGCTGTGGGTAGGAATAACAACAGAGCTCAAGTGGTGGAACAGGAAATGCTCAAAATGGGTTGAATGGTCTTCGATGCTACAACTGCAATGAGAAGGGACACTGGCTAATGCATGCCCAAAGCCAAGGACTAAGGGCAGTGCTTATTTCAAAGAGGCTCTTCTTTTGGCTCTTAAGGATGAAGTCGGTGGAACTCTCACGCACAAAGAACAGAGCTTTATGGCAAATGCCGACTCGATGATGATATGGAGGACTTGCGTGCCAATGCAGTGTTATGTTGATGGCTAATATGCAGGCGTTACACATGAGTGACACAGTGCCCAAGTATGACATCGATGGCTTGTCTCGTGCACCAACAAACCATATTTATCTCTCGATCTCATATCTCCGCCAACATCTGATCCGCAAGGCTCGAATGTTCAAAATGAGCCATTCACATCTCATTACGACGATTTTCAACTAGACCCCGTAGTTATATTTGACGATCAAGATGACCAACCGTTTTCCCTTGATAATCAAATTGACTCCGTGGTCATACTTGAGGATCTAAATAATGATCATGTTGTGACTCACGTTGAACAAGATGAACCTTTGCCCCATCCGCATCTTGTTCTCGTTACTTCAAGACCAACAATCCCAAATTGAAGCATGTGTTGCATTAAATCAGGACTTGAAAAGTAAATATGCACTGTTAACAAAGGATTTTGAATGTTTACAAAAGCAACTCAACTTTTTCAAAACTCAAGAAAACGTGAAAACGGTTTTGAAGCAGCCTTTGCCAAATCTTATCAAAACGAAAAATATTTAGAACGACAGATGTGATCTAGCCGCCTCAAAGAATGCTTTGTTGTCTGAAATAGAACAACTGAAACATGAACATAAAAAGCAAATTAACGCCTCACCTTGGAAAATCAAAAAGCTAAGGCTGAGTTGTTAACTTGTCAAAAAAAGTTCTCTGCATACAAAAAGCATTCAACGAAACGAATAGATGATCATCTTGAAGAAATCATCGGCTTGCAAAACAAACTTAAAGAGTTTAAAACTGTTGTTTACAAACATGGCGAGTCGGTCACAACCATTGAAAAGTTTACTTTAAAACCAAATCCAAATGGATATGGACCGAATCTTGCCGATTACAAACCTAAGCTTTCAACCAAAACATTCAAACCAAATCCCGAAGTTTCCAAAGGCAGTAATATAAAATTGATAATTCTGTTATGAATGTTGTTGAATATCATCGCCAAGAGGAATTAGATGCAGAAGACGAGAGTCGATCAAAATTAAAAACTGTTGTTTACAACAAACCTTTTAATTATTCTAAACCGTTCACTTTCGTCACACCAACGGATTCTTCCAACACACCAAGAGTTATCATCAGAACACCCGAGTCTTCTATTGTTAATCCCAAAACAGACTTTGCACAAACTTATGGTCCTTTACCTTCCATTAGTGAAGTAAACTCACAACCCGAAAATCGAAAAATTCTTCGATATTTTGACATTTTCATGGCCTCAAAATTTTACAACATGAGATAGAATATCGATCTGAAATCAAAGTTGAACATTTTCAATCGCCTCGGGCGCGAGAACAAAGAGACATTTTTCAGAAAAATCTTTTACCTAATGTTAAAAACTTGAAAAGTTGTGCAATTGCCTGGAAAAAGGATTTTCATAAGGAACTTGGGGTCATGAAAACGCTGAGAAAACGAAACATCTATTTCACACACTAAACGTAAAAAGAAAATGTTAAGAAAAGATGTTGATCGACTCTTGGAAGATGTTATCTCTGCGGATGTTCAAAATGTTGTGTTATTGAATTCGTTGTCATATGCATTTGATAATATCTCTGCTGATATCGTTGTTTCGTGGTAAATGTTGAGTACACAGATAATGTGCTTCAGATCGAGTCCTTAAAAGTTGAAAACAAACGATTGTCAAACGAACTTTCAAATGCAATACGCCGTCTTAATTGGTGTCAAAAAGATATTCACGATCAACAAATTGTTTTTCAAAACAAAATCAACCAGCTATGCAAAACCTTCTCGATTCTAAAATTGAGCAACTGGATGATCAAAACGTGTCTTTCAAGTGTCAAATCTCAAAATATGAACAAGAACTTGTAAAAGTTAAAAAGGAATATGGTGTCATATTTGATTTACTCAAAAAGACTCGTGATGAAGCATCAAATGAACTTGATCATTATCTTGCACACACTAAAGAAGTTATGCATTTTGCCGAAATGTTCGGTCCGAAAATCAAGATCTGATTCACACTATCATCAAGTTAAGAGAAATGTTAGGAAAGTATGAACAACTTCCGCCAACAATCATTAAGAGATTAGCCCCCGAAACACTTAGTACTCATGCACCTAGAATCTCTACTGCCAAATCACAAGTAGCTAACGTGCTTCCTTCTATGAAACAGAATAGTTGAGCCTTTTCCACACGTCCGCACTTCACAACCTAAGAGCACTCAATCGAAGAATAGGAAGTTGCGACCTAAGAAAAGATCAATCAAGAATGCTAAAGTAGAAGAACACCCTAGGACTCGGAATAAGACACACGTTGCCTCCACTATAGATATTGCGTCTAGCAAATGTAATAGAAATAGTGATGTAACGAATGCTAAACCGTTAAGTACTTTTGATATTCACCGATGCACCTTGTGTTTTTTGTGGTAAAAGTATGAATTCTGATTGCCATGATAAATGTGTTGCTAAAGCTATAATCTCTCGCTTAAGGAATCCTAAGAACCGGAATACCTCTAGGCCAACTAATCTTTCTAAGTCTGTGCTTGGTAGACCGCCATCTTTAGATTCTAAGAAACGCATTGCTGTCCCTCAGTAGCTCCAGCTTTCACCTCCTAGGAAAGTAGTACCACCTAGTGAATTCACTAAGACTAAAGCAAAGAGTAGTTATAGATGGCGGAAATGGATATATAACACACTAGGATTTAAGTGGATACCTAAAGCTATTGATGTGTGTATATCTACTATAATTGCTATGGAACCCTCTAACATTTCGGGTTCCACATCTACTTCTATTCCATCCGTGTCGCCTCAGGTGTAATGCAGTGATACGATCATTCTCTGATTGTTGATAGCGGATGTTCCCGACACATGACAGCAATCTTAAACTGTTATCAAACTTTATTGCAAAGTTCATTGGCACCGCCGTTCGAATGATCACTTCGCAACCATCATGGGCTACGGAGACTATATCAACGGGAACATCGAAATTAGCAGGGTTTATTATGTGGAAGGCCTCGGTCACAACTGCTTTCAAGAGGTCAATTTTGTGATGGAGATTTGGAGGTTGCTTTTCGGGAGAAAACTTGTTTCATTCGTGATCTACAAGGAAATGACCTTATGTCCGACTCGCGTAATTCTAGTCTCTACACTATCTCTATGCAAGACATGGTTGCTTCCTCTCCCATTTGCTTACTTTCTAAGGCAACATCAACAAAATCCTGGCTATGGCACCGCCGTCTCTCACATCTAAACTTTCAAACCATCACCAACCTTGCTCGACACAAACTAGTTGAAGGACTCCCACGATTCCGGTATTCAAAAGATCACCTTTGCTCAGCTTGTGAACAAGGGAAAAGCACTCGTGCTCATTTTCCTTCAAAGGTGGAACACGCTCTCAAAGATGTGCTTCATCTTCTTCACATGGATTTGTGTGGCCCGATGCGTGCAAACGATCAATGGCAAACGCTACATCTTAGTAATTGTTGATGACTACTCGATGGACTTAGGTCTACTTTCTTCGTAGCAAAGACCAAGCTCCACAAATGATCATCACCTTTCTCACAAAAATACGTGTTCAGCTCCGCAACACCGCCGTAATCATCGTAATGCATAAAGGAACTGAATTTGTTAACAAAACCCTTCGTGAATTCTATGAGAAAGTGGGAATTCAGATCAAACATCTATTGCACGCATAACCGAACAAAACGGAGTTGTTGAAAGACGAAACCGAACGTTAGTGGAAGCCGCAAGAACAATGTTAATCAATGCTAAACTTCCAGATTACTTATGGGCGTAAGTCGTATCTCATCGCATGCTATACTCAAAACCGATCTATGATCACCAAACGCCACAACAAAACACCTTTCGAGCTTGTCCATAACAGTAAACCGAATCTAAAACACTTTCATGTATTTGGATCTCTTTGCTATCCGAATAATGATCGTGATGACTTTGGAAAGCTCAAAGCCAAAGCCGACATTGGAGTCTTTATCGGATACTGTGATAATTCCAAAGGTTTCCGAACCGAATCGTCGCACAAAACAGGTGATGGAAACGATTCATGCTCATTTTGATGAACTTACCGAAATGGCTTCTGAGTATAACAGCTTAGAACCCGGTCACAACCGCTTAAACTTCCTCAACCCCCATCATCACCAAGAAAGCCCTCAGCCTTACTCGCCAACAAATGGAAAGGTTATTTGCTCCACTGCTCGGACGATATTGATGAACGTGTTCGTGTATCCGCTGCTTTCCGCCGCACAACCCGATAATATTCCTATACCGATACACTGCTACAACAACTACTGTTGAAGATGCACCTACACCAGCTTGACTCCAACACAACAGCTTGAACACACCGCTTCCAACAATGATGAACCAACCGATGATATTCTCAATGAAGTACCCCCACCTGCAGATTTTGATCCAAATGCGTTCTTCAACCCGCTTGCTAATGAGATCGCCGCACCGATGTCGCGAATCTTCAACAAACCATTTGAATCCTCGACCGCACAATGTATACCAACATCAACCCTCCACACATAGATGGACGAAAGACCATCCTCTCGAAAACATTATTGGCAACCCGAATCAACCAGGCCGTTACGAGACAACGCCTTCACACAGACGGTGAACATTGCATTTATGCACTCACCGTCCGCCAATCTCAACCTAAAACATCAAAGACGCAATGACAAAAGACAACCGGATTGAATCCATGCAAGAAGAACTCAACCAATTCAAACGCCTTGAAGTATGGGAACTGGTTGAAAGACCAACAGGAGTCTACGTCATTGGTCTAAAATGGATTTGGAAAACAAATTGATGTGAAGGGAACGTCATCCGAAACAAGTCACGCCCGGTGGCTAAGGGTTATCGCCGAAGAGGGATTAGACTTTGAAGAATCTTTTGCTCCGTGCTCGCCTTGAGGTCGTTCGATATTTCTAGCGCTCGCAGCTCATATGAATATAACGGTCTATCAGATGGATGTCAAAACTGCGCTTCTCAATGGACAACTTAAAGAAACGGTTTATGTCACCAACCGATGGATTCGTTGATCCCGAAGTTCCCGAACCATGTTTACAAACCTAACAAAGCTCTTTATGGTCTCAAACAAGCTCCTCTGGCATGGTACGATAAGCTATCATCTTTCCTCATTGCCAATAATTTCACCAAAGGCGCGGTTGACCCAACTCTTTTTATACAATATCACGGGCACATATCTTAATTGTTCAAATTTACGTGGATGACATCATTTTTGGGTCTACACATAAAAGTTTTCAATCGCTTTTGCAAAACTAATGAAGAAAAATTTTGAAATGTCCATGATGGGTGAACTTACATTCTTTCTGGGACTGCAAGTTCATCAATCACCCCGTGGTATTTTCTTGAGTCAGCCCAAATATGCCCTTGAATTGTTAAACAAATTTGGAATGAAAACCTGTGACACCTATGCCACACCAATGGCTCATACCAAGAAGCTAGACGCTGATTTACATGGGAAATTGGTGGACCCTACAAAATACCGTAGTATTATTGGGTCTCTCATGTATCTAACAACTAGCGCACTGATATTGTCTTTGCCGCTTATCTATGCTCCCGCTATCGGCGACCAACTGAAACCCACATCTCTGAGGCTAAAAGAATCCTCCGATACATAAAGGGAACCATTAACTTGGGGATCCGTATCCGAAGGATTCTGGTTTTGAACTAATCGCTTTTCAGACGCTGACCACGCAGGATGCTTAGACTCACGGAAAAGCACTTCGGGAGCTTTACAATTTCTTGGTGATAAACTGGTGTCTTGGCAATCGAAGAAGCAGGATTGTACATCGCTGTCATCAACCGAAGCATAATATGTAGCCATGTCCGCATGTTGTGCTCAAGTCATATGGATGAGAACACAACTCAAAGACTATGGTTACGATTTGACGTAATCCCGATGTATTGCGACAATCGGAGTGCCATTGCAATCTCGCAACTCCGCCAAAGACTGAAATCAAAGCACATCGATCTTCGATATCATTTCATCAAGGATCACGTGGAACAGGTACTGTTGAATTATATTTTGTGGGTACAGAATACCAATTGGCGATCTTCTCACCAAAGCCTTGCCTCCCGCTAGGTTTAATGAGTTGGTCCACCGGATTGGTATGAGGTGTTTGACTCAAGAGGAATTGATGACCTCCTAAAACAGTCTTAAAACCCTCAAACACCAAATTCTCTTTTGTAAATAATTTTTCAAAACAAAATACAAAATTATAAAACCTGATAAAAACAACAAAAATATTCTTCTAATCTACTTTTCTTTCAACATTGCAAGTACATTTTCTTCCGTCAACACTTTAATCTTTCAAAATTCAGGATTTTTCCGATCAAGTGTTGAGGGGGAGAAAATAATCTTTTAACCGCTTCAAAACATCTGTGTACTTGCATGTTATCATATCTCGGTTGATTTTTTTACAAATGGTGGTACATTTTCTCGTTCAAAGACACTCCTCGGACTTAAATTAATAACCTTTCATTATTTTTTTTCTCAAGTCGAGGGGAGTGTCGCAAGTTTCTTTCCTAAAAAATCTTCGTTTGGTAACCAAAATGGAAGTTAAATGGCTTGGTTTGAAAAAGGAAAAGGTGGAGGGACCAAAACTGTCAAAAGGTTAAAGTCATTTTAATAAAACACCCTCCCACCTACTTTCACTTCTCATTTATTGCAAAAATACCTAAAACCATCCTACGCTTAAAATTCACTCAAGAAAACCGGTTTTGATCATCATCTTGTAAGTGTTTTTGTGATCACAACATGTTTTTATCATAAGGTTTTGAATTTCATGAAAATCCAACGGCTAAAACGCTTTCTAAGCGTGATTATGTGTTCTACGCATATGCGTATGAACACACAATCAACATGTGTGTGTTTGTGGTTAATGGATTGTGTCAAAACGTTCAAAATACATCAATGATACCATTTTACCATCAAAATCCACCCAGAAACACGAATTGATGATTTTTGAAAATTAGGGTTTATGAGTCGAATTGGGTATTTTCAAATGTGAAGTGTTTTGGTCAAAAAGATTGTTGTGTTATGCTCTTGTATTATTGAATTGATGATTTCCAAGGTCTATAACCACCCAGAAACACTAATTGGTTAACAATTTGAAATTAGGGTTTAAGGTTCTTAAGATTGGGTATTTTTGATTCACTGCAAATTAAGTGTTAAAACTTGGTCATTATGCTCTCACAACATCTAAGATATACCATAAAAACTTTGGTGCATATTCCATGGCTAGATCTCATACGCGTAGATTTAGGGTTTAGACTACGCGTATGCAGTTCTACGCATAATCGCTTTAACTGTCCAAATGTGTTTTGATCTGTCATAAAATGAATGTTATGTGTTTAACATTGATGATATGATGCTTTATTTCGGCTTGCAACACTAAATATTCAGAATCAAGGTTAATATACTTACGATAAGGATCACCTTACGCGTAGCTTGTTATGCGTTAGATTTGTCTTACGCGTAGCTTCTACGCATAAGGTTCTACATATGGGACTACGCGTATCCCGTGAAGGATATGCGTAAACAAGGACCTCTACGCGATAAGGTCAACTCTTATGAGTAGCCTTACGCGTAAGGTTAATATATGCCTACGCATAAGCTTTACGCATAAGGTCCTCTTTTTCCTACGCTGCAACACTTCTACGCCGTAGTTAAGACCCTACGCGTAAGTTTACGCCACGCATATATCATTCCCCGCTCACGCATAACTTTACCAATCCTACGCATAAGCCGGATCATACCTTCATGTATGAATTGTTACGTTTACAAACTTGTAAATAAACTAATCATATCATCACGAATCCTAAAATGTCACTAATAAACTGAAATCGTTTGATATGTTGTGAACAATAAGTGATAAAATAAACTTTAAAACTTAAAGTTAACTAACTCACTAAACATTTCACGACGTCATTGGACTATTGAATATACAAGTGACTTAGGACTCGTAACAATCATTGACACTGCACATTCAATAACTAGACAATAAGACCTTCTGTTGACTAACATTATGTCTTTCGATATGTTGGTTCTTTTGGCTAATGTTATTTCGATCACGACATGGTCGAACAAATGAATATGGATGCACCTGAAGTTCTCTCCATTGCCGATATCTATCCTCATGGCTATCCAATGAAGATAGGAAAGAATAATCTCCGTGTTGACTTTGACAACCTCACTTGCTCAAAATCTTCATGTTTAATTGCTATTGATATTCTCGAGGACTCATCCGTACGTAACATGCTTTCACACTCGCAATCGCTCGAGATCTACATCCAACAGCTTCCGAACACTATGGAAAGGGTCAAAGGACAAACCGCCGTGACGGTGACTCAATCACAAACAAGTCACCATTACACCTCGCAGACTTAAGGGTCGTTCTCCTAATTCCCGATGTCGATCCAACCAAACTATATGCCACACCTCGCCAAGAGCTCACTCTCCAATTCTTAATCAATATCGGTTATGACGAGGCTACAGTAGTAATCACCAAGCATTCTCACGTAGAGCTTAAGAGTATTCCTCAACCCCGGAGAACTCTCTACATGATCATCACCAAGTCTGCTTCGGTCGTGACAAATGCTATGAGCACCCTAAGCACATGGAACTGCAAATATTCTGGGCATTGGTCAACAAGAAACACATCGCTATCGGCTCGATTTGGGATGACATGATGTCATTTCTCAACAAACTTGGCTCAAAGATTCCCTACATCGGATATACTAAATTGTTGATCCAGAGAGCACTTGGACTTCATCCCGACATTCCCAAGAGGCTCAATGACCCCAACAATCACGACATGTTGACGGAACCCATTCTATCCGTTAGAATCAAAGAAACGTCTACAAAGAAACAAGGTGCCGTGGCTGCCGATTTCCTTCTAATCAAGATGTCGAAAGCTCAAACGCATAAAAGGTATCCGAAGCAAGACAAGGCAAAGTTAGTCATCTCGACGAAAAATCTTCTGGAACACCTGTAAGGAGAACCAAAAGAGGAAGTGCAGGAAGTACGGCAAGTACTGTGAGTCAAAGGAAGTTCCCAAAGAGGAACCCTCCTTCAAAGAGGATTGTTCCATCTAAGGAAGCCGCTCCCATCCCAATTCCCAAACCCGAACCGCAAAGAAAGCTTGTGGACGAAAGCTCGATGGTACCGACACGATGAAGAGATTACCTTCTCTCGAACTGCAACCGTATCCCTCCTCCAGCCTAAACCTACAAGTCCAATAGCCTAACATGGAAAAGGAAAGACTCCTGACTTGAGTCTCATGATGAAAGCTCTGAAGAAGAAGAAGAGCAACTGGATCAATCCTACAAGAAGAAGTTTAAATTAGTTAGACAAATTCAAAAAGCTGAAGAATTTGCAAAAGATCAAATGGGTGGCCCCGAGGATCGAAGTGGTGCTGTCCACTCTTCACCGTGTCCCGATGCGTTAATCAACCCGATAAGGGATCCGGTGCCACCACTCTTGTGCAACAACAAACGCTTGTGAAGGAGTCTACTGATCTTAACATTGAGGAACCGTAAAAGAATAAGACCGAGAAAGAGAAAACCGATGAAGAAGCTAAGGAACGACGGAAGAAAAGGCTAAACGACATGATGACGAAGAAGATTATGATGACTTTCTTCTCAACAAATCCAACTCGCTCCAAGGAGGATACTTCTGCACCTCCAAAGGACCCCGAATCTCCTCATGTCCCTCCTCATCAGATTCTTCATCTCACTCATCACCACCACCATCAAAAAGATCAACAAAATCATCATCCAAATCTGTGAAGAAACCACCTCGATCTTGGATTTCACAAGCTCATAAACGAATTCACAAAGCTGCAAACAAGTCGAAAGAAAAACGTGCTCTACAAAAGCTAAATTTCTTTGTCGATCACATACAAAGATATGTATGACGAGCATGACAAGATGGAGAAAGAAAGGGAATTTGTTAAGAAGTTCATGAAGAGTCATCGTAAAGAGGAACTGAACGAAATGATCGAAGGTTACACTAACAAGTACCTTCGTGATATCGCTCCTAAAGTCCTAAAGGAACTGAAAAGACAAAGAAGAGATCATACTCACAAGTTTCTTCTCGACATCGCCCCGGTGTGACTAGAGAAATATTTTCCACACAACTCACCCCTAACATCGTAGCATTGGTTAAAAATACAATGGCCAAAGAAGCCGATCTCTCTCGAACTGAAGTTAATCGCTAAACTTGTGATACAAATGTCAAAGCGATCCGAACGCTTACTCGGATGAAGCTAAATTTTTCGTAAATCTACTTGATTTTCAACTCAGATCATCATGCAAGGAGTCAGCCGATCAACCCAAACGACCAAGAGATGACGATGATAAGGATAAGGATTCTCGCACCTAAACGCCGAAGCCGTAAATCTACCTCTATGCCACCTCCTCCACCACGAACTTCTTCTCAAAAAAGTCTCCTCCACCTCGGTCTTCTAATCGATAAACCTCGACGATTCCGAAGTTACCACCCCCGACTCAAAAAACAGGTGATTACTTTGAGTATACGGGTGGTGACGATGAAGAGGTCCTTGAGCCCCAACAACAACCCACCTCACCCAAACAAGTGCGTAAACCAAGATCATCATCAAGGCCTTCCAAAAGAAGAAGAAGACGACTCACCGAGTCGTCTCATGGCTAGATGACGATAAAACCTAAGAGTTTGAATGGTTCTCCACACTTGTCAATCAAACTCCCTACCCTGATGAAGGTCAAGAATTGGTAGACGGTTCTACATTGAGCACGCAAAACTTTTGCAAGAAAAGTTCCATGTGAAGAAAATGACGAAATCTGAAGTGAAGCGAATCAAGAATGAAGCATTCCAACTTCTTAAAGACAGCTTAAAGCCGCCGAGGTCGAATATCATCTTGAGAACATCGATCGAGCTATGTCTAACGACATGGATTGGCTCAATCCGGAAGCAAACATTGACTTCACACAAAGGGACAACCCTCCATACTACACCGATTGGACCAAACCCCTACCGACCATTGGCCAAACAGACGAACCACGGATTCCCTTCCGATACTTCTTTAACAGAGACCTGAATTTTCTCTTACACGGTAGCGATGGTTCGCGAAAATACGCTACATCATTGACTCTTCCATTCCCAGCTGCTATTTACTCAAACTGCATAGCTATCGAGGAACGTGCAAATCACTTGTTTTCTCGACAACGCAAGCATACGACCAAGATGCATTGTATGGGATTCATCATTGGCCCAACGCCAAGAATCTACTACGTAAGCTGCCCGGTTCGTAAGTCTCAACATGCAATGTATAGTTCTAAGGACATCGTGGCCATCAAACACATTGATCTCAAGTCTAAGTGGGACTACACATTCTTAAAGAATATCATAGTCAAACGACAAGATGAACAGAACTATGGATTCTCCGAGGCTGACTTTGAGAACTTGTCCTCAACGACATCAAAGACATGTACCTTGCCAAAGTACAGGGTCGTATGAGACAATTCTCGACCGAAGTTCAACGTGAATTTATCAAGTCAGTTCTCATCTTCATTAGACGAATCGTGATCAAAGAACGTGTTGAAGATATCCAGATGGTCGTTGAATCTTATCGACGCTGTCAACCTCACTCCTCCAACGCTTACTCTTCCCGATCTCAATCAGCCTACCTCAATATACGCCATCAAAGAAACCTTTCGAGTTGTTTACCGCAGTGAACTTCAAAGAAACCGCTTAATGGCGTAGTGATCTTCGAAATTCGGGATCATACTTTGAAGCCGGTTAGGGATGGATTAGCATACGTGTTGAAGGATATACCAAAGTTGGGTCTCGTAGTTACCGGAATTCTCGTGAAAGGAGGGATGTGAGAAGGATCATCACCATGATTGATGAACGGTTGTTCGAAGGGATCAGCCGCACGATTGGAGAGCTATGTTGGTGGTCGACCCAGAGAAACATCACCGCTTTCAACGCCCGCGCACTCGGAACATCACTGCACTTCCTGGTACCCCTTGAATTGTTTCCTTCATAATTTTGGATGTATGATTTAATATGTCTATGGCTTGTGCACACATAACAGTGTACAACCCGTAATTGTCAAGAAAGGACCCCGTGGTACGCCTCAGTGCCACAATCCTTATAAAAGGAGCGAAAGCTTCTTACTTTTGAGTAAAACCTATCAAACCTTTCATTTTTCAAGGTTTTGCTCAAAAGAACAAGTACTTTCCCTTAAGACTTTCAAAACCTCAACCGCTTATATCACTTGTTGAGGGGGAGTATTTGAAACTTTGTTCACAAATTGTTCACAAGTGGTCATTCTTCCCGCAACACTCGAAATGGTCATATTTATTCTCAAACGCTTCAAAAATAACACTTTAATATGCCATTTTTGAGGGGAGAAAATTGTGTGATAAGAAATATGTTGTACAAAATGCAAATGAATCTGTGTACCTCGACTTAACCAACTAATTGACGATACTTAAACTGTTAGTAACTCGAAAAGACTTGTCCGACGGGTAATAATTTCAAGCTAGTTCGCTAGTGATGTAAACGTGTCTCGCAAAGGACTTGTCTCAGTAGAATGTACCATTCGAGAAACTTTTGATAGACATGAACTCTGACGGGTTTGACAACCTTCCAAGGTTTGTCTACACCTTCAAGGTAGTTATTAGAGCTAGTTGTCACCTAAAAGTTGACAATGTAACTCTTTAACTATGCAACGTAACCGTGTCTCGCGGGGAATTGTCTATCTTCAGTGGATCAATTCAAAAGTGCGCGCTCTTTCCTCACTGTGCATTTAACCATTAAAACTATTAAGCACATGTGGAGGGGAGTATTTATGCAAAACATCATCTCTCACAATGGTTCAAACATGTTTTTCATTAACAAACCCTTTGAGAGACATTTTTCATACAAAGGGTTTTAATGGCAACTTAGGTTAGTCATGGAGTTATAAGGTGACTAAGGTTAGGAATAACCGTCCTATGATCCGCCAGAGTCGGAGGGATCTACCCAAGGACACTACAAATAGTTAGTATTTAGAAGTCCTTAGGTATGATTGTAAAAAGGAGAAAATGAGAATCGGAGAAAGAAGGAGTTGAAGAATTAAAAAGAAATGCAAAGAAAAGGGTGAAAAGAAATAGCCCTCCGATTATTCAACTTAGGCGCATAATCGGTTCAATTCATATGCTAACTGGTTGTCACTTTGTGACGCCGGTATTGAAGATTAAAAGTCGCCATGGACCCAGTGACGCATGCACTAAACCTTCTTATCCACTCAAGTTTCTCTCAACAGAAGCTTGTTTCATTCTCACAGGGAACCCTACGTAAACTATCGGCTTTCTCCTAGAGATTGCCGGTATTGAAGAAGGAGACCCTCTCCCTAGTCTCCGCTCCAGAAAACCAAAACGCACTATTGAGTCTAGAGCCACGAGATTCATCAAAAGATCTCTTAGGAACACTTGACATTTAATCACTTGATGATCAACTAATAAGATCATCGGTGGTTCATATCGAGTCCTTCACAGATCTTAGCAATCTGTCGAGAACATTTATGAGAGGTTCACATCTGTGATCCTCGGTGATTGAATGGAAACTCCTGCCAGGGTCAACATCAAACAGCCTGCCGCCAGG
This sequence comes from Chrysanthemum makinoi, assembly GCA_910596185.1. Taxonomy (NCBI): domain Eukaryota; kingdom Viridiplantae; phylum Streptophyta; class Magnoliopsida; order Asterales; family Asteraceae; genus Chrysanthemum; species Chrysanthemum makinoi. Next base: position 97,059,836 of record OU343221.1, on the reverse strand, counting down.
TCACTTCGGTAACTCCCCGTGGATTACGCGGAGTGTGTCTCAAACGGTCTACAGTCAGAGGTGATGCTTCGTGTACCTCAACGACTCATTCAATCGTAGATGTACTTCGTACATCGCTTATCTCACTTGTGGGACTCCATCAGAACGCCTTTGTAAGAATTAGAGTTGTGTCCTCACACTATGCCGTTGACACTCTCGAAGTTCAAACTTGTAAGTGCCGGAAACCGCTTATTACTAACCGCTTGAAATGTTTTCTTCTTATGGAAGCTCCGGAGCGGGATGATCGTGCCGATTCTTCTCATGCTCACGCCAACATCATCACTAATGGAAGTTCTATTCAAAAGCAACACAACAGTCAGAATGATTCTTCGTCAAACCAAAGAATCTACAAAGTTAAAGACTTAAAGAACTTCATCAAGATTGAATTCCAACGCCAAAGAGCGGTGAGCATGTTGAAGAATGACGTGAGACACCGAGCAACGGCGCACTGAGGCGTCGATGCGCATAACAACATACTATCACTTTCACCACAAAGAACAATGATCAAAGAACAAAGTTAAAGATGACGCCAAAGCATAACCGCTCAAAGATAACTATCTCTACACCGGGAGATTGTTCGAATCAAGGCAATTCTTCTCACAAGAAAGAAGAATGTCGAAGACGCCATCGCTACTATTACATCAACGCCTTCACCGTTTTCATTCATATATACTTGAGGGGAGATTGTTGGAATCACTCCTAAACAATATTTCAAGTATTTATATTTCATATGTAATAGGTAGCTTTATTATGGCCTTTATGTTTGTTTAAGGTCAAGCTTATGTAGAAGGCCCATAAGCTTAGGCCCAAGCCCAATAAGGAATAGGGAAGGAGAGGGAGTGTTGCCCTAGCTCCTTGCCTATATAAACCATGTAATAACCTTCATTTGAAGGTTGGTTGTTCAAGTTTTCTTTTCACACATACTCTTTGCCTAAACCGTATACTATATTGTGTGTGTGTGTGTTTGATACTTGTTCAATCGCCTCATCTCCTTTCTATATAACTTGTGTTGTAAAACTAGTGACCTAACA
>OU343221.1:96995021-97058666 GCA_910596185.1 Chrysanthemum makinoi | reverse complement strand
TGATAAGAAGTAAACAAAGAAAGAAATGATACAAGATACCAGAATCAAGTAGAAGCTTGGTGTTGCAGAAGCTTGGACTTGATCAACCCAATCAATTGTTCAGCATGGGTCATATCATTCCCCATTGGATCAGGTGGAACTTACAATTTCCTTCAAGCATACGTTTCATCGGTTTAATGGACAAAGGATAATCTTGATCCGAAGAAAACATACATCTGAGAAAGTCCACACTTTGTCTCCACAACATGCACATGGGATAGGGTAAAATCTCAAGTATCAACCTTCCAACATGTGAATTCTTCCAAATTGAATACCCTTGACCATTTTGGAAGAATCAAACAGGGCTTGAATCTCCTAATAAGTCAGAAACCGAACCTGTGGTGTATGGTGGCATATCTTGTGTGACAAGGCCATGAAGAGTAATCAAATATTGCCTATCCACCATATGAAGTATGTCTTTCAAGAAAGTAAAAGCGCATAGAGGTTATCTATCCTATATATGGTGTTAATTTGTCCATCCGATCAATGTCCATTTTGTCACCACCATAAGAACCCTCGAAAAGTTCCAGAAGAACCCACGATAAATGTTGTATCGGCTGCCTTTAGGTCCAAATGCTTAGAAGAACCACCCTTGTGGAGATTTATGAACCCCGAGGCCTTCTTCCCGACTAATCTCATGATCTCGATGGCAATGTGTCTCCTTTGGACATCCTTTTCCCCCTCCTACCGGTACATAAATGCCCATAGAAAAGAAGAATGTACCTTCTCGAGATGCACGGAGGCATCTTCTCGAGGCCACCTTGATGGGTTCTTCATTAGCATGAGTGCTTTCAGATGTATCTATCATCGAGCAAAAAGTCCAATCTCAAGCTGTCTTGGGTCTTTTGGCTTTTGGAGCATCCATTACACCAGCAATCCTTTTCAATTGAAAGCAGTGCAATATGCTTTAATCTTATGATACATACTAGTCAAGTCAGATTCAGATAAAGCCCATACTTGCTTCCTTGTCAAACCAGTTGATAGAAGCGTTATACACCACATTTCTCATATAAGTTTTCTTCGGTCTTTTAGTGCGTTGGTTTCTCTCTTAGCTTTAGCCTTTTGTGCAGCAATAGCTTTTCTCTTTCTTGTTCACCCAGCGTTCTTCTTTTGTTGTCCAATAGCCACCATTTGTGCAGCAAAGTTTTCACTATCAAAATCAGTTCCTAAAATGCTTTGAGCAAGAGTAGGATTTGAAGCAGCTTAAAGAGTGTAAGAATCCCATTGCTCATCAGTAAAATGAATAGATTTTGCATCCAATTCTCTTTGTCTATCAGGAGGCAAATTTTTAGTAAACTGATCTGCAAGCTTTTGTGCCAATGCTTGACTCTTCATCAAATCTTCATACTCTGTTAGCATTCGGGCTTGGTCTAGCCTTTCCTTTTTAGTTACAAGATCTGGACCAAGAACTTCATCAACCAGAACTCCTTTACCTTTGTCAGAAATACCCATAACAGGAACAATTGGAACTGTGTCAATATGCTCAGAAGGAACACCAATTGAAGCATCAGGAGTAACATGTTGAGAAGGATCTTCAACAGGTGCAGGAGAGACAGCAGCATTAGGATTCAGAACAAAAGTTCTCCCAGCAACAAATATGACATGAGGATCTGCTGAAGGCATAGGACATGATTGTTCTTGCACAGATGATACATGACCTTGTTCAGAAACAACATCAACCATTTGTTCATCAGTCATAAGATGATCACCAGCAAGTGTAACATTATCAACACTTGGCACCTTAGAAGATTCAGTGGAATCCTTTCTCAAAGTTTATCTTCTCATTCTTCTTTTAAACTGAATAGGTTCGTTTTGTTTTGAGGATTCAGCAGCAATGGGAGAAGAATCATGAGTCTGTTGAGCAACATCAGCCAAGAATTCAAGAGAATCCAAATGTTGATCCTCCTGCTCTTCATCAGAGGTAACCACAAACTTCCTTTTGTAATTACGCCCAGGTTGTGCTTCTAACTCCTGAACCTTCTTCTTGACACCACAATCTCACCACCAAGTAAGGATTTGGTATCTGCAAGCTCCTTTCTGAGATCATCAACCTCTTTTCATACGTAAAAGCATATCAGAGGTAAGTGTAATGGGTCCTCGGCTCCACCACCAGTGCTCAGTGGTAATGGGAGCTTCATTGGGCCTTCAGGAGAAACATGTACATGCTCAAAATAGGAGGCTTTCATCAAATGGCTCTCTAACTGGACTAGGTGTTGTGGAGTCTAGTAAACTCAGGTTCATGCTCATCAAGAGCAACATGAGTAGGTGATGGAATCTGACTAGGTGACAGAGGTAAAGGTGTAGGTGGAGGTTGGTGGGAAAACATTTGATGCTTCAGATGATGGAAGGTCCACTCATCAATGGTGATGGATTACCATCAGCAAGTAACATTAGGAGAGGGTGGAGCACCAAACATTACCCTCACCACAACATCATTGCCATGTGGAACATAGCTTCTAGCAAAGGGTGATGTGTCCCAACATAATGAGTTTTCATGGAAGCAAACAATTTAGCACTAAGAGCTCCTATGGGACAAAGACTCTGGGGGTTGTTATGTCAAATATCATTTGTAAAAACCTAGGGTACATTAGAAACTTATACTTTTTCTTTTGAATATTTTCAACCATATTATCAAAAAAAAATTAGAGAAATATAAGTTAAACCCTTTAAAAGACATACAATACCACAACCCATTGGGTAGAGGTTGATCAGTCCTCCGACTTGTTGCTTATATGCTTGAAATAATGTATGCACAAAAACCTCACATGGGGCAAAACTTATTCTTGTGCCACATATCGTGTTAGTACTTTGGTATCCAGGCTCTTAACCCAGCAGTATCTCTTAGTGTTGGTGTGATAGACCCCACCTTCATTATCCAAATGAAGTTGTGTCCTAATCAAATCCTCAGTCACCGCATTTCAATCCCATCAATCGTTCTACATTTGTGTCACTTCGTTTGGCATGAGATGCCCAAAATTGTGTAACCAGCGATTCAAATATCACATTTGGAGAATGTGTTAGAGCATAATGAATCTTGGAACGCTTCAAGAAATCCACCATAGGTTCATACAGTTCATGTCCTTTGCTTTTCCCAGAAAAAGCAACCTTGTTGTGATCCTTTTTAAATGGAAGTGCCGCCATGTGAGAAATTGTGAGAATAGGTTATGAATCAAGCAAATGGAAATGTGTTTAAATTTATTGAAGAGGGAATCAGTTGATTTTGGGCGAAGATTATGCGAAATAGGTTATAAATAGAAGTTACCCAATTATGGTCAAAAATATCGGAACAAATCGTTGACCAGTCTGCGTTAAAGTAACTCCAACCAATTTCAAAATTAACGCTTTAGCAGAAGGGATGGTCAATCTGCTGATGGAAGTCAATCAGCAGAATCAACTCAAGTGTAAAAGTATCTTCAGTAAATATCTTGAGTTTTCTTGTGCCACCCACTCGCATTAATTACCATCAACCCTTGACTCCGCCTATAAGATAATCCCAATTCACAATTAACACATATCAATTACCCCAATTTACATCAAAACCCTAATTTCTCAATAATTCCACAATCAGCAACAACAAACATGTCTAACAAACCAGAAGTCATCGATCTAACTTCCTCCTCATCATCATCATCATCAGGTGATGATTCACCCATTGTTTCGATACTCATCAAGATGAACCGCGACCTTTAAAGTCCCCCTTTCTCCTTCTTAGAAGATGATAGTGTAGAGAATCCAAGTGATTCATCTAGGGGTTCTGATGACTCCACAGAGCGTCTAGAGCCAATCTTCAATAGATTGGTGAGAGAGGAAGAGGAGAGTGTGGAAAACTAGAAGGGGGGGTTGAATAGTTTTGCCAATTAAAACTTCCTTTTAAACTATTTAGATTGACTTATATCCAGTGTTGCAAAACAAGGCCGATTAATCGCCGATTAGGTGCTACTGGGCCACCAACCTTGCCGATTCGTGTAACTAGGTCAAACAAGTCGGTCAACATTGGTCAATGGCGGTCAACGTGCCGGTGGCTTGAAACTTGCAGGAAACTTTCAAATCTTGTGAGGAAATACTCAAAACTTGTCTTGAACAAGTTTTAATCAATTATATTTGATGTTTTTTATACGGTACAAGATGATTTTCATTGAAAGTCTTTTCTAGAATACCCAAATCTCGCCGGAAATACCCAAAACTTTTAGAAAATGCCAATCCGATTAATCACCGATTAATCCCGCCTTGACCGATTACAAGCTATAGGGTGGTCGACCGCCCGACTACCGATTCACGATTTTTGCAACCTTGCTTATATCAATCTATTTGGATATGTGTGTTGGATGTTGATAAACAAACATATAAAGGTATGTAATGAAAAGATAAGAGTAAGAAGCACAAAACCACAACGCGAGTATTTATAGTGGTTCGGCTACAAGGACACCTTCCTCTTGCACTCCACTCCCAGACCCTACGAGAGTTAGTAAACACTACCCAATCTCCTTATGGCGGAGCCTTCACAACGTCATACACTTTTTCGGTGCTAGGCTAACCACTGGGTTCTTTCACTCCAAGGTGAACCACACCTACACAGCGTCGCCTACTTTATGAGGTACTAGGCTAAATATAGTTCTTTCACACCAGGTGAACCACACCTACACAATGTCGTCTACCCTTTATAAGGTACTAGGCTAAGTACCTAGTTCTTTCACACCAAGGTGAACCACACCTACACAACGTCGCCTACCCTTTATTAGGTACTAGGCTAAGCACCTAGTTCCATTGCAATGGAGGAACTACTACCCAACACTACACCAACGACTAATCCCAAAGGAGATCTACTCCTTTACAACATCATCAAGGATATCAATATCCTTGGATCTAGTACTAATCTATCTTGTACATCGAAACACACCATGTCGAATGTACATCTAAGGCACCTTTCACTAATGCCTTTGACTATATCTTCAAGACACCCTTCACTAATGTCTTGTGTCTTGACTTCTAAGCACCCTTCACTAATGCTTTTGGTCTTGACTTCTAAGCACCTACCACAAGTGCTTATGATACGGACGATAGATACCTTTCACTAATATCTTCGTCTTGACACTTGAGACACCATTCACAAATGTCTTCAACACTTCTTAGAAAAGAAAAACAATCATCAACAAGAAGACTTGAGTCTTGATGATGAGGAAGCATGGAAACTCATGGACTTGAGCTTGCTCGACTTCAAAGGTGGTGATCTTGCCTTTAAGAGGAACCTAGAAGATCACACAAAAACAAAACTACAAACATAGATCTCTTGGATCTAAGGTTAGAGAGTTTTTAACTCTTGGGGAAAGTATGTTAGAAAGGGGGTGACAAACAATGAAGAAATGGCTCACTATTTATAGAGGAAAAATTCTACTGTTCCCCGGATCCCACGGATCCCTTCCACAAGAGATCCGTCTAGCGTAAAGCTAGGGATCCGTGGGATGCTCCCTTTTACCCATGGGTATTTTGGTTATGGGTCATGGGTTGCTCCATGGGTCTTTAGCTAGATACAATGTATCTCTTGAGTGCAATGCACCTAGTCACATGGGTGTGGGTCAAAATCATGGGTTATGGATATTATCCATATATGATATAAGCATGATGTCATGCAATGGGTTATGGGTCAAGCTCCATGGGTCATGGGCTTTGGGTTGTACCCAACTACATTCAATGTATTTGCCCAATGGGTTGTGATACTTAAGTTTCTACCCATTTATAATACCCAGTATACTATATACTAGTTATGTGTATATTTTACCCAAATATGTAAACACTAGTTGTTGTACATATGTAATATTAAATCATAAAATCACTTATACTTGTTTTAGTGTTTTATGTGAAAATGTGAATATGTTAGAAACTATTAGTTCAAACCATTTACGTATTTTATTTGTTTCGTTAAAATGATTTTACATTTGTTATCGACAAAACATTAGAAGATCGTAAAATATAAATAAACGTTTTTCGACTTATTTGTATTAACAATCTCCCCCTTTTTGTTGATGACAAAACATAGAATTATTTTAAGGAAAAGCTAAAATTCGTAAAAGTTTGAATTTGTAGTTTTTGCTTTCTTCTCCCCCTTTTTGTCGAAACAAAAAGAGCTTCGAAAGGAAACTAACACATTGTTTTTAGGAAAAACATGTGAAAGAAAAAAAATAAAGACCAAGTAACGGGAAAGGATCTCGTCTTTTACTCCCCCTTGACGAGTTCATCCCTATGTAAGGGCGTCAAGAAAATAATACTAGGCTAGTTTGTTTGCAACTAAGTTTGCAAAAGATTTTGTCTAAGTGACGAATGTGCTCCCCCTTGATAATTGCAATTTTGCAAAGGGATGTCAAGAAATGTAATCCTAATATTGCAAGTAATTTGCAATGTATTGCTTTGACACAAAGCTCCCCCTAGCTTTAGGGTGTCGAAGTCTTCAAGTGCAGATTGAATAACTACAAAACAAAGGTTAGAAAGCAAGTATAATTCACAATTTCCTGCAAATGTGGTCCAAGAAAGAAAAAAAATAGTTTTCTGTCTCACGGTTCCCTCCTAGTAGGGATCCGTCTAGGCAATTTTGAGGGATCCGTATAGTTGATGATCAATTTCAGCAATGGTGTATAACAAGTAATGTTATCACAAAAGTGAGATATGAATACAATGTAATCATATACTCAAAAATATAGCAAGTAGCATGTAATTTCATTTAATAAAACTAGAGTTATGGTATACATGACTCTAAAAACTAAGAAAATAAAGAATACATGACTAGGAATTTCTAGATCAACTATTGCTTGATGCTAGGACACCACTAAAATCTTCTAGCTCAAGTTTTGTTTAGGTTTAATCTCGTCGAAACGTTCGAGGAGATGATAGAACATGAAACGTTGGTCTTCTCGTACTTCATGTATCAAACTTTCAACATGTTGACAATGATAGCAATCTTTGTCATGGCTAGGTAGTGGTGGTGGAAGAAATGAAATGGCTTGATGCGAAGGATCAAGTGGAGCTGCTTGTGGAGCTTCAAGCGACGGAGGAATTGGTGGAGGCGCATTTGGGAATGGCTCGACCAAGAATGATGGTGGTGGTAGAGAAGTGTCAACTTCCATATGGTCGGGTGGTTGACTTTGATGATTTCTCATAATCCAAATGGGATTATATGATGGAAACGCTAAAAGGAAGCCAGCTAGTGTTGACTCAACACCCTGATTTTGTACCATTATTCCTCCTAATGAGGAAAATGTTGTCGCGAACGGATGACGGCCTAGGAGGCAAAACCTCTAAATTGTAGAGGTGTGGTGATGATAGTGGAGATGTAAAAGATATAACTCTAGGAACCAATGGTGATGGTTTAGTGGAGATGATATTGTTTGGCCTAGGAGGTATGGTGGTGTTTGGCATAGGTAGTTTTGTGGGTACTATCCTTTCAGGAATTGGTTTGATTGGTTGAGAAGAAATCCTTGCATTTGTTGGCTTGACCGAGATGATTCTGTTGAAGAGATTTCGTGTACAACACGAGCAATTTTCTTGGGTGGTTTTTTGGTGGATAAGTTGCTACTTGGAGTTTTCCTCATGATGAGATAATTTCAAGAGGTTTGTAAGGGTTTCTAAAGTGCTGAAAGTTAGGATGAAAGTGATGACTATGGAAGTCCTAACAATGTGGTTTATAAAGCAAGAGATTTGGCAAGAGCATTTAAGCTTTGATACACTAAGATTCATTGGAATGTGATGATTAACATGCACAAGAGTCAATTTCAGAGTTTGTATTGATCTAGGAACTCATTTAAGATGAGATGGAGTGTTTGAGTTAGAAAGATGAGTTGAAATGATTGTTTTAGCAAGGTTTGATATAATCTGTCATCCGGATCCCACCTGCTCTCCTCGAGGGATCCGCCTAGGCTAATCCTAGGATCCGCCCTCAAAGAACTATGAAAGAGTAGAAATGATGTTTCTAAGGTCTAAGATCTATATCATCTTGAGTGTTTCAGCCCTCCTAAGTGTCTTAAATGAAGGGGTGCTTAAGTACTTGAGGGTAATGAGTGATGTAGCTAATGATTGCCTTTTATGGAGGGAATTGGAACTTTCATGAGTACCAATAAATGAGCAAGGATGACACTAAAGATTTTGAGAGTGTCAAGTGAAGCTAAATGATCCTAGAGATCGGATAGTGACTTAGATTAATCCTTTGGAAAATATCCTAGAGGCTTAAGATGGAGAACTAGATTTGATCAATTTTGACCAATTTTGTTGTAAGGGTGATTAATATCGATTTTGCTATAAGATGTTTCCAATGTTTGGATATGAGGGATCATGTGAAAAATGATGTGTGAGCTTAAGAGTAGAAGAGCAATGGATTAAAATGAAACGATAGATCTACAAGCGTCTTTGAGTGTGATCTCGATGAGTTCATGTGTGAGTGGGAAGGATCTACTTAACTTGATAAGGACTTAATTTTCCTTAAGACACTATGTTTAGCTTAGAGTGAGGTGTTCTAAGGATATGTTTGAAATACAATGCTTGCAATTGCATTTTTTGTTTGTCGGATCCCACGGTTCCCTAAGTGTAGGGATCCGTCTAGCACAAACTTTGGGATCCGGCCCATCTCCGCCCAGAACCTTTACTAAAGGTATGCAATGATCTTGACAATGCATTATATTCCAAGGTTGGTTTAAATGGGTTCTAACACTAAGATATCAAATGTAAGGTGTTTTATTTCATGAAGGAAATAGGATTACATTGATAAAGCACGAGTACAAGAGGATTGATCCTATTTGAAATAATACTAGGTTCCTTGAGTGTTTTCGCTAGTAAGATCATCACGTTGTTGATGAGTGTTGCTGGAATCAAGAATGAAGAAAGTCTTCATGAGAGATATGTTTAGCGGTTCCATCCTCTTGTTCACAAGTACATACAACGGACTTTGAAATTGAGGATGAAAGTGCATAACATTATGATAGAGGCGTGACAAGAACATTCCATAAGGGATGAGTTTATTCTTGGAGCCTTGAAGATTTACAATTCGCTTTGCAAAGAAGTAGGCGAGATTGTATGGTTGTTGTGTTAGCAAACAATACAATATGTGAGCACAACAAGCGAGAAGGATTTCTCGATTTCCCCTAAGACTCCAAACATTTTCACGTAGGATGAGTGCAAAGGGCTTGTACTCTTCTCGGATGTCCCGTGTGAAGATAATGTTTGGATCGGAGTAATATGGTCGAGGTTTGCATATTATGCGATGTAAATCTTCCGGGAAGGGTATGTGTGAACAATATGGACTATTTTCATCACAAAAGTTGAAGAGAGAATCAAGAGACCAATCTTCGGTGAAGGCACATTGTCCATGATTTGGAATCGGGAGGATGTGAGCAAAATGCCCAAGGGTTAAAGTAAACTTTTGGTTTTTGATATAAAACCAAAGAGATAGAGAGTATCCTCGCTAATTTAACGAGTTCAACTTGACGGAAGAATTCCATTATGAACCTTGGACATATCTTCTCGCTGATTTCAAGAAGACATTCTAGTCCTATGGCTCGAAAGGAGGTATTGATACCTTCTTCAAATTGTAGAGAGGTGTCTACAATACGTCCTTCGTGGAAGTGATGGTTTTCGAGGTTATTGAACCCACGACATGAATGCCGTGTGTTGGGTTCAAGGGAGATGTTTGGAGTGTAGACTCTAGTGAGTGAAAAATCAAACTCATATTCATGCGTCATAGTTGAACCTATAGAAAAGATGAGTTAATAGAAAGTGATGTTTGTGTCAACCATGATTATCTAATGTTTTTACTAGATTTTTATTAACAATGGTTTTTAATAACAATGACATTTAACTCACTTATGGTTTTGACATTCTAGTGGAGTATTATTTTAGAAGAAAAGTGTTTTTAATTTGCATGAAAACTGTTCTCTAGTAGGACGGATCCCACGGCCTTTCAAAAGGGATCCGCTAGTGTATTTTCCGATCCGTAGATCTGTGAGTTACGAACCGATTTTATGATGAAAAGCATAGATTTTAGATCTCATAGTTTTACACCAAGATATGTGTTTTAACCTACATTTTCTTTTAACATGCATACATGACTTCTAATGTATCACGAGAAAAAGAAATAAAACAAAGAGAAATGATAAACACATTATGATAATAACCTAGATAAACTTAGATTATTAGTAATATTTCATTTCAATGCTAAGGATGATACAAAGGATTGGGTATATAACCCCAATGTAGATTAACAACACAAAGTAAATGTCTCAGTATGTGAACTTCATCATAGGGAACACAAGTGCGATGAGTGTTAAGGCGATGAGCACGGTATGTAAACCATATTGAAGACGATCCTTCTTGGTTTCGGTTGAGATGAAATGGAGAGGAAGATGAAGTTTTGAATGAGAGGAAATTTTTTTGAAATTGGAAGATTTGAAAAAGTGGGGATTTGATGGAGTGGTCGACTCGTGGGAGTATTTATGGGAAAGAGGAATTTTTGATATTTGTGTTTTGTTTATTATTAGAAAGATATGTTTTTTTTTTTAATTAAGCAAAACGAAACACAAGTTTTATAAACCATGATTTTTAGACGAAAGAGTGACACGTATGTGAGAAAAAAGCTTCCTAATGAAGCTACATGTAATACATGTATATGCACAAAAAGATAATCAAATAAATACCTAGGTAATCATACTTATTTGTTAAGCTAATGTCATTAAGAGATAAAAGGAAGAGTCATACCTCTCCAATTGCACTTAGGAATGTCTTTTGGTACAAATGACACAACAAACCATGTCACAAGACAATTCCAGCTCCTTTGTGTTCAAGATACCTTCTTAAGGAAGGTATTCTTGTTACCAAGCGATTCCTATAGCTTGGTAGGTGGTGCTGAGCTTTGGCTGACTAATCAACATGACAAAGAAGATTAGTGCAATTAAATGAAAAATAAGTAAAAAAATGTTGTCATCTAATCAACATCCAAACAAAAAGTTTTTAAAAGACATGGTGTTTGTTTTTATGAAAACCTTCTTTGTAGTTTTCAATTAACCATGGATCGTATCAAGTTTTTAAAGTACAATATACTTTAAGAAACTTGGTAACAAAGCTCTGATGACAATTGTGGAAAACTATAAGGGGGGGTTGAATAGTTTTGCCAATTAAAACTTCCTTTAAAACTATTTAGATCGACTTATGTCAATCTATTTGGATGTGTGTGTTGGATGTTGATAAACAAACATATAAAGGTATGTAATGAAAGATAAGAGTAAGAAGCACAAAACCACAACGCAAGTATTTATAGTGGTTCGCTACAAGGACACCTTCCTTGCCCTACTCCACTCCCCGAGTCACCTACTCGAGATTTAAATATAAACACTACACCAATCTCCTTATGGCGAGAAGCCTTCACAGCGATAAGCCTAACCTTTTTAAGGATGCTAGGCTAACCACTTGCGGGTTCTTTCACTCTAAGGTGAACCACACCTAGCCAACGCCGCCTACCCTTTATTAGGTACTAGGCTAAGTACCTAGTTCTTTCACACCAAGGTGAACCACACCTACACAACGTAGCCTACCCTTTATTAGGTACTAGGCTAAGCACCTAGTTCCATTGCAATGGAGGAACTACTACACAATACTACACCAACGACTAATCCTAAAGGAGATCTACTCCTTTACAACATCATCAAGGATATCAATATCCTTGGATCTAGTACTAATCTATCTTGTACATCAAAACACACCATGTCGAATGTACATCTAAGGCACCTTTCACTAATGCCTTTGACTAGATCTTCAAGACACCCTTCACTAATGTCTTGTGTCTTGACTTCTAAGCACCCTTCACTAATGCTTTTGGTCTTGACTTCTAAGCACCTACCACAACTGCTTATGATATGGACGATAGATACCTTTCACTAATATCTTCGTCTTGACACTTGAGACACCATTCATAAATGTCTTCAACACTTCTTAGAAAAGAAAAACAATCATCAACAAGAAGACTTCAGTAGTCTTGATGATGAGGAAGCTTGGCAACTCATAGACTTGAGCTTGCTCGACTTCAAAGGTGGTGATCTTGCCTTTAAGAGGAACCTAGAAGATCACACAAAAACAAAACTACAAACATAGATCTCTTGGATCTAAGGTTAGAGAGTTTATAACTCTTGGGGAAAGTATGTTAGAAAGGGGGTGAGAAACATTGAAGAAATGGCTCACTATTTATAGAGGAAAAATTCTACTGTTCCCCGGATCCCACGGATCTCTTCCCTGAAGGGATCCGTCATGGGTCATGGGTTGCTCCATGGGTCTTTATCTAGATACAATGTATCTCTTGAGTGCAATGCACCTAGTCACATGGGTATGGGTCAAAACCATGGGTTATGGATATTATCCATATATGATATAAGCATGATGTCATGCAATGGGTTATGGGTCAAGCTCCATGGGTCATGGGATTTGGGTTGTACCCAACTACATTCAATGTATTTGCCCAATGGGTTGTGATACTTAAGTTTCTACCCATTTATATTACCCAATATACTACATACTAGTTATGTGTATATTTTACCCAAATATATAAACACTAGTTGTTGTACATATGTAATATTAAATCATAAAATCACTTATACTTGTTTTAGTGTTTTATGTGAAAATGTGAATATGTTAGAAACTATTAGTTCAAACCATTTACGTATTTTATTTGTTTCGTTAAAATGATTTTACGTTTGTTATCGACAAAACATTGGAAGATCGTAAAATATAAATAAACGTTTTTACGGCTTATTTGTATTAACTGAGAGGACATCAGCAGGTGTAGAGAAGCCCTAACCTTCCCAACCCCAACCCCAACCAAGGCCACGTGCTAGAAATCCACCACTCCCAAAGACAAGAGATGTGGTGATTGCTCTTCCTGCTCCATGAACTGGTGCTTCATACCATGGAAGCAAGGGAAAGAATTAGCTGGCCGAGGTGAAGGAATTGAAGGGAAAGGGAAGGTGGAGTAGAAGGTGAATGAGGCTTTATGGTGGAACGAGTAGATGGAACAACTGAAGATTTCTCATATCACAAATGCATCCATCGTCGTTTTCATCAATCCATCCATTCCATTTTCATCTTCAGGCTTCAACTAACATCGTCGGTCATGCATATCCACCAGCTTTTGTAATAGATGATAGGAGCTTGAATATGTTTGGTAGATTTTGTATAGGGATGGTCTTTTATTTCATTTGAAGTTTCTTGTAAGCTGTAAATTATTTCTTGAATGAATGAACAACTTTACTTCAGTACTTCTGAGTGAAATAATGAGATCACTTGTACCAATGAGTATCACTTGTGCTTCTCTTAGAAGTGAAACAAGCTTTAAGCTTACATGACCATATTCCCATTTAATTAAAGTTGGTGAACTTCAACTTAAGATTAGTAACAGCTCATAAAGGCATTCTGCAAAACAGACACAAAGTAGGAAACAAACCAAACCAAAACATACAAAACTAAAAGATCATTAGCTGGATAGTGTTAGCAAACAAAAATATAAACAACAATCTACAAAATTTACAAGATAGACAACTACAATCCTACCCCGAGGCATATGCCTCCCCTGAGGCATAGGCCTCCCCTCAAACCTTGCAGTTAAGGGTTAAGCATCCCAATATGGACAACTAGGTGTTGAAACCTGGGTCCATCAAAAGCTTTAGTCAATAAATCTGCCACATTATCATCAATGTGAATCTTAAGCACCTTTATCAAATGTTTTTCATATGCATCTCTTATAAAATGGTGCCTGATCTCAATATGCTTAGTTCTATTATGAAAAACTGGATTTTTAACTATGCATATGGTACTTTGATTATCAATAAAGATTGTGGTGTTCATGAAATTAAACCCATAATCCAGAAATTGATTTTGTATCCATAACCTACCACGACCACAACAATTTTGCAGCAGCCGGCATACTCTGCTTGAGTAGATGAGGTAGCAACAATAGTTTGTTTCTTGCATTGCCAAGAAATCAATCTTCGTCCAAGAAATTGGCAACCTCGATTGTGGATCTCCTATCGCATTTGCACCGGCATAATCACTATCACTATATGCTTCCACCATAAAAGGAGACTCTTTTGGGTACCAAAGACCTAAATTGGGTTGGCCTTTTAGGTACTTGAAGATCTTTTTTACTGCATTCAAGTGGGAAGTAAGTGGAGTGACTTGAAATGTGAACAAGCACTCACGGCAAAAATGTAATGTCGGGCCTAGAAGTCATCAAATACATCAATGAACCTATCATGGATCTGTATAAGTGAACATTCACAGCAGGATCTGGTTCAAGATTGTTCTTAGGTTTTGGAGCTTCATAAGGTGTAGCGGCATTTCGAACATTTTCCATATCAAATTTCTTCAAAATGTCTCTCACATATTTATCACAGTAAAAATACCATCCAGGTTTTCGCTTAGTAGACCCAAAAAGAAAGTAAGCTCCCCCATAGCACTCATCTAAAACTCTCCCTTCATCAACTCCTCAAACTCCCTGCTCCAAGCTTCTTTAGTGGAGCTAAAGATAATGTCATCTACAAAAACTTTCTCAAGAATGATGTCTCTGAAATTCTTCTTTAGGAAGAGTGTTTTGTCAATGACACCTCTTCTGTAACCATGCTTCAGCAGAAAATCAGATAGCCTAGCATACCATGCTCTTGGTGCCTGATGTAGTCCATAGAGAGCTTTTACAACCTTGTATACATGCTTTGGATTATCTGGGTCTTCAAAGCCTTTGGGTTGAGTGACATATACTTCTTCTTCAATCTCACCATACAGAAAAGCACCTTTCACATCCATCTGATATACCATGAACCCCATATAGGATGCATAGGCCAAGAAGATTCTAATGGCCTCAACTCTAGCTACAGGTGCAAAAACTTCATCATAATCAATTCCTTCCTCTTTCCTGAACCCCTGAGCCACTAATCTTGCTTTGTTTTTAACCACAATACCCCTTGCATCTATTTTATTCTTCAAAATCCATTTTGTCCCAATTGCAATCTTCCCATCAGGTAGTGGTACCAGTATCCGAACCTATTGATTCTTGAATTATTGCATCTCATCTTGCATTGCTTCAAGCCAACTTGAATCTTCAAGAGCTTGAGAAACACTGGTTGGTTACACTTGAGAAAGAAAGCAAGCAAGCAGACAATACTTAAAGTCTGTGTGATTGTCCCTTTGCTGGTTTGAGACATAGGAAAGAAAAGCAACTTGACCATACTTCGAACTTGTTATAGTACTTCTAGTTCGAACAGGTGCTTGAGGATCACCAATAACATTTGATTGAGGATGGGCAATGTTGATACTTTTTGTAGCAGTGGGGTTGACATCAATTGTGGTGTCAAGGTTGGTCACAGTTGGTTCAAAATCACTGTCATAGGAAGGTGAGGTGAAGATTCTAGCTTTGGGTTGGTGATTACCAAGATCTGAAGGACATGGAAATCGTGTATATGGTTCTTCAAAGTCTGTGGACGCACTAGTAGAAATGGGAGTAGATGCAGCAGAGCTGTCGCCCAGATTTGGTGATGTCGGAAACAGGGAGAACCTGTCCGGAGAATCATGGTTTCCACTGACCGCTTGTGCTTTGATGATTGTCGATTAGTGCCTCAGATCTCTTGCAAACTCCCACAAAGCCTCTCAGCTTCTAGATTGGCTGCATGCTCTTGCTTCTTGAGTCTAGCAAGGTCCTCTGCATAGTGTGACTCATCTCCATGCTCATCAGAAGTTACTTTAGAACTATCACCTGCAAAATGGTTAGGGGAAAAGGAAGGTACAACAATTGGTTGTTCATCATGCTCAAATTCACTATCTGAGTCATCATCCAGGGTACCTGCATTGTCAGTGGGAGACTCTTGTGTACCTGCAGATTGGTTAGCAACATATCTGGTATAACCCAAGTAATCAGTTAAGTAATCCATGTCAAAGGACCAAACATGACCTTGACCCTGAACATTAGGCTTATCTTCTAGGTATCTCAGGTTAAGAGTCTCCTCAATATTTTTAGCATTTAAATTGTATACCCTATAAGCCTTACTATGAGCTGAATAACCCACAATATACCCCTCATCAGCTTTCTCATCAAATTTTCCCAGTGGATCACTAGTGTTCAAAATGGTCACTTGACATCCAAAAGGTTTGAGGTAATGAATATCGGAACTTTCCAGTGAGAAGTTCATAAGGTGTCTTGAAATGAGGTCTAGTAATAGATACTCTTTTCAGAACATAACAAAGTGCTACTGCTTCATTCCAACATAGTGGGTAATTTAGAGTCTGCAAGCATGGATCTTGCTGCCTCTATTAAGGTTCCATTCTTTCTTTCAGCAACCCCATTTTGTTGTGGGGTTCTTGGATTGCTATAGTCCCTTTTTATCCCTTTAGACTTACAGAGTTCTATTAATACAACATTTTTGAACTCTGTCCCATTATCACACCTAATATCTTTAACCTTTTTGTTTAGCTGGTTTTCAACAAGGATAATGAACTCTTTTAAAATTTGAGATGTTTCATCTTTAGTTCTCAAAAAAAATACTCAACAAAACCTGCTATAGTCATCAGTGATTACCAGGCAGAAGTACTTGTGATCAATACTCCTGATTTGGGTTTGACCAAAGAGATCCATATGCAGCAACTGAAGAGGTTCTGAGATAGTGCTCACAGCTGTAATGGCTTTGTATGAGGCTCTGTGTTGCTTTCCTTTGTTGCAGGCAACACAATTGTGTTCATTGGTGAAGACTTTGGAAGGAAGTCCTTCAACTAGACCAAGTTTAGAAAGCTTGTTAATGGTCTTGAAGTTCACATGAGCCATCCTTCTATGCCATTTGGTAGACTCATCCAGGGATGCTTTAGCCACCAAACATGTTAGGTCACCTTCTGGTTGAACATCATTCAAATTGAATGTGTATAAATTGTGGCTTCTGGGAACTCTTAGCAGAATGGATGTATCTTCTGGAAGTGTGAAGTATTTAAAGAGCACAAGACATTCATCCTCAGAGAATAATACTTTGTTCTTGGTGTCACAATTTTGTGATACTGAGAACAAGTTGAAATGTTGCAGTTCCTTTACATAGTACACATTCTCAAAATCCAAATGAGGTGTTCTGATGGTGCCTTTCCCAGTGATTCTACCATCTCCTCCACCAAAAGTCACATTGCCTCCTCCTTCTATGGGTACAAAATCATGCATCTTCTCTTTATTTCTTGACATGCTCCTGGAACAACCACTATCTACAATGCCTACATCTTTACTCTTCAGAGGATGATCCAACAACAACAACAACAAAAAATACAAAATATTAGTACACTATGGAGGCTCAAGTCATCACTAAATTGAGCCTGTCTTGTGGATCATAAGAGTTAGGCCATGTAGATGTATAAGATCCACCATTGTTCCTGGGCCTCCTATGAAAATTAGGTCCTTTTTGAGTCCAAGAACAACCTGTTGAGGGCTTCACAGCAGTATCCCAATATCCCTTTCCAACATACATTGAGTCAAAACATCCAGGCCAATAACCATTTTGAAAATATGAACTAGTTGGTCTCACATATGGTCTAGCAACAGATCTTCTCCAACCAGAATTGTGTTTGCTGGTTTTATGAGTTGCTTGTGGAACAAAAGATGGTACATCATTAACATTTTTCTACATTGGTCTAGGTTTCTTTTGACTAGCACATGAAAATTACAATCCTTAATCAAATGAAATTTACTCCCACAAACAAAACATTTCTTCTTGTTAGAAGATTTATTCAAATTGAAAGATGTTTCATTACATGCAAAAGCATTCAAACCACAAACATTAACAAAATTGTTTTTAACAGAATTAAATACATTATTTTGCAAAGAATTAAATGACAAGTCTTTAGAGGAAACTGTCTTGGAATTTGATTCCTCAGCAGCAACTCTAACAGGCCTGTAGGGAGTCTTGGGTGTAGGCTTGGGTGAGGTCTTGGGAAGGTCTGACTTTTCACTTGAATCACAACTGATATATGTAGTAGACCCTTAGTCAGAAGACTTGTCACTGTCAGAATAAGAGACAAAGTCAGTAGATGTAGAATCAAGGTCTGGCAAGTCTCTTGACTTTTTGCCATAAAGATGGTGTGATCCATCAAAGTCTACTGTGATGAAAAGGTCAGTGGGCATATGTTCTCCTCTAATAGGTCCAGGTACAGCATGTAATTCTCCTTCTTTTACATAATTAGCTAATCCTGCTGGTGTAGATTTACGCAGATCATTCCTAGCTTCTAAGCCAACATACTTCTTAAAACCTAAACCTATCCCAGAGTTTATAGATTGAGAACCATAGAGATAGCTAGCTAAATTGTCACCTGATATTAACCATTCTTTATGTCTAGCTACTTCCTCATCTAGTTTCTTTTTCAGCACTTGGTTTTCTGAAACTACATCAGCTTTTTCTTTCTCGGTACGTTTTAAATCAATTCTAGTACATTCCAAATCACTTTCTAACACCCTTATCTTTTCATCATAAGCAAGTTGATTCTTTTGAAACCAAATTTTTTGTCTCTCTAAAGTTTTTAAAGCCTTTTTGTAAGCCTCAACTTCGACATAACATTCATTATATTTAGGTTTCAATTCATCATAAGCTTCCTTAAGTTCATTATATCTTTCACTACAACCAAAAACACAATTATGTACCTGAGAGATGCCCATTAAGGCAACTTGATCATGCTGATCCTCTGTAATACAGCTTGCCAGCAATCCACTCTGCTCAGAACCAGGAACTTCATCATTATCAGGCTCATGCACCTTCTAGTTGACATGGTCATCCAGAGTGACCAATGCTTTGGAGGATCCAGCTTTGGAAGTTCCAGTTTCCATTTGATTCTGCTGATAGGAAGAATACCTAACCTTATCGCCAGCCTTCCTATCCTTGCATTCTCTTGAGAAGTGACCCATCTGACCACAAGTATAGCACTTGACTTTCCTTCTGTCAAATCTTGCTGGATCTCTTCCCTGGAAACCAAACTTTCTCCCAGACTTACTCTCAAACTTCTTGATGTTCACTAAGAGCATGGCCAGTTGCCACTTCAAGTTCATCTCTTCCATATCAAGTGGATCCACCTGTTCAAAATCCTTAAAAGATAGTTGCTGCTGATTGTCATAATTAGCAACAAAAGAGTGAAGTACATCTTCCAATACACCACTGGATTTAGGTTGAGTATTAGATGTAGTGGTGATATAGGATGATGATGCTGAGGAAATTGGGCTTGGAGCATAAGTCATCTTAATTGAGGAGGTGCTAACAAAAGCTGAGTGAGTAGGAGTGGATGAACGAAAGGGACTTCTGACATTAGGCTCAAGAGTTTTAAGTCTGTTGTAGAGATCATCAAAAGTGAGCATATCAAGCCCACCTTTAGCTTTGAGTGCAATGCTTACTTGCAACCAAGATGGAGGTAAAGATCGTAAGAACTTTGAATTACAATCCTCATTGTCTGGCCTGGCCTTCATCTGATTCAATTGACTCAAAATCCTATGGAACCTGTCATATCCCATGTGGATACCTTCTTCCTCAGAGATTTGGAATTCTTGAAACTGATGTTTCAGCATTGATTTCCTCATCCTCTTTGACTCATCGTTCCCACCAAACCTAGCCTTGATTGCCATCCAGATGTCCTTAGCATCCTCCATGTAGTGAAAGTCACACATGTGATCATCTAGTATAGCCTGAAGGAGAATAGTTCTAACTTTATTCTCTCTCTGAACAGCTAGTATCTCTTTGGGTTGGGACCAACGATGGTAATAACACCATCAGCATCTTTGACGCACTTCTTCAAGCTGTTACCCTTACGGACAACTTCCCAAAGATTCCAATCAATATTGTTGATCCAATTCTGCATCTTCATAGCCCACAATTCATACTCCTCCTTCTTGAGGTATGTGAAGTTTGCATTGCTGTTTGTGAGATTGAGTTGATGCAAAGATGTGGTGTTTTGATTGTGAGTAACTCGATCCATCGTCGACCTGGCATTGTTATGGTTGGTTTGGTTGTAAGGGTGTAAAGAAAATGATATTCTTAGTATCACAGAGACTCTCCCGAGGCTCTGATACCACTTGTTGAACTTAAGACCTTGATAGATCTTTGAGCGCTCGTGGATCGTTAGTAATGTTTATGTAATCACAAACACACTAATAGAAAGTCTCTATTACTTGTATTCTAAAGCGGAAATCAAACACAAGTAAGAACACAGATTACTAAGAATACTTTGATCCTCTATGGATCTTTTAATAAAACTAAAACTTGTTTTTCAAACTCGTACATACTAATGTGTTCCTTTTATAGACAAGGAACCCTAAACCGTTTCACAAGAAACGTATATTCATAAAACTAAAAGAGATATGCATTATCACTTCCTAATAAAACTCATGCATATCCTAACTAACTATAAAATACGCGGAATATCTATATCCGCAGAAACAAACTACGTGGTTTTACTACTTCAGCAGAATCACTTCTTTAGCAGAATCCAGCACTTCAGCAGAATCCGTCAGCAGTATTATTCAGCAGAATTCTTATTCAGTAGAATTCCTAACAATATATATTGTAATGGGTAATGTAATGGGTAAAAATCTAAGTCCTTAACCCATTGACTAGATACATTGAACATTGTTGGGTAAAAACCAAAGTCCATGACCCATACCCATGGAGCTTGATCCATAACCCATGACCCATTGCATGACATCATGCATGAAGTCATGTTGGGTATTATCCATGATCCATGACCCAAGACCCATAACCCAATGTCTAGATACATTGCGTCTTGCTGGGTATCCATAATTCATTACCCATAACCCATGGTTCATAACCCATAACCCATAACCCGGTTTGCAAGCCAAAATCCGGACTAAAGCTGACCCAGCTGCCGGATCCCTTGAATTGCACTAGTCGGATCCCTCTGGGGAGGGATCCATGGGAACCGTGGAACAATAGAGAAACTTTCTTATAAATAGTGAGCCACTTCTCACTTTCTACTCACCCCTTTTTCACATACTCTCTCTTAGTATTGTAACCTCTCTAACCTCAGATCCAAAGGATCTTTCTATGTTGTTTTTGTTTGTGTGATTCTCTAGGTTCCTCTTAAAGGTGAGATCACCACCACTTGGAGACGTGCAAGCTCAAGGTTATGAGTTTCTAAGCTTCGTCATCATCAAGACCACTGAAGTGTCTCTTGTTGGTAGTTTTTCTCTCCCTCCATAGAAGTGTTGTGTTAAAGGCATTAGTGAAAGGTGCCGAATGGTCATGTCGAAGGCATTAGTGAAAGGTGCCGAAGTTCCGTGTCAAATGCATTAGTGAAAGGTGCCGAAGGCCCATATCAAAGGAATTAGTGAAAGGTACCGAAAGGTCGTGTCAAAGGCATTAGTGAAAGGTGCCAAGTGTGTACATTCGATATGGTGAATCGATGTACAAGATAGTTAGTTTGGGTTAAAGGATAGTGATATCCTTATGATGTTGTAATAAGGAGTATGTCTCTTTTGGGGTTGTCATGTATTGGTGTAGTGTTGGGTAGTAGTTCCTCCTTTGTAATGGAACTCTGTATCTAGCCTTGTACCGGATAAAGTGTAGGCGACATTGTGATAGGTTTGGTTCTACCTCGTGGAAGAACCCGATGTCTAGCCTTGTACCGGATAAAGAGTAGGCGACATTATGAAGGCTTCTCCGCCACATTAAGGAGCTTGTGTTGTGTAGTGCTTACGAACTCTTGAGTGGGGAACTCGGGGAGTGGAGTAGGGCAAGGAAGGTGTCCTTGTAGCCGAACCACTATAAATACTCGTGTCGTGGTTTTGTGTTCCTTACTCTTTATCTTTTCATTACTTGTTTATATGCTTTTCTATTATCATAGATTGACATAAGTCGATCTAAATATTTTAAAACGAAGTTTTACACAGTAAAACTATTCAACCCCCTCTTCTAGTTTTCTACAATTGGTACCAGAGCTTCGTTACCAACTTTCTTAGAGTATATTGTACTTTAAAAACTTGATACGATCCGTGTATGGTTGAAAGCTACAAAGAAGGAAATCTCTTAAAATAAATTTTTTTTTAGTTGGATAGTGATAGATTATTCTAACAATTTCTCTTTAAGAAATCTTCTTGCTAGGACTCTTCCAAAAACTTCATTTCTATCCAAAGAAAAATGAAGCCAACACCCAAGGAAGAACTCAAAAGTAATCACAACCTACTTCTACTTAGTACAATGGATTACTTTAAAAGCTCATGAAGTATTTCGGGTCTATGGTTTCTCCCATAAAAAGAGTTTAGAGGTATGTTCCCTTAACCACAAACTAGTTGATCTTTACTTATAGTATTCTTATATGAATATATTGATGATATGGGTCTTTCTTTCATCATAAAAACCGTGCATATAAAGGTAGCCTTATAAAACTATATGAACACATGAATTAGGATTTAACTTCAAAAGTCGCAAGTCTCTAAAAAATCTCTCTTCACTACTTTCCATATTTACTCATCATCGGAAATAGTATTCCTTTTTTATTCTCATAAAAATACTAAATATTATCAAACCTACACCGTCATCGCAAATAGACCCTTGATGGTTAACTTACCAATAATCGATGAACAATTCTCCTTCCCGTCAAAACACCTTGGCCAAACGTCTATTCAAATAGGAACCTCATTCTACAAGTTCTTTTTCAAAATAAGTTATTGTATAACTTATTACAAGTAAAAAGAATAATTCCAAATACTTCATTTTCTGTCTGCATACCCGGATCCCACAAGTTGTACTAGCCGGATCCCTAAAACAAGGGATCCGGGGGAACCGTGTCACAAGCATCAGTTATACGCTTTTCAAAACCCAAAATAATCCATTTTTCCCTCTTCCTACAAACAAAACAACGACCTAATCTCTGCTTCAATCTCCATAGGGCTTCATAATATCAAGCATCTCATTCTTGAACATCATTGTAAGTAATTACACTCATATGTTCTATTCATCGTTATCTTCATCCTAGGGTTTATGGTTTTAGACTTTTCAATTAAGATTCAATTTATCACCAATTGAAGAACTTAGGTATTATAAAATTGGTTTCATTACAAAAAGGTTCTATACAATTAAAGGTTTTTCAAAACAACATTGTTAATACAAATCAAAACCATAAACCCATCTTGACAAAGTTTACCTAGTTAGAATATTTGTTTTCTAGGATCAATCATGCCTAAGGCTACCCAACAAGATCACCATGACACCGTTCACTACCTTTCTAGATACTATCGGAAAGAAGGGATTTCAAAAACCAATCGCAAATCTTCAAAAAGCTAAAAAATGACTTATCCACGAAGGTCGTGTAGTTAAGGAATGTTTTCTTGAAAACACCGACGTTCATCAAGTCTTTTCGGCAATTAACTTTGATTGTCTTTTAGAAATTGATGAACAAATTTGTCTGGTCTTTATCTTTGAATTTTACAAGAGTGTTAGGATTGTTCGAAACAATGATGAAAGTATTTCAATCGCTTTCATTATAAACAACCAAAGCAGTACCTTACCCCTCAACACATTCGCACAAATCCTTAGCGTTGTATGTATTCCCAAGATTGGTCAATAGCTACTCAATCTTTCGCGCCAGACTCCAAACCTATCTATCACACTCCTCTCAATGACCCCATAGTTGTTTGAAACACCATCTTCAAGAAAAGAGTCAACCAATATCGTCTTAACCGCAATAAAGAACTCATCCATCGTGATCCTTTTCAAATGGAACTCTCCGAGATATTTCCCATTTACAAAAAGTGGGAAGAAATCCTTAGAAAAAATGTCATTTGTTTGGTTGGAAACAAAGACCATCCCAATGCGTGTCTTGTCCAAATGATCTATTGTCTCATCCACCGAAGACATTTTAATCTTGCCTATTACATGGTTAAAAGAATGGTAGGTGTGTTCAAAGCCAATAACATGGTACTTCCATATGGTATGCTCCTAACATGACTCCGTGAGTATGTTAGCGCAATGCAACCTTCTCCTATTACGGATGATCATTTTCTTGCTAACCATGTTATGGTACCACTTACGAAACAACCTCCCAAACAGCTCATGATCAATGGAAAAGGGCCTCGTGCTCTCTCGGACTCTTCGGACGAAGAAGAAGAAGTTGAAGTCGATCCTGTTTCTAACTTTCAAATCGACCCCATGATTTACTATGAACAACTTCCCACACTTCCAAATGAGTCTGAAGAATTCAAGCAAACAAAGGGGATGTTCAAATGCCTAACTCACTTCATCATGAATTCGGGAAAGAAGAAGTGAAGAGATTGACGAAAGAGACATTATGCTTGTTTTTATGGTTACTTTAGAAATTTTATGATTATTAAACAATGTATGCTCATGATTATGCAAGACTTACTTTGTTACTTTTATCATAATGTTTGGTTTTTATCATAATTACTCACCTATAGGTTGTCGTTATGTGCAATATATTTTGTACCTTTGCTTGTATTGATGTATGTTTTCAGTAGAAATATGTAGTTTTAGTATGCGACACCTAGTACAAAATATTGTATGTTTTATGTGGAGCATTCTGTCTCAGAAAGACGGATCCCTGATTTATAACTAGCCGGATCCCTCAAATAAGGGATCCGTGGGATCCGGGCAGACATAAACAGACCTTTAATCTTTACCACATCAATCCAATCTTCCAGACCATATTATACTAGTTAAACATGATACTTTAGGATCACTTAAGTCCTCCTCAAGCTCAGTTGGTCTCACATTCACTCATAACTAACTTAGGATCACTTTCAAGGAGTTTTTGATTTATCGCTTCATCAAAACCCACCATATCTCTGCTCCAATGTTCACACATTTTTTCTCGCATCTTAAAACACCTAACTTGATATTTCTTTCAATTTTAGCAAATTGATTTTAGTCATCCTTATCCCAAAATAGGCCAAAAACTAGTTTTTCATTTCTTATGATTTTTTAAGGAATTTTCCAAATTTCTTTTAAGTTACCATCTGATCTCTAGGATCATTGGACTCCACTTGACACTCTCAAATTTCTTAATGTCATCCTTGATCACTCATAGGTGCTCATAAAAACCCATTTCTTTCCATAAAATACAATCATTAGCTACCCTCACTCATTTCACTTGATCATTTAAGTCTCATACCATTTAAGACACCTAAGAAGACTAAAACACTTAAGATGTGTAGGTACTAGAACTTACAAAACATCATCTTACTTTTTCTTTGGCTGTTGAGAGTCGGATCCCTAGGTTTAGCCTAGATGGATCCCTCATTTGAGGGAACCGTGGGAACCGGCTGCTCAAACAAAGCTAATCTTATTTAAAACAATAATTTCAAGCTCTCTTTGTTAACTTGAACACTCCATCTTGTCTTAATTGACTTTCTAGATCAGTGCAACTCTCTAAGTGACTCTTGTTCATGCAAATCATTGCAATTTGAACGATCTTAGTGGCTTAAGCTTTAAATACACATACCAATTCATTCCCTTTATAAACCTCTTTGTTAGTACTTTCAAGTCACCATTCACAACCTCATTCTCAGCAACTAAAAGCCTTTATTTCACTATTCATTTATCATTTCATCATGAGGAAAGATCCTAGTGCTAACTCATCCACCAAAGGACCTCCCAAGAAACTTGCTCGGGTTGTTCACGAAATCTCTTCAACCGAATCATCACCCGTTAAAGCCCCAAACACTAGAATTCCATCACAACCAACTCTACCAATCAAACAAATTCCCAACAGGATTGTTCCCACAAAACTACCCTTGCCAAACACTACTATACCTCCTAAACCAAACATCCCTACTTCCACTAAACCATCACCTCTAGTACCTAGAGGTATCTCGTTCACCACTCCACTCTCATCTCCACACCTCTACAACTTAGAGGACTTACCTTCTAGGCCATCTCATCCACCACCATTGCCAACATTTTCCTCAATTGAGAAAATAGCGCAAAAACAAAACTTTGGAGTTGAAACAACACTATCACCCGTATCTTTTTCTCCGTCACCCTCAAATAGTCCATTTTGGATTATGAGGAATCAACAAAATCAACAACAAGATCACATGGAAGTAGATACCTCTCTACCACCATCCTCAACACATATTCCACCACCTTCATCCTTGGTTGAACCAACTCCAAATGTGCCTCCACAAATCCATCCACCCTTTGTGGAACCTCCAACTTCTTCATCCAACCTTCCACCTCAAATCACTCCATTCCTACCACCACCATTCCCTAGCCATGACAAAGATTGTTATCATTGTCAACATGTTGAAGGTTTAGTACATGAAGTATGTGACGAGTTACGTTTCATGTTTTATCACCTCCTTGAATGTTTCAATGAGGTCAACAAACCTAAACATCCTTAAGCTAAGGAATTCAAGTGGTGTTCTAGTCTTAAGCATAACTTAGATTTGTTAGGAATCATACTTCATGTTCGGATCATTTTCTTAGTTTTAGAGTTATGTACATCATTTCTCTCATTTTATTGAATGATATTACATGTTGTATGCTATTTGTTTATGAAAACATGTTTAGTGCCTTAATACATAACTCTTGTTGATGTTAACATCACATATTACATCCACATTGCTGTCATAAGATTGCAGGTAGACGAATCCCTCTATTTTGCCTAGACGGATCCCTCACATGGAGGAACCGTGGGATCCGTGCAACAGAAGCACTTTTTTATTTTTATTTTATTTTATTTTTATTTTTTTTACTAATTTGAAACTCATTTGCAGGAAATTATGCATCATATACTTGCTTTCTAACCTTTGTTTTGTAGATTTTCAAAATACACATGAAGACTTTAACACCCTCAACAAGGGGGAGCTTTTCGTCAAAACAAAACTATTGCAAAAACGCTTGCAATACTTTCACTTAGGATTTCTTTATTACTTGACGCCCTCACAAAGGGATCACTCGTCAAGGGGGAGCATTTTCATCATAGATGAAATCATTTGCAAACATAATTGCAACATACTCGCTTAGACTTCCTAATTACTTGACGCCCTCACAAAGGGAAGCATCCGTCAAAGGGGAGCTAAGACAAGAATCCTTCTCTTCTCTTACTCTCTATTTTTCATATTATTACTTTTTACACGTTTTTCTCAAAACAGTGTGTTAGTTTCTTTTCGACACTCTTTTTGTTTCGACAAAAAGGGGGAGAAGAGAGTAAAAACTCCAATTCAAACCTTTACGAAGTTTACTTTTTTCTTAAAATAATCTTATGTTTTGTCATCAACAAAAAGGAGGATATTTTTTATACAAATAAGCCGTAAAAACATTTATTTATATTTTACGATCTTCTAATGTTTTGTCGATAACAAACGTAAAATCATTTTAACGAAACAAGTAAAATACGAAAATGGTTTGAGCCAATAGTTTGCTAACACACTTACATTTTCATATAAAACACTAAACAAGTAATATTATTTACATCTTATAGAAATGCATACGTATAACAACTAGTGTTTACATAATATGGAAATGTACATATATATATATATATATATATATATATATATATATATATATATATATATATATATATATATATATATATATATATATTGTAATGGGTAAAAATCTAAGTCCTTAATCCATTGACTAGATACATTGAATATTGTTGGGTAAAACACTGTTGGAATCACTCCTAAACCTTAATCAAGTGTTAGTGATTCACATGTAATAGTTAGCTTAATTATGGCCTTTATGTTTGTTATTAGCCTTAGGCTTATGTAGAAGGCCCATAAGCCTAGGCCTAGCCCAATAAGGAAAATGATGGGAACTAGGAGTGTTGCCCTAGCTTCCCTCCTATAAATACTCTTGTATAACCCTCACTTGAGGGTTGGTTGTTCAATTCATTTCTTTCACATACACTACGCATAACTGTTATAGTCTAAACGTGTGTGTGTGTTTGGTTTATTGTTCAATCGTCTTTATCTCTTTCTATTAAGCTTGTGTTGTAAATCTAGTGACCTAACAGGGTATCAATCGCCTACTAGTTGGGTGAACGTATTGTTTTGAAGTTGGGTTTTGGTCCTACGCGTAGAACATACGTAGCGTTTGATACTTTGGTTCGCTTAAAAACAAAATTTTTACACGTTTGAATCCAAGATTCTTGTACTTTCAATGTTTTAAGGTGTTAAAATAACTGTTTTTGGCAAAAAGTTTCAAACTTTACGCGTGGATAAACGTTTTTGAGCTTGGTTTTTAACGAGGGTTTCTGTCTACGCATAACTATTTTAGACGTTTTGGTTCATCAAGTTTCACACTTTTGTATTATTTTGGTGATATTGAAGCTCTCATCACAAAAATCTGGTTTAGAAACATCTTTGGGCAAAAGTCACTTTAGGAGTAGTCCTACGCGTAAGTGAAACCCTAAACTTACGCGTAACTCACTCCTTGGTTTGATCTTCGATTTTGGTTTACCCGTGTTTTCTTGCTTGGATAAGCCTAAAAATACGCCGACTTTGGATATCTTTTGCACTGTGATAGTGTAAAAGATCATTTGGGCAAAACCCTAAACTTACGCATAAGCATAAAGCTTACGCGTAGAAATCCTACGAATAAGATTCATCTTACGCCTAAGCCTAGTCTTACGCATAAGTTTCTACGCCTAACTTTGTGTCTACGCATAACTTTAGTGTCTTTTTCCCTACTTACGCATAAGCTAAAACTACGCGTAACTCTCATTGTTACGCATAACTTTGGTGTTTTTACGCATAAGTCCTACTTGGTTTATTGTGATTTCTACGCCTAAGGATACTTCATCAACAAAGGTTCATTCGACTACAAAGATCCATTTTACCAACACAAGTTTTCAACATGTCACAACCACCATACTCTAACTATTTCCCTTACACTTATTCTCAACGCCAACAACAACTAAGTCCACAACATCAACAATGGAATCAACAACAAGCAATTTATCAACAACAATTTAATCAACAACATACTCCACAACTTGTAGCAATTCCACAACCTCAAATGGTTCAACCACCACCAAGTCTTCAAGTTCAACCCTACACAAATGACTTCAATCAACATCCATCAAGGAACACTATGAAGGAACCCACTTGGTTTGCAAAGATGTGTGAAGCTTTAAGCGGCCAACAATCAATTCATGAGGTCGATCACTTGATAGACCTCCAATGCTCACTTCCAGAAACTACGATCAATGGGTGATAAGGTTCTTTAGGTTTTGTGATCTGAAGAAGCCACATGGAAAGTTCTTAAAGAAGGTTATCTTGGAAGGTCCATTTCAGATGCCTACTGTCATTGTACCCGAAGATCCAAATGCTAATCCACCAAGAGATGAACAATCAAACATTGCTATCTTTAATTGAATCTCAGGAACTTCTACACTATGAAGTCATGAGCTTGCAATGCAATATATCCTCTTAGGATTACCTAACCCAATTCTTCGAAGTGTTGATGCTCAAAAGACCGCAAAGGCGATGTGGGAACATATTCATCTTCTTATGGAAGGATCTCGTGACTCAATCAGGAGGATATGGAATCCAAAATTTACTTGGCTTATGAACACTTCATGATTGAACTCGGAGAGACACTCGAGTCCTATCATCATCGATTCTCAGACATCATAAATGATTTGGATAAACACAACATCATCATGCCAAGAATTGCGTTAATACTAAGTTCTGAGTAGTCTTGGTCCTGAATGGGAGAAGTATGTCATTTTTCTCCGTCCAGCGAAGAACATGCATCATTCTACATACGGATTGTTGTACGATTACTTGAAGCCTCATGAAAAGGAAGTTGATAGGAAAGGATTCTCCGTGCTCAAATTGCTTCAACGCAATCCGAAAATCAACAACTTGCCTTGTATGCTCAAAACAGTTATCCTCCTCAACCAAAGAACTCAACCAATCTACAATCACAACATATGATCCTTCACAACAACAATCTCAACAAACTCAATTGGTTCCATACAACAACAACAATGCTCAAGCACTTGTCGATGAAGCTAATGAGGAATCGATCCGCTCAAGCATTGCAACAAGTGTTTGTTATGATTGCTAACGCTTTTGGCCGTTATACCAACAAATCCAACAATCGTATTCGTTCCTCATCTAACACACGGAATCAAGCCGTTGTGAACAATGGACGAGTTGAAGTTCAGAATCGTGGTTATGGTCGTCCGATGGGCGGTGGTCAAGGGTTTAATGCTGTGGGTAGGAATAACAATAGAGCTCAAGTGGTGGAACAGGAAATGCTCGAATGGGTTGAATGGTCTTCGATGCTACAACCGCAATGAGAAGGGACACTGCTAATGCATGCCCAAAGCCGAGGATGAGGGCGCGCTTATCACAAAGAGGCTCTTCTTTTGGCTCTTAAGGATGAAGGCGGTGGAACTCTCACGAGACAAAACAGAGCTTTATGGCAAATGCACGTGATGATGATATGGAGGAATTGCAGGCCAATGCAACTGTTATGTTGATGGCTAATATGCATGAGTTACACATGAGTGACACAGCCCGTGTATGACACCGATGGCTTGTCTCGTACCCGAACAAACCATATTCATATCTCGATCTAATATCTCCGCCAACATCTAATCCGCAAGGCTCGGAATGTTCAAAATGAGTCGTCCACATCTCATTTCGACGATTTTCAACTAGACCCAGTAGTTATATTTGACGATCAAGATGACCAAATGGTTTCCCTTGATAATCAAATTGACTGCGTGGTTATACTTGAGGATCTAAATAATGATCATGTTGTGACTCACGTTGAACACGAACTTTTGCCTCATCCAGATTTTGCTCGCTTCATACAAGACCAACAAACCATAGTGGAAGAATGTCGCATATTAATTAATCGACTTGAAAAGTAAACATGCACTGTTAACCAAGGATTTTGAATGTTTACAAAAGCAACTCAACTTTTTCAAAACTCAAGAAAACGTGAAAAAGGTTTTGAATCAGCCTTTGCCAAATCTCATCAAAACGAACAATATTTAGAGAGACAGATATGTGATCTAGCCGAAGAATGCTTTGTTGTCTGAAATAGAACAACTGAAACATGAACATAAAAAGCAAATTAACGCTCTCACCTTGGAAAATCAAAAAGCTAAGGCTGAGTTGTTAACTTGTCAAAAACAGTTCTCTGCATACAAAAAGCATTCAACTAAACGAATAGATGATCATCTTGAAGAAATCATCGGCTTGCAAAACAAACTTAAAGAGTTTAAAAGTGTTGTTTACAAACATGGCGAGTCGGTCACAACTATTGAAAAGTTTACTTTAAAACCCAATCCAAATGGATATGGACCGAATCCGCGATTACAAACCTAAGCTTTCAACCAAAACATTCAAACCAAATCCCGAAGTTTCCAGTGCAGAATATAAAATTGATAACTCTGTTATGAGTGTTGTTGAATATCATCGTCAAGAGGAATTAGATGCATAAGACGAGAGTCGATCAAAATTAGAAAATGTTGTTTACAACAAACCTTTTAACTATTCAAAAGCGGTCACTTTCGTCACACCAACGGATTCTTCTAACACACCAAGGATTATCATAAAAACGTCGGAGTCTTCTAATGTTAATCCCAAACCAGATTATGCACAAACTTATGGTCCTTTACCTTCCATCGGTGAAGTAAACTCAAACTCCTAAAATCGCAAAATTCATAGATATTTTGACCTTTTCATGGCTGACCTCAAAACTTTACAACATGAGATAGAATATCATTCAAAAATCAAAGTTCAACACTTTCAATCGCCTCTAGCGCGAGAACAAAGAGATATTTTTCAGAAAAATCTTTTACCAAATGTTAAAAATTTGAAAAGTTGTGCATTGTCTTGGGAAAGGGACTTTCATAAGGAACTTGATTGATGAAGGTCGTTGAGAAAAAAGAAACATCTATTTCTAATACTAAACGTAAAAGAAAATGTTGAGAAAAGATGTTGATCGACTCTTGGAAGATGTCATCTCTGCTGATGTCCATAATGTTGTGTTATTGAATTCTTTGTCATATGCATTTGATTATATCTCCACGACATCTTTATTGATTCTGTGGTAAATGTTGAGAACACCGATAATGTGCTCGATCGAGTCCTTAAAAGTTGAAAATAAACGATTGTCAAACGAACTTTCAAATGCAATACGCCGCCTTAATTGGTGTCAAAAAGATATTCATGATCAACAACTTGTTTTTCAACACAAAATCGCCCAGTTGCATGCAAAATCTTCTGATCCTAAAATTGAGCAACTGGATGATCAAAACGTGTCTTTTAAGTGTCAAATCTCAAAATATGAACAAGAACTTGTAAAAGTTAAAAGGAATATGGTGTCATATTTGATTTACTCAAACAGACTCGTGATGAAGCATCAAATGAACTTGATCATTATCTTGCACACACTAAAGAAGTTATGCATTTTGCCGAAATATTCGGTCCGAAAATCAAGATCTGATTCACACTATCTTCAAGTTAAGAGAAATGTTAGGAAAGTATGAACAACTTCCGCCACCGTGATTAAGAGAATAACACCAGTAACACTTAGTAATCGTGAACCTAGAATCCCTACTGCCAAATCACAAGTTGCTAACGTGCTTCCTTCTACTGAAACAGAAATAGTTGCCTCTTTTCCAAATGTCCAACTTCACGACCTAGGAGCAATACAAGGAAGAATAGGAAGTTGCGACCTAAGAAAAGAACAATAAGGAATGCTAAAGTAGAAGAACACCCTAGGACTATGAATAAGACTCACGTTGCTTCCACTATAGATATTGCATCCGGCAAATGTAATAGAAATAGTGATGTAACGAATGCTAAACCTTTAAGCACTTTTGATATTCAGTCCGATGCACCTTGTGTTATTTGTCGTAAAAGTATGAATTCTGATTGTCATGATAAATGTGTTGCTAAAGCTATCATCTCTCGCTTAAGGAATCCTAAGAATCGGAATACCTCTAGGCCCACTAATCTTTCTAAGTCTCAGTGCTTGGTAGACCGCCTCTTTAGATTCTAAGAACGCATTGTTGTCCCTCAGTAGCTCCGTTTCACCTCCTAAGAATATAGTACCACCTAGTGCATTCACTAAGACTAAAGCAAATACTAGTTGGAGATGGAAGAAATGGATATATAACACACTAGGATTTAAATGGATACCTAAAGCTATTGATGTGTGTATGTCTACTATACCGAACCCTCTAACATTTCGGGTTCCACATCTACTTCTATTCCATCTGTGTCGCCTGTGTGTAATGCAGGTGATATAGATCATTCTCTGGATTGTTGATAGCGGATGTTCCCGACACATGACATGCAACCTTAAACTGTTATCAAACTTTATTGCAAAGTTCATTGGCACCGTCCGATTCGGAATGATCACTTCGCAGCTATCATGGGCTACGGAGACTATATCAATGGGAACATCGAATTAGCGGGTTTACTATGTGGAAGGCCTCGGTCACAATCTGCTTTCAGAGGTCGGATTCAGTGATGGAGATTGGAAGTTGCTTTAGGGAGAAATCTTGTTTCATTCGGATTGCTAGTAAGCAGGGAAATGAAGCAACCCCTAATTCCAGTCTTTATATTATCTCTATGCAAGACATGGTTGCTTCATCTCCCATTTGCTTACTTTCAAAGGCAACATCAACAAAATCATGGCTATGGCACCGTCGTCTCTCACATCTAAACTTTCAAACCATCACCAACCTTGCTCGACACAAACTAGTTGAAGGACTCCCACGATTTCGGTATTCTAAAGATCACCTTTGCTCAGCTTGTGAACAAGGTAAAAGCACTCGTGCTCATTTTCCTTCAAAGGTGGAACACACGCTCTCGATGTGCTTCATCTTCTTCACATGGATTTGTGTGGCCCGATGCGCGCGGCAAACAATTAATGGCACACGCTACATCTTAGTAATTGTTGATGACTATTCACGCTGGACTTGGGTCTACTTTCTTCAAGCAAAGACCAAGCTCCACAAATGATCATCACCTTTCTCACGAAAATACAAGTTCGACCAAACACCGTCCGACAAATCGAATGCAGCAGAGGCAATCTGAATTTGTTAACCAAACTCTTCGTGAATTTTATGAGAAAGTGGGAATTCAAAGATCGGACATCTATTGCACGTACACCAGAACAAAACGGAGTTGTTGAAAGACAAAACCGAACGTTAGTGGAAGCTGCAAGAACAATGTTAATTAATGCTAAACTTCCAGATTACTTGTGGGCAGAAGCTGTATCTACTGCATGCTATACTCAAAACCGTTCTATGATTACAAAATGCCACAACAAAACACCTTTCGAGCTTGTCCACAACAGAAAACCGAATCTCAAACACTTTCATGTATTTGGATCTCTTTGCTATCCGAATAATGATCGTGATGACTTTGGAAAGCTCAAAGCCAAAGCTGACATTGGAGTCTTTATTGGATATTGTGATAATTCTAAAGGTTTCCGAATCTGGAATCGTCGAACAAAGGAGGTTATTGAAACGATTCATGCTCATTTTGATGAACTTACGGAAATGGCTTCGAGTATAATGACTTGGAACCCGGTCACAACCGCTTAAACTTCCCCAAACCCCATCATCGGTGAACAAAGCCCTCACTCACTCATCAACAAATGGAAAGGCTATTTGCTCCACTGCTCGATGTGATGATATTGATGAACGTGCTCCGTGTGTATCCACCTGCTTCCGCCGCAACCCGATAATGCTCATATACCGATACACTGCTACAACAACTAATGTTGAAGAAGCACCACCGCTGACTCTACCACAACAGCTTGAACAAACCGCCCAACAATGATGAACCGGCTGATGATGTTCTGAATGAAGTACCCCAACCCGCAGATTTTGATCCAAATGCTTCTTTAACCCGTTAATGAGATCTGCGCACCATGTCGCGGAATCTTCAACAAGCCATTTGAATACTCAAAATCTACACAATATATACCAACATCAACCCTCCACACATAGATGGACAAAAGACCATCCTCAGGAAAATATTATTGGCAACCCGAATCAACCAGTCGTTACGAGACAACGTCTTCACAAAGACGGTGAACATTGCATTTATGCACTCACTGTCTGCCAATCTGAACCTAAAAACATTAAAGACGCCAATGACAAGGACAACTGATTGAATCCATGGAAGAACTCAACCAATTTAAACGTCTTGAAGTATGGGGTGGTTGAAAGACCAACCGTGGGTCTTCGTCATTGGTCTTAAATGGATTTAAAAACAAATTGGATGAAGGAACGTTATCGAAACAAGTCACGCTCGGTGGCTAAGGGTTATCGTCGGGAAGAGGGTATTGACTTTGAAGAATCATTTGCCCGCTTGCTCGTCTTGAGGTCTGTAGGATTTTTCTCGCATTTCGGCTCACATGAACATGACGGTCTTTCGATGGATGTAAAACCGCTTCTCAATGGAAACTGAAAGAAACGGTTTATGTTAGTCAAGCCGAAGGATTCATTGATCCGAGTTCCCTAATCATGTCTACAAACTGAAGAAAGCTCTCTATGGTCTCAAACAAGCCCCTCAGGCATGGTATGATAAGCTATCATCTTTCCTCATTGCCAATAATTTTACCAAAGGTTCGGTCGACCCAACTCTTTTCATACAATATCACGGGAACATATTTTAATTGTTCAAATTTATGTGGATGACATCATTTTTGGGTCAAATCATAAAAAGTACTCAATCGCTTTTGCAAAACTAATGAAGAAACATTTTGAAATGTCCATGATGGGAGAACTTACATTCTTTCTAGGACTGCAAGTTCATCAATCACCCCGTGGTATTTTCTTGAGTCAGTCCAAATATGCCCTTGAATTGTTACACAAATTTGGAATGCAAACCTGTGACACCTACGCCACACCAATGGCTCATACCAAGAAGCTAGACGCTGATTTACATGGGAAATTGGTGGACCCTACAAAATACCGTAGTATTATTGGGTCTCTCATGTATCTAACAGCTAGCAGACCTGATATTGTCTTTGCCGTATATCTTTG
The DNA here is from genome assembly GCA_910596185.1 of Chrysanthemum makinoi. Classification (NCBI taxonomy): domain Eukaryota; kingdom Viridiplantae; phylum Streptophyta; class Magnoliopsida; order Asterales; family Asteraceae; genus Chrysanthemum; species Chrysanthemum makinoi. The sequence continues at coordinate 97,022,600 of OU343221.1, read as the reverse complement.
CTCCCGTTATCGGCCACGACCAATCGAAACCCACCTCTGAGGCTAAAAGAATCCTCCGATACATCAAGGGAACCATTAATTTGGGAATCCGTATCCGAAGGATTCGGTTTTGAACTAATCGCTTTTTCAGACATCGACCACGCAGATGCTTAGATTCACGAAAAGTACTTCGTGAGCTTTACAATTTCTTGCTGACAAACTGGTGTCATGGCAATCGAAGAAGCAGGATTGTACATCGTCGTCCTCAACCGAAGCAGAATATGTAGCCATGTCGGCGTGTTGTGCTCAAGTCATTTGGATGAGAACACAACTCAAAGACTATGGTTACGTATTTGATGAGAATCCCGATGTATCTGCGACAATCGGAGTGCTATTGCAATCTCGCAACTCGTTCAACACTCGAAATCAAAGCACATCGATCTTCGATATCACTTCATCAAGGACCACGTGGAACAGTGTACTGTTGAATTATATTTCGTGGGTACAGAATACCATTGGCAAGATCTACTCACCAAAGCCTCCTGCTAGGTTCAATGAGTTGGTCCACCAGATTGGTATGAGGTGTTTGACTCAAGAGGAATTGGATGAACTCCTAAAACAGTCTTAAAAACCTGTCAAACACCAAAACCTCTTTTGTAAATAGTTTTTCAAAAAACAAAATACAAAAATATAAAATATGTCAAAACAACAAAAATATTCTTCTATCTATTTTTTCTTTCAACACTGCAAGTACATTTCTTCCGTGAACACTATAATCTTTCAAAATTCAGTATTTTTCCGATCAAGTGTTGAGGGGGAGAAAATAAACACTTAAATGTTTCAAAACATCCGTGTACTTGCATGATATCTTATTCTGGTTATTTCTTTCATCAATGGTAAATTTTCTGGTTCATTGACACTCCTCAGACTAAAATTTACAACCTTTCTTTATTTTCTTAAGTAAAGGGGGAGTGTCGTCAAGTTTCTTTCTTAAAATATATCATTTGGTAACCAAAATGGAAGTTATATGGCTTTGGATGAAAATGGAAAAGGTGGAGGGACCAAAACTGTCATAAGGTTAAAGTCATTTTTAATAAAAACACCTCACCTAACTTTTCACTTCACATTTATTATTCTCATCTAACATATCCTACGCACAATAATCGTTCTTCAAACTGTGTTTACGATCATCAATTTGTAAGTGGTTTAATGTTTCTTACATGATTTCAAACAATGGTTTTGATTTTCACATAAATCCAACGGTCAAATTGTTGTGTATGCTTGATTTTGTGTTCTACGCGTATGCGTATGAACACATGATCAAGATTGTGTGTTTATGGTTAAAACAAGAGTACCAAAACGTTTAATAAACATCTATGATACTTTGTTTATCCTCAAAACTCGCCCAGAATCACGAATTGAATGATTTTTGAAATTAGGGTTTATGCGTGGATTTGGGTATTTTCAAATGTGAATGTTTTTGGTCAAAAAGATTGTTGTGTGATGTTGATATCATGATGAATTGATGATATCCAGACCTTATAACAACCCAGAAACTCTAATTGATTGAAAATTAGAGATTAGGGTTTAATGTTCTTCGCTTTTGGGTATTTATGATTCATTGGGAGTTTGATGTTAAAACTTGGTTATTACACTCACATGACAACTATAAACCAACAGAATAACTTTGGTGCAAATCCTATGGCTAGATTTCATACGCGTAATTCATGAACTTTAGGGTTTAAGTTTTACGCGTATGGTTTTCTACGCTTAAACTGTGTAACAAGTTTTCATGCCATGATCTGTCTTAAAATGAATAGATATGTTAAGATTAATGATATGATGATTTTATTTCAAGCTTGCTACGCATAAAACTCAGAATCAAGGTCATTGAATCTCTACGCATAAGGATCACCTTACGCGTAGAAAGTTATGCGTAAGAGAAATCTTACGCGTAACTGCTACGCGTAAGGTTCTACAAAGGGACTACGCGTATCCTCGTGAAGGATATGCAAACGCGACCTCTACGCATAAGGTCTACTTCTACGAGTAAGCCTTACGCGTAAGGTTTTATATACGCCTACGCGTAAGCTCTACGCATAAGGTTACTCGTTCCTACGCCAACATTTCTTTACGAAGTCGATTCCTACGCATAAGCTTGTGTCTCGCATATAACTCTGTTTACGCATAAGCTACCATTTCTATGCATAAGCCTTGATCAAACCTTCATTATGAATTGTTACGCATGCAAACTTGTAAATAAATAAATCATAACGTCACGAAACCAATAATGTCACTAATAAGCTTAAACGTTCAATATGTTGTGATTAATAAGTGATAACATAAACTTTAAAATTTAAAGTTAACTAACTCACGAAACTTTTCTCGACGTCATTGGACTATTAGACATACAAGTGACTTTGGACTCGTAACAACCATTGACATTATACGTTCAATAATTAGACAATAAAACCTTCTGTTGACTAACATTATGTCTTTCGATATGTTGGTTCTTTTGGCTAATGTTATTTCAGATCACGACATGACTGCTCAAATGAATGTGGATGCACCTAAGGTTCTCACAGTTGCCGATATCTTCCCAAATGGCTATCCGAGAAAGATTGGAAAGAACAATCTAAGAGTTGACTTTGAAACTCTTTTATGCTCAGAGTCTTCCTGCCTGATTGCTGTGGATGTTCTAAAGAATCATCCGTACGTAACATGCTCTCACACTCGCATCTTGTTCCAGAGATCTAAATTCAACAATTCTGGAATTCAATGCAAAGGATCAAAGGTCAAAGTGCGGTGACTGTGACGCTCAATCACAAACATATCACCATCACACATGCAGATCTACGGGTTGTTCTTCTAATTCCTGAAATCGAGCCAACCGACTTCTATGCCACACCTACATCTTGAAGAGACGCTCGAATTCTGATTGATATTGGCTATGATGAAGCTTCGGAATAATCACTAAGCACTCTCATGGGAGCTTAAGAACATTCCTCAACCGTGGAGAACCCTCTACATCATCATTACCAAATCTGTCTTTGGTCGTGATAGTGGCTATGAGCATCCCAAGCTCATAGAACTACAAATCTTCTGGTCATTAATCAACAAAAAGGACATCGAAATTGAAGCACTTTTATGGGAAGACATGATGTCATTTCTCAAGAAACTTGGCTCAAAGATTCCCTACGTCAGATACACAAAACTGTTGATCCAGAGAGCACTTGGACTTCATCCCGATATTCCCAAGAGGCTCAATGACCCCGACAATCACGATATGTTGATTGAGCCTACCCTATCAGTCAGAATCAAGGAATCGTCAACAAAGAAACAGGGTATTGTGTTACCCGATCACCTTCGACTAATGAAATCAAAAAGCTCGAGACATACAAAAGGTATCGGTAGCAGAAAAGAAGGCAAAGTTGGTCATCTCGATGAGAGTCTTTTGGAACACCTATAAGGAAAACCGTAAGAGGAAGTGGAGGAAGTGCGCAAGCAGTTAATCGAGTCGAGGACGTTCCCGAGGAATCCTCCACGAAGGGACAGTTCCCGCCAAGGAAGCTTGTTCCTATTCCCGTATCTAAGCCTGAACCGCAAAAGAAAGCTAAGTGACGAGGACTCGAGGGTACTGCATCGATGAAGAGACTTTCTACTCTCGAACCGCTAAAGATGACACTACAACAAGATCTAAACCTCCTAGTCCTCCGGTGATCAAGGAAAAGGGAAGACTCCAGACTTGTGCCTTATGAAGAAAGCTCAAGCTCAGATGAAGAGCAACTGGATAAATCATACAGGAAGAAGTTCAAATTAGTTAGACTTCAACACGTTGCACAACAATTTGCTCAAGAACAAATGGGTGGCCCCGGAGGGTCGAGTGGTGGAGCTCAACATTCACCAGTCCCGATGCGTTAATCAACCCGATATGGGATCTGGTGCCACCACTTTGGTACAACAACAAACACGTGTGGAGGACACTCTTGAAGAACCGAATCCTGAGAAGTTAGAAGGTAAAAGCTGATGAAGAAGCCGCACCAAAGCCAAAGCCGATGAAAAAGCTAAGTCCGAAACGAAGAAGATGTAGAGTATGATAAGTTTCTTCTAGATAGTCCTGCACGATCAAAGGAAGAAACTTCTGAGCCACCTAAGGACCCGGAGTCTCCTCACATCTCATCATCAGATTCATCTTCTCACTCTTCACCACCACCATCAAATAAATCAACCAAATCATCATCCAAATCAATGAAGAAGCCAACTCCATCTTGGATCTCTCAATCTAAGAATCGAATCGTTAAAGCCGTCAAACGAGTCAGAAAGAAAGATATTCTCTACAGAAAGTTGAATTTCCTCGATCGATAACGTATCTTCATAATGAGAATGACAAGATGAAAGTTGAAAGGGAGTATGTACAGAAGCTTATGAAGGATGATTTTCAAGGAAGCATGGACGAGATGATTAAAGGATACTCTCACAAGTTCCTCATGGAGGTCATTCCGAAACTGACAAAGGAGATGTATACCAGACAACTTTATCCAAATCTCTTGCATCTAGCCAAGAAAGCCATGAAATCAACTCCAATGAATTTGAGCATCAATCCAGTTGAATCCACAATCTTTTCAGATGATGAATTGGTGAACCGGCTAGTAGCTCAAATGTCGAAATGCTCTGCAACGTTTGCCTCACACGAAGCTAAATTATTTGAAGCATTGCGGAATACCAACTCAGTCAAGATCAGAGAAGAAGCTGTAAGGCCCAAACGTTCAAGAGATGCACGAAGACAAAGATCGATAAGGATAACGAGCCCAAACGCACGAAGAAGTCGGTGAATCATCCTTCATTCAAGATTCAATGCAACCTCCACCCCAAAGGACTCCAGCTCAACAAAGATCCCCCTCGCTTCTCACGATAAACCTCGATTCCGAGACACCACCCCGCACTTAAAACCGGTGATCACTTTGAGTATACGGGTGGTGACGATGAGGAATACCATAATCCCCACCAACAACCCGCCTCTCCCAACAAAGTACAGAAACCGTAATCCTCATCTAGGCCTAAGAAAAGAAGAAGAAGGCCCAAGGCCGTCCTATCATGGCTAGATGAAGATAACACAGAGGAATTTGAATGGTTTTCTACAATTGTTAACTCCACTCCCTACCCTACTGAAGGTCAAGATCTGGTAGATGGTAATACATTGGAGCATGCTAAGTTATTGCAAGAAAGATTCCGAATAAAGAAGATGACGAAATCTGAGTTGAGGCGAATCAAGAATGAAGCTTTTCAACTGTTAAAAGATAGCTCACAAAGTGCCATCGAGGTCGAATATTACCTTGAAAACATTGCTCGAGCTATGTCTAACAACATGGATTGGCTCAACCCAGAAGCAAACATCGACTTTAACAAACGGGACAACCCTCCATACTACACCGATTGGTCTAAAACTCTACCAACAATTGGCCAACCAGATGAACCTAGAATTCCATTCCGATATTTCTTCAACAAAGACTTGGAATTTCTTCTACACGGTGGCGATGGTTCAAGGAAATACGCTACATCTTTGACACTTCCATTCCCGGCAGCAATTTACTCTAACTGCATAGCCATCGAGGAAAGATCTAACCACTTGTTCTCCAACCAAGTGGAAGAGTACAACCGAGATGCAACGTATGGGATTCACCATTGGCCGAACGCCAAGAATCTACTACGTGCCAGTTGGAAATCTCAACATGAAGTGTTCAGTACTAAAAGTATCGTTGCCATCAAACACGTTGATCTTTCGTCTAAATGGGACTACACTTTTCTCAAGAAGATTGTGGTCAAAAGGCAAGACGAAAGGGATTATGCATTCTCTCGTGACTTTGAGAATTTGTCTATCAATGACATTGAAGACATGTACCTTGTTAAAGTACAGGGTCGCATGAGACAATTCTCCACTGAAGTACAATGTGAATTCATCAAGTCATTGCTCATCTTTATCAGACGCATAGTCATCAAATAACGTGTAGAAGACCTTCAGCTTGCAGTTGAATCTTATCGACCGTGTCAACTCACTCTACCGTAGCTTGATCTTCCCGACATCAACCGCCTTCACTATATACACTCATCAAAGAAACCATTCGGCCGTTTACCGCAGGAACTTCAAAGAAATTGCTTAATGGTGTGTAGAGATCTTCACAAGTTTGGGGATCACACTTTGAAGATGATTAGGGACGGATTGGCTTATCGGTTGAAGGATATACATCAGAAGATTGGGTCTCCTAAGCGATGGAATTCTAAGGATCGAAGGGATGTGAAGAGGATCATCACGATGATTGATGAACGGTTGTATCGAATGGATCAATTCAGAAGATTGGAAAGCTATGTTGGAGGTCGACCCATGATTAACATCACCGGCTTTCAACGCCCGGTTCACACTCCCGGCAACATCTCGGACTACCCGGTACCCCTTGAACTGCTTCTTTCATTATAACTTTGGATGTATGATTTATTATGTCTATGGCTTGTGCACACATTATAGTGTACAACCCGCTCTTGTAAATAAAGGACCCTGTGGTACGCTGCCACAATACTTATATAAGGAGCGAAAGCTTCTTACTTTTGAGTAAAACCTATCAAACCTTTCACTTTTCAAGGTTTTACTCAAAAGAACAAGTACTTCCCCTTATGATTTACACAACCTCAACCGTTTATATCACTCGTTGAGGGGAGTATTTGACATAAAATCTTTGTTCACAAATTGTTCACAGTGGTCATTCTTCCCGCAACACGCGAAATGATCATATTTATTCTCAACTTTTCAAAAATAACACTTTATATGCCATTTTTTAGGGGGAGAAAAATACGTGATAAGAAATATGTTGTGTTTTGCTCATGAATTCTCGTGCAAAAAGACTTCAACCCACGAATTGACGAGATCTTAACTGTTAGTAACTCGAAAAGACTTGTCCGGGACGGGTAATAATTTCAAGCTAGTTCGCTAGTAATGTAAACGTGTCTCGCAAAGGACTTGTCCGAGTAGAAAGTACCACTCGAGAAACTCTTGGTAGACATGAACTTTGACAGGTTTGACAATCTTTCGGGGTTATCCACACCTTCAAGATAGTTATTAGAGCTAGTTGTCACCTAAAAGCTGACAATGTATCTCTTTAACTATACAACGTAATCGTGTCTCGCAAGGGATTGTCTATCTTGAGTCGATCAATTCAAAAGTGCGCGCTCTTTCCTCACTGTGCGGATTTCCGTCAAAACTCTAAAGCACATGTGGAGGGGGAGTATTTCTGCTAAAATATAAAACTCTCATAGTGGTTCAAACATGTTTTCATTTACAAACCCTTTGAGAGATTTTCTTGAAAATGGTTTTATGGCAATGGAGTTATAAGGTGATTAAGGTTAGGAATAACCGTTCTATGATCCTCCAGAGCCGGAGGGATCTACCCAAGGACACTACCAATAGTTAGAATTTAGAAGTCCTTAGGTATGATTATAAAAATGAGAAAATGAGAATTGGAGAAAGAAGGAGTTGAAGAATTAAAAAGAAATGCAAAGAAAAGGGTGAAAAGAAATAGCCCTCCAGATTATTCAACTTAGGGCAGACACCGGATTCAATTCATATGCTACTGGTTGTCACTAGATGACACCGGTATTGAAGATTAAAAGTCGTCATGGACCCGGTGACGCATGCACTAAACCTTCTTAGCCACTCAAGTTTCTCTCAACAGAAGCTTGTTTCATTCTCACAGGAACCCTACGTAAACTATCGGCTTTCTCTTAGAGATTGCTGGTATTGAAGAAGGAGACCTCTCCCTAGTCTCCGCTCAGAAAACCAAAATGCACTATTGAGTCTAGAGCCACGAGATTCATCAAAAGATCTCTTAGGTACACTTGACATTTCATCACTTGATGTTCAACAATAAGAACATCGCTGGTATGTTATCGAGTCCTTCACAGATGTTAGCAATCTGTCGAGAACATTTATGAGAGGTTCACTATTGTGATCCTCGGTGATTGAATGGAAACTCCTGCCAGGGTCAACATCAAAAGACCACAGCCAGGTCACTTCGGTAACTCCCCGTGGATTAAGCTTAGTGTGTCTCAAACGGTCTATGGAGGTGATGCTTCGTGTACCTCACGACTCATCTGAACCATAGATGTACTTCGGTACATCGCGTTATCTCACTTATGGGACTCCGGTTCAGAAACGGCCTTTGTGAGAATTAGAGTTGTGTTTTCACACTATGTTGTTAACACTCTCGAAGTTCAAACTAGTAAGTGCCTGTATCCTCTTATTACTAACTGTTTTCATGTTTACTTCTTATGGAAGCTCTGGAGCGGAACGATCGTGTGATTCTTCGCATGCTCATGCCAACTTCATCACTAATGGAAGTTCTACCTAAAAGCAACACAAAAGTCAGAATGATTCTTCGTCAAACCAAAGAATCTACAAAGTTAAAGACTTAAAGAACTTCATCAAGATGAAATCCAACGCCAAAGAGCGTATGTGAGCATTGAAGAATGACGTAGAGACACCGGAGCAAAGGAAGCGCACTGAGGCACTTGATGCAGAAAAATACAACATACTATCACTACCATCACAAAGAACAATGATCAATGAACAAAGACAAGATGACGTCAAAGCAGAACTGTTCAAAGAAGACAATTTCTCTACACTGGAGAGATTGTTCGAATCAAGGCAATTCTTTTCACAAGAAAGAAGAATGTTAGAAGACGTCAAAGCTTCTATTACATCTGCTCCTTCACCGTTTACATTCATTCATCACTAATGCTTAGGGGGAGATTGTTGGAATCACTCCTAAACCTTAATCAAGTGTTAGTGATTCACATGTAATAGTTAGCTTAATTATGGCCTTTATGTTTGTTATTAGCCTTAGGCTTATGTAGAAGGCCCATAAGCCTAGGCCTAGCCCAATAAGGAAAAGGATGGGAACTAGGAGTGTTGCCCTAGCTTCCCTCCTATAAATACTCTTGTATAACCCTTACTTAAGGGTTGGTTGTTCAATTCATTTCTTTCACATACACTCTACGCATAACTGTTATAGTCTAAACGTGTGTGTGTGTTTGGTTTATTGTTCAATCACCTTTATCTCTTTCTATTAAGCTTGTGTTGTAAATCTAGTGACCTAACAAACCCAAAGTCTATGACCCATACCCATGGAGCTTGATCCATAACCCATGACCCATTGCATAACATCATGCATGAAGTCATGTTGGGTATTATCCATGATCCATGACCCAAGACCCATGACCCAATGTCTATATACATTGCATCTTGTTGGGTATCCATAATTCATTACCTATAACCCATGGTTCATAACCCATAACCCGGTTTGCAAGCCAAAATTTGGACTTAAGCTGACCCAGCTGCCGGATCCCTTGAATTGCACTAGCCAGATCCCTCTGGGAGGGATTCGTGGGAACCGTGGAGCAGTAGAGAAATTTACCTATAAATAGTGAGCTATTTCTCACTTGCTACTCACCCCTTTTACACATACTCTCTCTTAGTATTGTAACCTCTCTAACCTTAGATCCAAAGGATCTTTCTATGTAGTTTTTGTTTGTGTGATTCTCTAGGTTCCTCTTAAAGGTGAGATCACCACCTCTTGGAGACGTGCAAGCTCAAGGTCATGAGTTGCTAAGCTTCGTCATCATCAAGACCACTGAAGTGTCTCTTGTTGGTAGTTCTTCTCTCCCTCCATAGAAGTGTAGTGTTAAAGGCATTAGTGAAAGGTACCGAAGGGTCGTGTCGAAGGCATTAGTGAAAGGTGTCGAAGGTCCGTGTCAAAGGCATTAGTGAAAGGTTCCGAAGGTCCGTATTGAAGGCATTAGTGAACGGTGCCGAAGGGTCGTGTCAAAGGCATTAGTAAAAGGTGCCAAGGGTGTACATTCGATATGGTGCATCGATGTACAAGATAGTTAGTTTGGGTTAAAGGATAGTGATATCCTTATGATGTTGTAATAAGGAGTGTGTCTCCTTTGGGGCTGTCGTGTATTGGTGTAGTGTTGGGTAGTAGTTCCTCCTTTGTAATGGAACTCGGTATCAAGCCTTGCACCGGATAAAGTGTAGGAGACGTTGTGATAGGTTTGGTTCTACCTCATGGAAGAACCCGGTGTCTAGCCTTGTACCGAATAAAGAGTAGGTGACGTTGTGAAGGCTTCTCTGCCACATTAAGGACCTTGTGTTGTGTAGTGCTTACGAACTCTCGAGTGGGGAACTCGGGGAGTGGAGTAGGGCAAAGAAGGTGTCCTTGTAGCCGAACCACTATAAATACTCGTATCGTGGTTTTGTGTTCCTTACTCTTTATCTTTTCATTACTTGTTTATATGCTTATCTATCAGCATCCAACACAGACATTAAATAGATTGACATAAGTCGATCTAAATATTTTAAAACGAAGTTTTAATAGGTAAAACTATTCAACCCCCCTCTAGTTTTCCACAAATTGGAAAAGCAATAGTCTTACCAATGAACGAGAGTATTTTCATACCTGCTTAAAACACTCTCCATAACAGCCTTAGGTAACATCATATCATGGTTCTCTACCCTAACCTCATTGATTAGAGGCCTAAAGTTCACCTTACTTTTGGTACGTTCCGGATTCAAGATGTTAGCAAAAGAAGTAGCCTTTGACGTACTAGCAGCACTAACACCCCAATATGAGCAGCCTCCCCTTGCAAAATGGATTAAGCATTGATAATAGGATTGGATTGCACCCGTTAATACAAATAATGTCGAAAACGTTGTTTGCATTATTCGATCACTATACGTTTTGATAATCACAAAATGTAAAAACATGTTACGTAAAAATATGCTTGATAAATTTTTAATCGAGAAAGCTCGTTTCGTCTACAACATCTCTTAAGGTATGAATAAACATCTTACCAATCTTGTTAAGTGATCAAAGAAGTTATTTTATCCCTAAAACTTACATTTTCATAAATGTGACAAAAGTTTTTACAAATAACTTTTACAAATTATTTTTGTAACTTAAAGAAATGTTTTATTCATAAGAAAATATTTGAATTTGAATTTTCCCGCCCAAATTAGATAAATTTTCATCAGATAAACATTTCTCCACTAAAATTCAAAAACAGGAGCGGAGTCTATGGGACGGTCCTTTATGGGCCGGTGGTCCCTTATATATATGAGACCGTCCAAACTTTATGGGACCGTCCCCTGCTCTTCTTAATGCTTATAAATACTACACTATTTCACAGAAAAATTCACCTCTTGAGCATTAAAACCTTCTGTCTTCTTAAATCTTTCTAACCTCATTTCTTTGATCATGTAACATATCGGTAATTGTTTACAAGTGATCACATTCATTCTCTCTCAAATTACAAGAGAAGAATACTCGTATTTGTCAAGAAACGAAGTGTTGGTGTCTAATCATTCACCTCGTAACCACTATATTCTTTATATCTTCATTCTTGTATATTGGTAGATCCGACTTGTGTAAGTCATGACTTGTTGTGTGATAGATAGATTTGGACGATGTGTACGTCCGTGGGTGATTGTAGATTGGACGATGTGTACGTCTGTGTAGTATTGTGTAGATTGGTTCTAGTGAGGATTAGAACACGACATTTCGCTTAATGTCGTAAATAGGTGTAAGCATTGGTGTATGGTTTTCTCCGCCTGTCACACCTCGCTAAAAGCGGAAACACGAGGTGCGATGGATCGAGAACATCGCATAAGATAAAGAACAAAACAATACTTAATTTGAGAAATAAAGTTTACAATAATTACATAAACGTCTGTATCCAAAACCGGATAATAAAACATAAGTCTTAATTTGTTGAAAGATTGATCTTTGAAATTGTAATGGATGACTTCAATGCAAGTGTCTTCGAAAAATACAACTGATGATCACCTGAAAATGATACTCGAAAATGTCAACATTACGTTGGTGTGTTCGTGGGTTTAAAACAAACAAAATATATATTCTGCCGTGCACAATACATAATTAGGACAACGTGTAGTAAATAAACTAAATGCATGCAGTATTGTTGTACACCAAACCATAATTCACATTCATGTAAACATATGAGATTTTCGCGTAGACTACCAGCTGGATCTATATAGTTGGTACTTAAACGGGATGAAACCACACCTTAAGACAACAAGTATTCGTTTCCAAACATTCACACATATTCATAAATATTCATATCACGCGTTATAATTATATACCACAAATGCATATATAACAAATATATTCACACACAATTGTCCAAAACAAAACGAGTATAAATCACGGCACAAAACATTTAAAACACAATTTTGAGTATCATTTCCCAAAAAAATATATGAAAAGTGGCCACGAAAACTCACCTCAATTCGCAGCTAAACAATTAAGATGCACAATCACGAACTATAAATCTAAAACAAACGAAAACAATATAAGTTACAAGTGAAAGAAGAACTAATTAAGGCCATAGTCGACACAAGAAGTCAAAAGAATTTGATATTTGCTGGTCTGGTGCAAAGATTGGGTTTGAAAACTACTTTGCATCCTCATCCTTACTCCTTGGGTTGGATCCAAAAGGATATGGATACACAAGTCAACAAGCAATGTAAGTTTTGCTTTGCTGTAACAAATCAATACGTAGATGTAGTATTATGCGAAGTGGTTCCATTAGATATTTGCCATGTGATTTTGGGAAGCCCGTATCTTTGGGAACGAAATGCCATATATTTTCGACGTGCACAAAACTATCAATTCAAGAAAGATGGAAAAAAATGTCTTGTTAATAGGAGCAAGGGAACGAGGAATGTCAAGTTGTTAACACTTAACAGATTTCTAGGCACGTCGAATGATGAATGCATCTCAAGCCGTTCTTCTCTCATTGATATGCCCCATGGGAAGCTGAAATAAGGTATCCGCCTTTAACAACTCATATTAATAGCCAACTTGAAAATGTTATAGTAGCATACCCTACACTATTTAAAGAAGTTTGTGACAAGCCAACAAATCAAGTTATTGAAGACGACAACTAACTAATAGCATATACAATGCCGCCTAACATTGGTAGGTATCGTAACTCGGTTGTGGAAAATGATGAGATAAAATGGCATGATCATCACCGAGTTGAAGGACAGTGCAAAGAAAACAATCTTGTTTGGTTACAACTTGCAAAAGAAAGATCAAAAGGCGAGGGGAAGAAAGTTAAACCTTTTCGCCATGGGCCATTTAGAATCCTCAAGAAAATTGGAGATGTACAAGAAAAAATGCCATCACAAGCTACAATTGTAGAAAGAAAGTCGAGCCTAACCGGTGTGGTGAAAGGAAGTTGTACCGAATTGGAATGAAAGGACAATTGCCTAGCAAAGCAAAATGGTTCTCTAAGGAAGTCGGTAAGGCCCAATTTCCGCATCTCGAGTTCTAAGACCAGCAGGAGTTGGTCCTCTCCGTGACGAGAAGATGCATGATCCGAGACAGATAAAGTAAAACAATTGACGAAGCACCACTCACTCACATAATTAAAATGTAATTGACGTCATCTAAAATTGCGGCGGGTGAGTGGGTAATAAATTTTTTAACCCATCCATGTGCATGAGAGACCCTATCGTATACGTCTACAACATGGAGGAAGTTATGAATCATTATTACTACGTATTATTTAAACAGGAGATGTGTAAAAGATAAAGAGTAGCCTCTAAGAAAACAAAGCAGCTCATTTCGTAATTGCTTAGTGTGTATTTTAGAAAGAGAGAGGAAAAAAAGAAAAAGAAAAAGAAAAACATTCAAATCCCTTTGTCAATACCTGTTATTAATTTAATTTCCGTATAATCTCGAGTTTTGATCTCAAGTTCTCAACATGGGTGAAAGAAGCCCAGGCTAAAAAAGAATGGGTTGGGCCAACGCCTCATCACTATACTATTCGATGTTAATGGTAAGGGTTTATTTTGATTCATCACTTGCCATAATACAATGTACAAGTAAATAAGGATTGACAGAGGATTCTAGAATCGGGCTAAGGCCCGTTACAAATACATAATACAATATGGGCTAAACTCTCTCACACTGAAATGGAGGACACCGACGCCTGGGATCGTGCGAAATTTCAAACAGAGTAGATGGTAATCCTTTCAAAATGTCTGATACCGATACAAGGAAAGAACATGGAGAACCCGAACTCACCTGGCAACCAAGTCTCGAACAAAGTGAATATCAATCTCTATGTGCTTCAGACCGATGTTGAACCGATTACAAGATAAGTAGCACTAACATTATCACAGACGAGCGTAATGAAGATAAAGGTGTGAAGCTCACGGTAAATTTCGTAACCAACAAGTCTCAACAAAATTGGCAACCCCTACTGCATCGCACTAGAACGAGAGAGAGAGTTGGTTGTCGCCAGAGGACCATGATAGAAGGTTGTTGCCAAGAAAGACACAGAGCTGAAGTCATCTCCAGTAGTGGCAACCACCAACCGCATCGAATAAACCAATGAGAAGGAAGAAGAAAACAACGAACCCAGTCTAAGGTACACCGAACATACCGCAAAACCGTTCGAGATGAGGCTCGAGGGTCATGCATATGAAGGCAAACCTGAACCGCATAAGATATATCCGGGCGTAAATGTGAGATCAGAGAACCTGCAAGACTCCGGATAAAGTAGGATCAGACGGATCACCATCATCCCCGTTTAGACTCGCCAACAGAGTCCTATGGGATTACAATTAAACATATGTGCTTTTCCAAAACCTCATAGATATTTCTTTTGAGATAAAACAACCCCTGAAGAATCACGTAAATGAGATACCCGAAAATAATTAAGTGACCCAGATGCATAGCAAACTCTCGATGTAAGGATCCAATAATCGCAACAAACTCTCGGAAGAAGCCGAGAACAATATCATCAACATATAATAGCAGTAAGGCGATTGCCCTGCTATATATAAATAATGATGAGTCACAACGACTTTGGAAACCCAACCCGAGTGATATATGCAAATTGTGAAACCACGCCTAGGCCTGCTTGAGCCCATACGAGACCGTAATAAACATACATAATCGATGCCAGAGTCCGAAATCACGGAGGCTGATGCATATAAACTGTCTCAGATAAATCACCATGCAAGAAAGCATTCTTGACATCAAGCTGATGAATCGGCCAATGTCGAAGTAGCTAAATCGATCAGTCCGAATAGTGCCCTTAACCTGGACTAAAGGTCTCATCCACATCAACCCCTCTAATTATTACTACCATTCGCCACAGACGAGCCTCAGGCGACTAAGAGTTCCATCACCAAATACTTGTGGCTAAAAGCCACATACAGCGGATAATGTTGGTGTCTGGGTCAGTACAAGGGTCCAAGTTTGTTTTAATAAGTGCAATGTATTCATCACGCATAGCATTTTGCCAATTTGGATCATTATGCGCATCACGATAAGATTTTGGTAATGGTGAAACCGAAGACACATGCATGTTAAGACGCTCCTTAGGACGATTAGTCCCGACACGATATCGTGTAACCATGGGATGAATTGAGACATGGTTTGGGTTGTGAGGAGGATATGGGATAATGTGTGGGTGTTGGTTCAATGTGATGATGGATTTGGTGTATGTTGTTGGGCGTGGGTGGTGATGGGTCATAGTCATGTTAGCCATATTGGGACCGGGGAATTGGTGTTGTTGGCTCGTTTCAGGGTTGAGACACAGAGGTTGCACAACGGGGTGGGTGGAATAAATGGAGGATTTATATCGGTGAGTCATCCAAGAAATTATAGTTGAAAATCGATGTTGGTTTAGAAGTGCCATATGGAAAACAGTCATCAAAGGTTACATGGCGAAATGATGATTTTATTGGTGTTTAATTCTGCACGATACCACGATGATTTGAAGTGACCCAAATAGATGGAGGGTGTGGCGTGGTTCAAGTTTTGATTAGGATATAAGTGGGGTAACATAAGCATCCAAATGCGCGTATGAGGCTATAATCCGGTTTTGGCCAAACAAAGGGTATAGGGATTTCGCAATACAGTTGAGGGCAAGATATTGTAAGTGAACAACCATATTGGGGCTTCAACCCAAAATGTGGTGAAGGTTGGCTTGAAAAGCAAGGTCGAATGAGATTATTGATAGTATGAATCATCCGCTCGGACTTGCCATTTCTGTGTTTCGCAGCAAAATGCCACATGCAAAAGTGTATGAGGTTACGGTTGTCATTCACCACCATGATCATGCCGAAAGGACCGGATTTCACACTTAAATTGAGTGTGAACATAGTTACGAAATATTACAAATTTAGATAAAACATCAGATTTGTTAATTAAAGGATAAACCCAAACAAAATGCGAATAATGATCAAGAACAATACATAATATTTGAAACCCGAAGGCTCGAAGTGGTGAGTCCATACATCCGAGGAATGATGTCAAAACAAGCATTAACGACAGATTGAACTAGCAAATGGAAGTCTAACGTGTTTGTTGGCGTGCATGACAAAGCACAAGAGGCTTCTTTATTACATGAAATGAAATTATTGGAAACTAGACGACGTAACACTTCGCTTCCTGGATGTCCAAGACGCTATGCCACGTATGTTGTGACAAGGAGAGCTTGAGGAATGGAGACTGAGCTGGACAAGGTCCCCGTGCTATCACATCGAGAGCACCCGACGCGGTCATGAAATCTTTAACGTAAAATCCAAATGGATCAAATCAACGGCAAGCGTTATTTTCACGAACAAATTGACGAACAGATATTAAATTTTGACAATATGTGTAATAAGCACATTATTTGTGAAGATCGAAGGAGTTGGCAAAATACTATGACCAGGTGACAAGAATAGAATGCCCATCACCAACCGAGACTGGTGAATATGCACGTATTAAAACATGACTAAGACTATTAATAAGCATTAAGATGAGTCGCACTGTGTCCATATTCCAAGTGCCATTGTTCGTGTATTGTGTGTCGTAACATGAAATGCATGGGTAAACTGTAAGGACCGATCCAAACGTAGACCCAATTCTCCGAAGCTAAACCATTGAAGGTACTATTTCCGAAATTGAGCCAATTATTATGATATATTGGCCCATTAACCCTTGTTGTCCATGGATGTGTGAAAGCTAAAGGGCCAAAAACTGTTGATGCATAATACTAGAGATGGATTGGTAGCCTTAAACCAAGGAGCCATCGCACCATGTTGTGTAATTACATTCTGGTGCAATATTTGACCAAGCATTATTTGCCATAGATATCGATGGGGTGAATAATTAAACAAGCAAGCAACCAAGCACCTTATTAATTAATACATCAGTGGAATGAGAATTGATGAAAAGGATAACAAAAGTGACGACAGTGGCTATGAATTAAATAGAACAAGGACCAAAGGACTTGTGACCTTAAACGCATCAATAATAATATTAAAACGTCGTGATGTGACCGAGCACAAATCACCAACACACTAAAGAAACTGTTTTGGTGGTGAAGAATTTTGCGGCAGAGGGTTTTGGTGTTTATGAGGATCGAATAATTTTGGATACCATATTCGATGTTAATGGTAAGGGTTTATTTTGATTCATCACTTGCCATAATACAATGTACAAATAAATAAGGATTGACAGAGGATTCTAGAATCGGGCTAAGGCCCGTTACAAATACATAATACAATATGGGCTAACATATACATGTCCAAATTTTATGTCTTAATAATTGTTTAACTACTAGCTATAGCTTTCTCAAAAAAAATCTGTTACAATCCTATCCACATTATTCCATTTATAATAAGGACAGATTGCAAAATGCACCGAACTACTCACCACCTACCATCTTTATACACTATGAGCTAAAATACATCACATTTTCTGTTCCTTAATGTAGTATAGTACTCATGTCATCAACAAACTCATCCGTCCACAAAAATGAACCAGTATGCATCACTGGAGCCAATGGCTTCATAGGCTCATGGCTAGTCCAGACTCTCCTAGACCACGGCTACACAACGATCCATGCCACAATCTATCCAGGCTCGTCCACTTCCCACCTTCACGCTCTCCCTGGCGCCTCACAAGCCACTCTAGTATTCCATGAGGCCGATTTACTTGATGCACAAGCTATCTCAAATGCTATAGAAGGATGTTCGGGCGTGTTTCATGTTGCGTCCCCGTGTAGTCTAGAGGATCCATTGGATCCTCAGAGAGAGTTGCTTGGTCCTGCGGTTAAGGGTACGTTGAATGTGTTGGAAGCGGCTAAGAGGTTTGGCGTGAGGCGTGTTGTCCTGACTTCTTCTATATCGGCTATGGTTCCAAACCCGAGCTGGAATGATGGCAAGGTGTTGGATGAGTCTTCTTGGACTGATATAGATTACTGCAAGTCTCATCAGGTTAATTTTTTGGACTGATATAGATTACTGCATGTCTCGTCAGGTTAATTTTTTGGACTGATATAGATTAGTGCAAGTGGTGTCTATGTGAATATAAAATGTTTTCAACCAAGTGTTGTGGCCCGTGGGTTACTGTCCCACAAATATGCAGTTTCTTTGTCATATAGTTACTGTAATAGTTCGTCTTTCAGAAAAAAAACAAAATCCTAGTTCTTTATCTAGTGAAAAAAACATTTTTTTTATGAAGTATTCAGGGACGGACCTAGAATTTTCGTATGGGTGTTACACAAACTTTTTCCTTTAATGAGTGCTAAAATTTACATCATAAAGTATCCTTGACCTAAGGTAAAGTTGCATTATAAAGAAAATAACAAGAATATCGAGGGTTGCGCATACTAAAAAACGATTATTTTCGAAAAATATTACATTTTGTAACCCAAAATCGGGCGTGGCCCTTGCCACACCGACATACATGTAGGTCCGTCCCTCAGTATAACAAATACTTACACACTCACCAAAACAAAAACAAGAATGTCATTTGTAAACACCCTTTTCTGCACATTTTTAAAAGCGTGTAAATTCAATTTTTTCGCATCTATAAGTTTGTTACGTATGAAAGTGTGACAAGATATTGAAAATCAGGACATTTAATGACATATTTGTTGCAGTTACTTGTTTATGATGTGACCCTAAGCCAAAACCTAGTTCTGCATTGATCTATAACTATTATTATTTTAATCGCAAATAGTATATACAGCAAAAGTTGATCAGCATTGACGGAATTAGTGACATGTATGTCTGTCGTATTACCAACAATGTAGCGACGGCCAATTACCCCATGTTGGAAATACCGACACGACAGGGATGAATTAGTAACCACTAACCAGGAAAACACCGTCGCTGTCTGTTGTATAATAACTAGACGTATCAGTGACAGATTGTGATAGTCGTAAAAGTAAGATACATTGTAATCAGTTTTTATTTTGTTTTTTTTCCCAAAAATATCTGTTGGGAGTTTGTCGGTAATATAACCACAACTAATTGCGACGTCATTTGATACTGTGACGGGTTAAAATTAGTCACTGATCAGCTAAATTGTTGAGATCCTACGGATCTTGGATCAATCATGGATAAACATCATATTGTAAGAGTATACACAAGCGAATGTGCAGTGATTCCTTTAACGAGGGTGGGTTTGTTTATGTAAAACACACTTTATTTTATTAACCACACTAAAAACAATATATGTACATGATATATATAGTCCAATCGGTGTAAGTGAACCGATGTGACTTTTCCTAAGGGACATGTTCAATCGACACACCTTTTCACTAATTTACAGAATTAACTAACTATAACTAACTGTGTAACCGCTATATGGTTACAAACTATCTATGATTCTTGATTAATTTCGATTCCAACATAAATTACATAATTTAAATGGATCAGCGATTGTTTAGAGTTTATGTTTACTTCTTTCCAAAAGACATCCATTGGTAGTTTATTTCTGTAATTACAAAATTTTGACAACATTTTGGCTTAAGTCACGTGAATCATAAATTGTTAATTTACATGCATTAAAAAATAACTGTAGATGGTTTTCATCACAAAAATGGTACCCAGTGTCAAAGACACTAGCTGAGAAATCAGCTTGGGAATTCGCCGAGAAGAATGGACTAGATGTGGTAACAATTCTCCCGTCTACATGTCTAGGCCGCCTTTTGCAGCCAACATTGAATGCTAGCTGTGCAGTCTTACAACAACTACTGCAAGGATCAAGAAACACACAAGAATACCACTGGTTGGGAGCGGTACATGTGAAGGATGTTGCAAAAGCACAAGTTCTTCTTTTCGAAACACCTAGGGCTTCAGGTAGATACTTGTGCACGAATGGTATATATCAGTTCGGTGAATTTGCTCACAGAGTTTCAAGGCTGTTCCCTGAGTTTGATGTTCATAGGTAAGAGTGTACATGTTTGAGTATGTGTATTGGTTTTTGTAAGGGATGGATCGATTAGTTGATTGATTGGTTCTTTTATTTGAGTACAGGTTTGAGGGAAAGACACAGCCGGGAATGGTGAGTTGTGAAGATGCTGCAAAGAGATTGATTGATATGGGAATGGTTTTTACGCCAGTGGAGGACGCGGTTAAGGAGACTCTGGATGTTGGCTTCTTTTCACAGGTTCTAAACCAAGCCATCTACGACACATAATGGATTTATAATTCACCATGACTTATGCGCACTTGAACTTGAGACAAAACAGTTTGTATATCGAAATACTTGATAACACAATATGATGAACAAGATAAAATAAAAGACTTGAATAAAAGTAAATTGTTGTTGTACTTAATTCATCCTAGACTCGATCTATAAATACCTAATGAAACGGTATGATCACTTTACATGAAACGTTGCAATGTTTCATGTGTAACCGTTTTCATAACTGCCATAACAGGCCCATAACAAACATAACTACCAACTGTTTTAACGGGGTGTTTGGGTGTAAAGTCCAACCAAAAGTTTCTGCCCGTTTTGACCCAAACAACTAAAACATTAAATAACATATGTTCAAATTAACTTAACAAAACATTAAAAGGAGTTTACATCTCCCCCGTAATTTTTGTAAGTTAATGCCTTCATGGTTCCTTTCCTTCATGCCAAGATGATGAAATCATCTTCACTGGACGCGTTCTCCTTGCCATATCCACTTGTAGAGCATTCCATATCTTCTTCCTTCTTGACCTCTCCATGGACATACTTGATCCTATTCTTTGGCTTTTCTTCCTGTGCTTCCTCCATGTACACGCTAGTCTTTGCATCACCACATGGTTCATTTCCGACCATATCAATCCGTGGTTCTCCATGCCCTACCCTGCGTGCTTCCTCATAGTACACTTTCACCAATGCTATATACTCTCGATAGCATTCCTTAACATTATGTCCCTCTTCCCGTGCCAATCCCAAAGGAAGTGCAATATAGCCCCACAAATCATTGAACGTTCATGTAGCCACCCATGTCGTCTACAAATTTATACAAGGCAAGCAAATCTATCCTAACCACCCCTATCGTTGGTGGTAAATCACCCAACGCCTCCATACCCATGTACTCATAATAGAACCATCCCAACAAACTAATAAACTTTTCTTCCATGATTTTCCAGTTTTTGAAAACTAACTTATCAATTTTAACTAGATCTAAAAATGATAAAAAAAACATTGAAACGTATTTATTTTAAGATGATAGAGCGTACCATTCAGACTAAGGTACTCTTCATCGATGTAATCATGGCTATCGTCTTTGTTCATCTCTAGTTCTTCCATTCCTTTTACTAACGAGCATTCCTCGCTTGGATCAAGTGACTTGTAGTACCCTTCCATGAATTCCTCATGTTCCTTGATTGCTTCCTCATCTCCCTTGTCTACGGTTTCCTCGTCTTTGTCAAACATGTATTTTACTTGACATGTACCGTCTTCACAAGTCATAACGAACCCTTGATCCTCGAGTTGTTTCTCTCGTGCTTCCTCTACGTGCACGCTTGTTTCTGCATCACCAAATGGTACATCTCCGACCATATTCAACCTTGGCTCTCCATGCCCCAACCTACGTGCTTCCTCGTAGTACACTTTAACCATTCCTACGTACTCCTTTTCTTACCGTGTCTTATTCCCGCCATACATGCGTAAGACATCTTTCTGGAACGTCTCTTCTTGCAACTAACATGTTCTTCTTTCTGTTCTGCCCAAAACTGTAACGTCTCCATGATCCTTCTTCATGCTTTATTTTCGGGGTTTTCTTCTTCCTCAAAGGCGATAACTTCCTTGACTGCAATGATCGATCCACGTTAACCATGTCGCTCTGATACCATGTTGAGGTCCTACGGATCTTGGATCAATCATGATGAACATTATAATTGGATGAGTATGCACAAGCGAATGTGCAGTGACTCGTTTAACATAGGGTGGGTTTTATTTTGACAAACACACTTTATTATTAACCACACAAACAAACTTACATATACATACATATATATAGGGTTCGAACCATTGTGACTTTTTGAAAATAACTACTTATAACTACCCATAACCCCTTTTCGGTTATTTAACTAACTAACTAACTTTGTAACCGCCACATAACTAACTTATTCGGTTACAAACTTTCTATCTAACACTATCGGTCCTTCGACTTTCAAAGACTTATGATTCTTGATTAAATTCGATGCCAACACTGGAGAGCCTCAAGTCTAAAAGGCTTCTTGTCTCATGAAGTATCTCTACTTTTCACAATTAATGCCAGTGATAAATAATCAGTTAGACGATCTGCTAAGCATGAAATCTAGTTGCTCGGTTCGTATTAGCAAAACAACCTCTTTGGTCAATTATATCGAATGTTAATCATAAATATAACGTTCTGCTGAATGCTAGTTATTCATACATATGTACTCTAATTAGTTGAAGTTATTGTATATGCAGTGTTTATGGGTAATCAATAAGCAAACCTTAAGCGACAAATTTACTTTCAATATTTAACAACCATTTAATTATATCAATCATGTTTCAAACATTGTATTTGATCTGTAGAGCAATATGCTCACATATAACAAGCAAATATACACGGATACAAATATAAATATAAAGACAAATACAAATCCAAATATACAAGCGTTTACCTCGTTTAAGAAAAAACATAATCTTACTTAGGATGCAGCTTTGGTGGCAGAAAACCACCACTCTAACTCTCTAAGCAAACAGGCTGTCATTACTGTAAGAATGGCTGTAGTCACTGCCACCGCCTTCATAACTTGCTGAAGTTGACGACGATGATTCAGAACCAGGGTTAAGCCCTACTAACGCCATAATGCTCTCGAGCTCCATCACAACATCGCTCATTCGTGGTCTTTGATCTCCCTGCTCTTCAACACACCTCAATGACAAATCCACAAACCTCTCTAATCCCTTAAGTTGGCTACTCAAACCAATGGTTGGGTCAAGAATTTCGTGTAGGTCATATAGCTCTTTCTCCTTGTTCATCGCTTGTCTCACTTCCCTCACGATGTACTTGCCTTTCTCAATTGGGTTTCTTGCGGTTATTAGCTCCAACATCACAACTCCATAGCTATACACGTCACTTTTTTCAGTTAATTGTAGAGTCGTGTAATATTCAGGATCCATGTATCCCTACATCAACAGAAAAGATGTCACTATCTAGTTATGATTATCATCACACAACATAAAAAAGAGCTAGGATATAGCATTTGAAGTGTAATGGACAATACAAGTGTTACTAACCATGGTCCCTTTGACTTGAGTGGTAACATGAGTCCTATTAGCATCACTCAACGGCTTGGATAGGCCAAAGTCAGAAACTTTTGCAACTAATCGTTGATCTAGTAAGATATTATTTGTTTTAATATCTCTATGTATGATTGGAGGATCAGCAAGCTCATGTAAATACTGCAACCCTCTTGCTGCCCCGAGTGCTATTTTCAGTCTTCGCATCCAGTCCAACCTAATGCCCGATCTCCCTGCACATATGAAACTTCCTTTGAACTACAGTGACTGAAACTTTTTGAACTTCTTCTAACAAAAACAAAACTTTCTGCATGTATAGACCAGATATGATTTTGTTACAAATGTTTTCTGAACTTATTGTAACGACTATATGCAAGCGTGACAATAAATTTTTCTGAACCATATCTCACTGAAGTAATTATGTCACAAAGGTTCAAATTCTATGGTGACACACAGGATTTTGCCGCAATAGACTTTGGTGATGGTTTATCTAGCAACTCTTCCTTTCCTAATAGAAAGATACTCAACAGGCTATAGCGACTATTAAACCTTTTGTGATACAATTTGTGTACCACTGAAATGAAAGTCATATTCAGGTACCTGTAAGACTATCCTTGAGTGTACCATTCACGATGTACTCATACACCAGCATCTGTTCACCCTGATCGAAACAAAAACCGATAAGTCCCACTACATTCTTGTGATGAACTCTTGAAAGAAGTTCAATTTCAGTCTTAAACTCAAGTCCACCCTGACTTGATCCTTGTTGAGCTCTTTTGATAGCAATTAGCTGTCCTTTCGGAAGACTTCCTTTATACACCTACACAATATTCCTCGATCATTCACGATTTGTAAAATTAAATGTAAAGTGTAGGCATGGTAATACTAACCATCCCATATCCGCCTGCTCCTATCTTGTTAATCTCTGAAAAATTGTTTGTATATCTGCTAAGTTCTTCAAAGGTGAAGGATCTCGCTCCTTTCAATTCAGGAACACCACCGTGTCCACTCTTCGGATCCCAGAGTGCTGCAAGTATTACAACATAATGATCACATAACAACATTACATAGATGTGGGAAAAAATTGGTGAGTCGGGTAACATGTCAAAACTTATATACACATGGGGTTGGGTTTGACACAAATGCCGTGTCCACATTTTCAGTTTTTTAATTATCTTTTTAAATTATAGCTAGTGAGCCATATATTAGCTATAAAATTATATTCCTAATTAACAATTTAACTGTG
This sequence comes from Chrysanthemum makinoi, assembly GCA_910596185.1. Lineage (NCBI taxonomy): Eukaryota > Viridiplantae > Streptophyta > Magnoliopsida > Asterales > Asteraceae > Chrysanthemum > Chrysanthemum makinoi. The sequence continues at coordinate 96,997,733 of OU343221.1, read as the reverse complement.
CGAATAAAAATAAGTAAGGAGGTTTTTAACATCATTTGGATTCGAAGTGATTATGATCATACTTACCAAAAGGTTGGCTTTGTTGGGTGGCTCTCTCAGCTCGTCCTCGCTGACGTAATGCAAACATTCCTGCAAGTACTAATAACACCACAAGCACACAACCAATAGCCACTGATCCTATGATAATCCCAGTGTTAGATGACTTGTTTTTTGCACCTCCGGGCCCAGATAATCCTGTAAAGTGGCATATAGATGTCTACCTTTTGATATATATGATCTTCAAGAACACACATAAATTTAATTAACCATTCATTAGTTCCGATAATACCTGGCAAGAAATTATTGTAGTTTTCAGCCATAAAGGTGTAAGTATTGAAACCAGTCTTTAAAGACTTGAACGTTTGATTGCTAAGTGCAAATGCAACCCCAATAATTCCAGTCCTATTAAAGTTTGGTTCACCTGAGGGGAAAACTTCAAGTCTGACCATAAGGTAATCAATGAAATTTCTACTGGGATTCTTTAGCGACACTGAATCTACAGGGAGTCCGGCATCCATAAAGAATGTCATTAATAAATCATGAAGCGAGTTATAGATGGTTGCATTTGTAAGTGAAGAGAAGGAAGGAGCTTTGAATGAAAACAAGCCCTTGAATGGATATGCGCATTGACAGTTTGGACTTGATGTAAGGTCCGGACTACATGAAGGGGGCACACAATTGTTCCACGGCGTCGAATATGGTGTAGTATTGTTCGCGGGAAGAAAGCAAAATTTGTCCGTCACCAGTGACTCCGTACATATTGGATTATCTTTAAGTCTGCAGTTGTAATATCATATGGTTTTAATAGAAACATAAAACGTGCCAACAAATTTTATGTTTTCCCTTACTGATGAATAAAAATATTTATAACTACACATGTGCATTTAGAACTTTTACCAGTTTTAAGTGTAAGCGCATCTATGCATACAATATATTAAATCATTTAGACAAATCTGTTCAGTTCCATATTTCTTTCAGTGACCAAGAGCCACCTACCGGTATTCGTACCTATGGCATGTGTTTGGGCAATACACGTATGTTGGGTGCAAAAAGGTTAATAACCACTAACCCTGGACCGGCCCACAATCGGCTGCAATTCCATAATGTGGGGGGCATACATGACTCAGTGGTTGTGGTTTTGGGGGTGCCAAGGATTGAACCATAGACCTTGTGCTTGTTGGGTGCAAAGTTGCCCCCACCCATTACCAGCAGAGCTACGCGCCATTGGCGCAATACACGTATGTCAAATTCACACTCAAAACTCTTGAAAGAACCCCAAATCAAATTGACAACTTTCAATCTAAATGGAAAGTTCACAAGCGTTGCTAACTTACATTAATTCAATAGTATAGTCTCTTCGCTGTTTGAAGTCGGCAATAAGGTTATTCGTAAGATCAACAAGCTCAAGTGGTGGGCTAGGATTGGAGCTAATATTCAAGGAGCCATCAATCTGGTTGTAACTCAAATCACTGGCAAAAAAAAATGGTTGCATATTATCAAGATTTAGCAAATGAAAATCACTTTTAAACAGTCAACTGATATACTTACACATTCTGTAAATGTGAAAGGCTGAACAAGGCAGCAGGCAGTTCTCCTACGAGGTTTGGATAAGTAGAAGTTAATTTCTATATGTTTTTGCTAAGAGTGATCAACTGATACTCTGATGTCTTGTTACTTACACATAGTTGAGGCTGTTCATGCCGGTGAGATTAGGCACAGGGCCAGTCAATTGATTGTTTGACAGGTACCTATAAAGCAAATTATTCAAACATCATGTATCTTCTAACTTAGAATGCGTAATAGAAATCCGAGTGTTTAAAGTTTTCGTATTTACAGTTCCGTCAAGTTGATAAGGTTGTTAAAGTTTGACGGAACATCACCACTCAAAGAATTCCTATCAAGTCGCCTGATTCACAAAACACATACAATAGTTAAAAAGAGAATAATATAGATATTAGAGGTGAAATTTTGGCCTCTCTTACTTATGAATGAGTTGATTCTTGTAAACCAGATAAAATGAAACGTAACAGGTTAAAAGTCCCCCAAACTGCATTTTTAATGCATAAAGCCTACTGAATCATTAAACACAAACTTTAGATCTTTATAAATATAATAAATTCTTTTAGATATACTATAAATCCAAAAACAAAAAAAATAATAATAATAATTGGACAAAATGTATGGGCAACCCGACCCATTTTGACACGAGCCCATTTTGCTCCGTTTTCCAACTCAACTGACACATCTAAAACGCCACCTCTACAAACAATAGCTGGAAGCTAAAACTTGTTAAACAACAATACTTACACAATCTCTAGGGACTTCACAAGTCCAAGTGTAGAAGGAATAGGTCCCGTAAGCCGGTTGTTCTCAAATAACCTGATTATGTAAAAGTTAATCTCTCTCAACTATTGATCATGTACTATTTATTAAAATCATTCACTAGATCATAACATACAGATGAATAAGAGTCATCTTCGAGTTGAAGAGTCGAAATGGGATATCACCATCAAGCTGATTGTCTCCGAAGTGACTGAAAGCATTAAAAAATATAAAGTTTTTTAGTGTTCTCTTTTAAATTCATAAGCATATTTGAGAGAGGAAAAGAGGATCTAACTAATTAACCGTACAAGTGTTTGGTGTTTATTAACAAATCAAGTCCAGGTGTTGTCC
>OU343221.1:96820863-96994921 GCA_910596185.1 Chrysanthemum makinoi | reverse complement strand
AAACCAAGAAGTAGCATGATGAGTCCAAGAGTATGGGAAAAGATAGAGACGAAGGGCGTCATTGGAGACCCCATTTTGTTTCATACTCTGAGTAGCGGTCAGAAATTTATCAAGATGCTTGTTAGCATCTTCATCTGGTAAACCATGAAATTGACAACTGGTTTTTACTTGTTCTATCATATGATGTTTCAAGCTAAAATCGGTAGCTTGAATATTAGTCGGTGCAATGGGTCCTCCCCTCCCGTACATTGTGGTTGACAAAGCTCCTCCATCGTTCGGAGATCGGGGGCTACATTTTGATTAACGGGAGGAGGATGGGACCGGGTTTGGTGGTACTTGATTACCAGCCATATACGTAACTCGGTGCGTTGATTCTGATTCTGAAGTCGTCTTGATTGAGAGCGAGTGCGCATGCACTTAAAAACCAAGGCAATTAAAATGATACGGTATTCGAAAACAACAGTGAACTTAAACCAATAATCCCGAGTGAATAAATCACTTCTATAAGACAAACGCACAAGCGGCGAGAGAAGCTTTTAGGTCAGGGCGAAGCTTATTAAAAACCCGCTTCTTTTCAGCCGCAATTTAATGTCAGGCCGTCCTTATACCCACCACACAGTTTGTTTATCGAATAGAAATAAATCGACTCACAAGCGACACAAAGGCAAGTTTTAAATCTTTGGTTCGGGAACTTACTAATGATAACACCTCCGTTGAGAATGTTATATAATTGTGTCTTCTATTTTATTTAAAACAAAAGGGAAAATCTTTTTGTATTTTTAATTTTATAGATATATATACAAAGAAAAAGGAAAATATTTTTTTTACTTTTTTGATTTTTATAAAAACAATAACTTCGCGAGGAAGGTTCTTCAAGTCACTAATCGTCAAACCTTCAACGATATTGTCGCAACACAACCTCCCCGGCAGCGGCGCCAAAAATTGATGTAGTTTAAGAAAATATACCAAATATAAGATACACGCCAGAATCGACAAATCAACCTTTTAGGAAAAGGGTTAACGTGCCAAAACTCACGAATGTGATATAAGTGATACCGGGCAAGTGATTGCCCGGGTCTTGTCCCAACGAGGTGTGAATTGAGGATGTCGTTTGAGGTTTGTTATTAAAATGCTTGAATTGTTCGAGATTTGATTGTTTTTAATTACGTTTTCTACAAATTAATTAACGGGAAAGTAATTAAGGCAAGGGAAACCTAATAAATGACAAACTAACTACTACTAAGCATACGGAACAATAAAACTAAGCTAAATTAAGTCCTAGGGTGCTACAATGCAAAAACGCGAAAACCCGGGCTAATCCCGAGCTCCAAAAGTGAAAATAATGCAATTTAAGGCCTACGGATGTGAAACTAATTTTCCTACTTTCTAAACTACTAAAAATAATTTTAGAAAAAAGCCGGGTATTTTTTCGACTTTTAAATTATTTATTATGAATTAAAAACTAATTTAATCTAATTTAATTATAAAAAATACTAAACTAATTTAAAAAATTCTGAAAAATTCACAGAAAATACTTTAAGGATTACTGGATCTAAGAAAAATATAAAAATGTGGTACTGCTTTTGGAAATAAGCTACTAAAAAGCTAAAAATGCTACTAACTTAAAAACGGAATGTGTATTTAAATAACTAAGGGTGCAAGAGATTAACTGAAAAAGACCCTAGGGCAGTTGGAAGCGTGTGTGTGTGGTGAGCTGGGTGGCCAGAGATCAAATCCCAACAACGCATTTTTTTTCAAACATTTTTTTTTTGAATTTTTCTTTTTGCAAATTAAAGTTTGGATGGAAATAAGTACTTTTTGTAAAAACTTTTCTTATCAAACTAGAAGAATAAGCAGTTGGAACTGCTTATTTCCAACAGTTAACCAAAGAAGCAAAACCAACTTTTTTCTTTTTCTTTTTGACAGATTCTATGGCACAACAAAGAAATAAGCACTTAGATAAGCTATTGAAAAAAATGGGAATAAGCACATTTACGCAATGCTAAATCTGAAATAAGCTACAAAAGACTAAAAAACAATTATGAAATAGGGGATAGAAGCAGTTAAAGGGAATCCTAAATTGAAAATTGAAATAAGCATTAAATGGATACTAAGCTAATCTAAAGTGACATAAATAAGTACTAATAAGCAAAAGATAAGCTGAAGACTAACACTCCTAATCTATGGCTCCTAATAAGCACTAAGGTATGTGAATAAGCAAGAAAAATAATCTAATAAACAAAAAAAAAATGAAATATTGCTGCTATGCTGCTGAAACAGAACAGGCCTAGAGGGGCTGTTGGGGCACCTAAAAAGCTGTCAACAAGCTAAAATAAAAATTCACAAAAATAAGCATAAGCTAGATGAGCAACCCAAGATTAAGCATACCAAATTTCAGATTCTAAAGCTAAGTATTTAAGAAATTAAAAATCAAAACTAAGTGGCTATTGGGAAACAAAGGCTGCAAGAACAGAACTGATATGGTAAATGCAACTTTGTGAATGCAATTTAAATTAAGCTAATGCTAAACTAAGTGCAAAATAAGCTATGCTATATCTAGGTGGGTAAGTCGAGATATAAGAAAAACTAGTTTGGGCAATTTTAGATGAGAAATAAGCTGCAAAAAGAGTGGTTGAACAGCTGACTATAGGCTGTTTCTTACGTGCAAACGAGAAGCAGAAAAACTTTTTTTTGTTATCGAAAACTTGTAAACTTTTGTCAAAACAGATGGTACTTTGTGAAAACTAACTAAAGGCTAAAAAAACTAGTTTGATTATGCAAAGACAGAACAATTGAACACTTTAGACCTTAGAATAAGCTTATGCCAAACACCCCAAATGGGGTGTAAAACTTAAGAAAATGATTTAAAAAAAAAACTAAACTTGGATTTTCTTTTTGTAAAACTACTTTGTAACTTAAGATGAACTTTTAAAACTGATAAATAGGAGGTAATAAGCTAATAAGCACTAAAGTGCTTATTTTCTAAATAGGCAAAAGTAAAGGATGAGTAAAAAGAAAATTCATTAATCTAAAAAAAAGCACATTACATTAAAGCTACAGAAAACTAATTTTAAACTTAAAAATCCTAATGCCTCTCAAAGGCTACAATGACTTCTCTATTTATACTAGTAAATAAGCTAGGTCTTCAAGTTGTGAGCTTCTGTGTTTGTTTCGTGAGACAGAAGTGAGGATTTGGAGCACTTGTGTTTTCTTGAGTCAATATCAGCCATTGATCTTGCTTGGGCAATCCAACTCATCATATCCGTCAATCTTGAGAGCTTTATGTAAGTTGGGGATTGCCAAGGTGGCAATGAGACCATGTGGGTTGTGGGGTAAGCTGAGCTTGGGAATCAGGGTACTTGAGAGTGACAGGAAGGGAAGAAGACAAGTGTGTGGGGTGAGGGGTTTTGGCGGGCAAAAAATGGGTGAGATGGGATTGGGTATCTGTTTTGGGTAATAAAGGGAGAAGAGGTTCAAATAGGGGGGGTTCAAGGTTTATTGGCGGGTTCAAGAGTAGGGGAGGTCAAATGGTTTATAAAAGGTTTTAAGTGATGGTTTAGGTTATTTAAAAGAGTTTTTAAAGTAAATGTATTTTTTTTTTGTGTTTTTGTTATAAACATTTTTTTATATTTTTTTTTATTTTAGAAAGAAAGTAATTTAAACAAAAATTGGTTTAAAATAAAAATTGGATTTAGAGGGTAAAAAGAGTATTTTTGGGTTTTTGTCAAAAAGGGTGGAATTGTCATTTGGGTTCAGGTGAAGGGTGAAATGGAAATTTGGGTTTTAGGGTTAGGTTTTTAGTCTGATTCCCCAAGCTCACTCCCAAATGTATCCCGGGCTCTGAAAAATGTAGAAAATCCGCTTCCGGCTCCATCTGCAAAGCACGTTTTCCAATCCGAGCTCATTTATGTCCGTTTTTGCCCTGTTTTCGATCCTTTGTACCTGAAATACATAAAAACACACTCCAAGGATATCTGCAGTATATTTGGTCATATTTTCGTGTTTTTAGACATTTTTGTGGTCTTAGATGGGTAAAAATGATGAGTGAATAAGCACTCATCATAGAGGTATAAAGATGTAGTGTCAATTATGTTCTTGACACCTGAACATGCTATTTTGATGATTTCCTTTCCTACCTCAGGGATGGATGTAGAGGGTTTCACACTTGTTATGGTGCAACTACTTAGTATCTTGCTTGTAGGAATCCACCTAAGACCAACAGTTTTGAAAACTCTACCCGTTGGTATCCATCTAAGGTTAGATCTAAGGGATGTTGAAACTTCGTTTGGGAAGAGTCTGCGTCCTATATTGATCCACCTATTAGGTTTATGAAATTTTATGTTTAGATCAACGGGTTTATTTCTTACTGTTTGAGTTAACTTAGGTTTTGGTTTGCTACTACAAGCAATTCGATGTACACTTTCGAAGGTGATACACTAGGTCGTGAACCTAAGATTCCATCCTTTTGGAGTAGTGCCCTTTTCCTAGCCTTTTCTAGATCATAGTTCTTGTGCAAGTCCTTTGTATCATATGAATGTTGAATTTTGATGCTCGGTTTAGACATTGTGTTCGAACTAATCCTAGACGGGCCAGGTGCAACTACTTGTAGAGGTTTAACATAAACAGATTTAATAGAAACAGGTTTAACAGAAACAGAAGCATTTTGCTAAGGCCAAGAATGTAGATTGACTGGTTTTGTCGAATGCTTATTCTCAACAACTTGGGAGGCAAACCGTGGTTTTGAAGATTTAGAACGTTCAGATTTAAATGCAGTTGGTTGTCTAACTACTGATTGTTTTCCGAAAGGTTGTAGTGACGATTTCCCCAAGATTGTTGGTTTTGCAAAGTTAGTATCCACACTCTTGTCAGTTAATCTTCTCAGTTTGTTTTGTAAAGCAACATGTGCAAGCCCCTTTGCTTGAATTTGAGCCTTTAAATGCTCATTTTCTTTTACTAATGTTTCCACACGATTACTTTGTTCATTTGAATACTGACCATTGTGTTCTGAAGAAAAATATTTGCTTTGTAATTTAAGTTCAAGAGAGATGCAATGTGCCTCTAGTTTTGAAAAATCTTTATGAAACTAAGAAATTGTCTTTTTGAGAAGAATGTTTTCAGATTCAAGAGTTTGATTTGACGTTTTAGTTGAATTGTTAACAAGTAAGGGCTCAGACATGAGATAGTTGTCTAGACATTGAGCAACACACTGGTCAACCTCTCTTTCATTTCTGAATTGGGTTGCTCGATTATGTTGTGTCGCATTTGCATTCAGAATATGATCAACATTAGATAGTACCTCGACCATTTGTTCTTTTTCAAAGTTCGGTTCTGTGTCATAGATGGGTAAGTTATCTTCCTCAACCATTTGTTCTTCGTCAAAGTTAGGCTCGGTGTCATAGTTATGTATGATATCTTCTCCAGATATGCTACTGTCATCCTGCTTTTCCAATGCTACAACCTCATTGTCCGCATTACTGACAGATGCAGTAATCACAACATTCTCAACATCCCTTTGAGCATACCTTCCTTGTTCATCAACTCTTTCACCTTGCACGACTGCTGGATTTCGGGATGAAGTCTGCCTCTTGAAATTGATAAATTCTGAGTATTTTTCAGACAGAACCATCCATCCTTCGATCAATTCCTCAAAAGCTTTTGCATCTTCATAATCATCAGTATAAAGGTTTGATGATGAAGGTTTGATGGAAGGTGAGGAGATTTGTGAAGTCAGCATATTTGAAAGGGCGATATAGTGATTTTCAAAATTTCCCTCCAAAAATTTTGAAAACATTTTGACTCTTAAAATTTGAAATTCACTATAAAATTCAATTCTAAGGTTGTGAGAAAAATTTGAGTTATGACAATTTTGACGCTAAATTTGACGAAAATTAATTTGGGCACAAAAATTTGAATTTTTGACCAAAATTTCGCAGTTAAACCAAAATTTGAATCTCGCGTAAAAATTGAACGTTTAGTCTCCCCTAAAAATTAAATTTTACTCATATTTTCTCGCCAAAACCAGCTTTTTTTTTATAACTTGTGTTGATGGATCTTTGTAGTCGAATGAAACTTTGTTTGTTGAAGAAGTCCTTAAGCGTAGAAAACCAGCTTATGCGTAGATTAGAACCTTACGCGTAGAAAGAGCTTACGCGTAAAAACACCACCTTACGCTAACAATGAGAATTGGCGTAAGAATAGCTTACGCTTAAGAAATGAGAAACACTAAGATTAGGTAAGAAAGTTAGGCATAGAAAACATCGTTAGGATTAGCTTATGCGTAAGACAAGGCTTAGGTGTAAGAAAAATCTTAGGCGTAAAGAGTTCTAGGCATAAGTTTGAGCTTATGCGTAAAATTAGGGTTTGCCCAAAAATCCTTTACACTATCACAGTGTAAACGATATCCAAAGTCGAAGAGTTTTCAGGCTTATCAAGCAAGAAAACCAGGTAAATAACGCGAAGATCAAACCTTGAGAAGCTTATACGTAAGTTTAGGGTTTCGCTTACGAGTAGAAAGTACCAAAAACTGATTTCATGCCCAAAAGTGTTTAGAAACTTGATTTTTATGATGAAATAGCTTCAATATCACCAAAATAACAAGAAAGTTTAAAACTTTATGATCCAAAACTCTTTTTCACCTTACGAGTAGAAAGAGGTACACGAATGAAATCAAGCTCAAAAACACTTCTACATACGTAAAGTTTCAAACTTTTTGCCAAAAACTTAAACTTGAACACCAAATAACCTTTACGCGTACATATGAATCACTAACACTTGAAATATGGTTTAGGAGTGATTCCAACACTTTACTTCGAATAAAATAAACCCAAGTCCATCTTGAGTAGTCATCAACAATTACCAAAATGTAGCGTTTGCCATTAATCGTCTGCACACACATCGGGCCACACAAATCCATGTGAAGAAGATGAAGTACATGCTGAAAGCTGTGTTCCACCTTTGAAGGAAAGTGAGCACGAGTGCTTTTCCCTTGTTCACAAGCTGAGCATAGATGATCTTTAGAATACTGAAATCTTGGGAGACCTTCAACAAGTTTGAAATGTGCAAGGTTGGTTATGGTTTGAAAATTTAGATGTGAGAGAGACAATGATTGCCATAGCCAGTTTTGTAGATGTTTCCTTAGAAAGTAGACATATGGGAGATGAAGCAATCATGTCTTGCATTGAGATTGTATAAAGACTTGATGTCGTTGACCGACATAAGATCGTTTCCTTGTAGATCACGAATGAAACAAGTTTTCTCCCTAAAAGCAACTTCCAAATCTCCATCACAAAATTGACCGACTGAAAATAGATTGTGACCGAGACCTTCCACATAATAAAATCTGCTAATTTCGATGTTTCCATTGATGTAATCTCCGAAGCCCATGATAGCCGCGAAGTGATCATTCCAATCTGCAGTGCAATGAACTTTGAAACAAATTTGATAACATTTAAGATTGCATGTCATGTGTCGGGAACATCCGCTATCAACAACCCAGAGGATGATCTGTATCACCTGCATTACACACAAACGACACAATTGGAATAGAAGTAGATGTGGAACCCAAAGAGTTAGAGGGTTTCGATGCAGTTATAGTTGAAACACACATGTTTATGATTTTAGGTATCCATTTAAAGCCAAGCGTATTATGTAACCATTTCTGCCATCTCCAACTAGTCTTAGCTTTGGTCTTAGTAAATGCACTAGGTGATAAGTTCTTCCTAGGAGGTGAAGGGGGTTCTATGGGTACATCAATGATCGTAGCCGGAACACTAGAGGGTGGTTTACATAGCACCGACTTAGAAGCATTAGTGGGCCTAGAGGTATTCCGTTTTCTATTATTCCGCTTACGAGATAAGATAGCATTAGCAACACATTTATCATGACACCAGAAAACATGCTTTTCGACAACCAACACAAGATGCTTCAAACATAACATTTAAAGTACTTAAAGGTTCACATGATTACATCACTTTTTCTATTACATTTTCTAAATGTATAAAGTGGGTGCAACTTGAGTCTTATTCAGATTCCTAAGGTGTTCTTCTACTTCAGAGGTCTTTATTGTTCTTTTCTTACGTCGCAACTTCCTATTCTTCCTTGATGTGCTCTTAAGCTATGAAGTGTTAGCGTTGGGAAAAGAGGCAACTATTCCTATTTCAGTAGAGGGAAGCACATTAGTTTCTTGTGATGTGTCATTAGGCAGTCTAAGAATTCCTGGTGCAATTACGTTTGTGTTACTATTCCTATCTTGCTTAAGTTTTACCAACTCTACTTTTAGATCATGGATAGTGTGTAACAAATCTTGATTTTCAGAACGAGTGTTTCCATTTTATCTTAAAACATCTTTGGTATATGCAAGATGATCATCAACATCTTTTGACGCTTGAGCACGAGTCTTTTTAAGTAAATATGACACCATATTCCGTTTTAACTTTTGAAATTTCTTGTTCATATTTTGAAATTTGACACTTTAAAGACAAGTTTTCATCATCCAGTTGCTCAAGTTTTGGATTAAGAGTTTTGGTATGCAACTGGTTGATTTTGTTTTGCAAAGCGAGTTCTCGATCTTGACAATCTTTTTGACACCATTGAAGACGACGTTTTGCATTCGAAAGCTCGTTTAACAATCGCTCATTTTCAACTTTTAAAGATTTGATTTGTGACACAATATCAGTATTCTCAACATTTAACGAATGGAGACAGTCGGCAATGATATAATCAAATGCATATGCAACAGTATGTAGTAACACAACATTTATGGTATCAGTACAGATAACATCTTCCAAGAGTCGATCAACATCTTTTCTTAACATTTTCTTTTTACGTTTAGTATCTGAAATCGATGTTTCGTTTCTCAAAACTTTTCATATGTCAAGCTCCTTGTGAAAATTCCTTTACCAATATATTGCACACATTTTCAAATTTCGGACATGAGGTAAAATTCTTTTCTGAAAAATTTCTCTTTGTTCTCGCGCATGAGGCGTTTGAAAATGTTTAACTTTATTCAGAATTGATTTCAATTTCACGTTCCAAAAGTTTGATATCCGATATGAATGTTTCAAAATATTTAAGAATTTGACAACGTTCGGTAATGTTTTACTTCACATTGAAGGTAAGGACCATTAATTTGTGCAGTATTGGGTTGGGGACCAACATTAGAAGACTCAGAAGTAGGCATGATAACCCAAGGTGTGTTAGAATTATCTGTTTGTGCGACGAAAGTTATGGCTTTTAAATAGTTAAATGGTTTGCAATAAACAACATTTTCTAATTTTGACCGACTCTCGTCTTCCGCATCTAATTCCTCCATACGATTATATTCAACAACACTCATAATGGAATCATCAATTCTGTGTTACTTGTAGACTTGAGGATTTGGTTTGAATGCTCTATGTGAAAACGTGGTTTTGTCAATGAATTCGGTCCATATCCATTTGGATTTGGTTTAAAAGTAAACTTTTGAATAGTTGTGATTGACTCACCATGTTTGTAAACAACATTTCGAAACTCTTTGAATTTTTTTTTGTAAGTCGACAATTTCCTCAAAATAGTCATCTATTTGTTTCCTCAAATGCTTTTTGTATTCACAAAACTGTTTTTGACAAGTTAACAACTCTGACTTGGTATTTGATTTTCCGAAGTGAGAGCGTTAAGTTGTTGTTTATGATCATATTTCAGTTGTTCTATTTGAGACAACAAAGCATTCTTGGATGCAACTAGATCACATATTTGTTTTTCCAAAGATTTTTCATTTTGGTATGATTTAGCAAATGCGACTTCAAAACCTTTTTCACGTTTCTCTTTAGTTTGAAAAATGTTGAGTTGGAACTTATAACATTCATTATCCTTAGTCAACAGGTAATTTCTTATTGATGTCTTGGCACTTTTCCATTCGATATTTTTGGGTCTTAATTAAGTTAGTCATGAGCTCAAGATCTGGATTAGACAAAGGTTCAGCTTGTTCAACGTGAGTCTCAACATGATCATTATTTAGATCCTCAAATATAACCACGGAGTCAACTCGATTATCAATATTACCCATAAGATCATCTTGATAGTCAAATATAACTGCGGGATCTATTTGATTATCATCGGAATAAGATGTAGACGGCTCATGTTGAACACTCTGATCCTCGTCGGATGCGGATGTTGGCGGAGATATCAGATCAGAAATGAATGTAGTTTGATCCGGTACCTGAGACAAGCCGTCAGTGTCATACACTGGGCCTGTGTCACTCATGTGGAGTTCTTGCATGTTTGCCATTAACATCACTGCTGCATTAGCTTGCAAGTCCTCCATGTCATCATCAGAATATGCATTTGCCATGAAGCTCTATTCCTTGTTGGTAAGAGTTCCACCAGCTTCATCCTTGAGAGCCAAGATTAAAGCCTCTTTGTGATAAGCGCTGCCTCTTGTCCTCGGCTTTGGGCATGCATTAGCCAGATGACCCTTCTCATTACAGTAATAACATCGAAGACCATTAATCCCAATCTGAGCATTTCCCTGATCAACCATTTGAACCCTTTGTTGTTGTGGAGCACCCATGTTATTCCTTCCATTAGGATTAAATCCTTGACCACTACCCATCTAACGAACATTACCACGATTCTGAACTTCAAATCTTCCGTTGTTAACAACAACCTGATTCCTTGTGTTAGACGAGGTTCGAATGCGATTGTTGGATTTGTTAGAATATCGACCGAAGGCTCTAGCAATCATGACAAACCCTTGTTGCAATGCATCGAAAGCTTCTGCATCCTCATTAGATTCACTGTAAAGTGCTTGATCATTGTTTTTGTTGTATGGAACCAGTTGAGTTTCTTGTGAGGGATCATATGGTGTGATCGGCAGTTGGTTTTGGAGGATTTGTGAAGACAGTTTGTAGGTCGGGGGGTGAGGATAACAAGCTTGAGCCACAAAGCTAGAGTATGATTATCCGGAAGTGAAAGCGGCGAGGACTCCACGGATGATCCTTTCTTTGTCAACTTCCTTTTGGTGGGGCTTCAAATAGTCATACAACAATCCGTATGTAGCATGATGAAGATTCTTCGCTTGACGGATGAAAATAACATACTTTTCCCAATCAGGACCAAGACTGCTTAGGAACTTAGTGTTGAAATTCTTGGCATAATGATGTTATGTTTTTCCAAGTCATTGATGATGTCTGAGAATCGATGATGATATGATTCTAATGTCTCCCCTGGTTCAATCATGAAGTGTTCATATGCTAAGTAGATTTTGGATTCCATGTCTTCTTGATTGAGTTTTGTGCCTTCCATTAGAAGATGAATGTGCTCCCACATTGCTTTAGCAGTCTTTTGAGCATCAACACTATGAAGTATCGGATTGGGTAATCCCAAAAGGATATATTGCATTGCAAGTTCATCGGCTTCTAAGTGTAGAAGTTGGTCAGTAGTGAGTTGATCAAGACCGACAACGTTGGTAATATCATTTCTTGGTGGAACAGCATTCGGATCTCCGGGTACAGTGAGAGTAGGCATCTGAAATGGACCTTCAAGGATGACTTTCTTCAAGAACTTTCCATGTGGCTTCTTTAGATCACAAAATCTAAATAACCTTATCACCCATTGATCGTAGTTTCCGGGAGTGAGCATTGGAGGTCTATCAAGTGATCCAGCTTCATGAATGGATTGTTGGCTGCTTAAAGCTTCACACATCTTTGCAAACCAAGATGGTTCCTTTGGTGTTGTACAATTCATAGCATACTTAGCTGGATACTGATTTTGGAAGTATGTGTAATGTTGTACTTGTTGACTAGGATTTGGCGGAACCATTTGTGGTGGAAGAGGAATTGCTCCTTGTTGTTGAAATTGTTGCATTTGTTGTGGAGATGATGGAGGATATTGTTGATAGAATTGTTGTTGTTGTTGTTGTTGAGGATACACATGAGGAAAGTAGCTAGAGTATGGTGGTTGAGACATCTTGAAACTTGTGTTGATGATGGATCTTTGTAGTTGAATGAAACTTTGTTGATGAAGTAACCTTATGCGTAGAAACCAGCTTAAGCGTGAGAGCACCTTATCGTAAAACCAACTACGCGTAGAAACAGAACTTACGCGTAGAAATAGCTTCGCGTAGACTTGAGGAAAACTTAGCTTAGGTAAACCAAAGGCTTAGTTGTAGAATCCTATGCGTAATATTTGCTTATCGCGTAAGACAGGCTTAGGCGTGAAAATGCTTAGGCAAAGAGAATTCTATGCGTAAGAGTTTAGCTTAGGCGTAAAACTAGGGTTTTGCCCCAAAATCCTTTACACTTATACCAGTGTAAAAGATATCCAAAGTCGAAGTGTTTTCAGGCTTATCCAAGTAAGAAAACACTGAGTAAACCAATAGCACTGAAGATCAAATGATGAGAAGCTTACGCGTAACAGATGCTTAGGCATAGACTTTGAAGCTTACGAGTAAAACTAGGGTTTTCTTCGGTAGAAAATACCAACACACCAAAACTGATTTTATGCCCAAAAGTGTTTAGAAACCGGTTTTATGATGAAAAAAGCTTCAATATCACCAAAATAACACAAAAGTTGGAAACTTGATGATCTAACACACTTTTTCACCTTACGCGTAGACAGAAGTATACGTTCAAAACCAAGCTCAAAAACGATTCTACACATGTAAAGTTTCAAACTTGATGCAAAAAACTTAAACTTTAACATTAAATGAACCTTGAACCACAAAAATATTGAATTTTTAAGTGAAAAAATGAAAGCTTTTTGCGTATGAAAGTTTATAAACGAGAAACCCACGCGTATGAAAACAATCTTCAAAAAACAAATATGTTTCACCTAACTAGATGGCGAATGATACCACTGTTAGGTCACCATATTGTAACACAAGCATCAATATGTTAGAAATAAAATAAGAAGTGATCGGATGAACACTCAACACGCAAACACGTATGAATATGCAAAGGTTATGCGTAGAGAAAATGTATTAAGTGAACAACCAACCTTCTAAGGAATGTTTACAAGTCTTTATATAGGGAAAGGAACTAGGGCAACACACAAGTTCACTTCCTTTCCTTATTGGGCTTGGGTCAAGGTTTATGGGCTTTCTACATAAGCCTTGCATTTAATACAAACATAAAAGCCTAATTAAACAACCTATTACATGTTAATTACAAACACTTGAAATAAAATTTAGGAGTGATTCCAACAAGAAGAGATTCTGAGGAAAAAAAGGATATTAAGAAAAAAATATAATGAACCGTATATAAGTTTTTATGTATATGTTTCGTTTAGGGTTACCTAAGTTCTTGAGGGATTCTCCTACATAATTGGTTGCATAGATTTATAATTTGGACTTGCAACATATATTCCAAAAAGTCATGTTGCCTTAGTGGTAAACACACATGTTATTCAACCAAATAACCAAGGTTCAATCCTTGCAAGGCTCCTTTTTTATAAACAATTTTCAAAAATTAATATAAAAAATATGAAAATTAAATAATAACTAATTAAATTAAAAAAAAAACGCTTAGGTGGACAACTAATGATTACATGGCATTAAAATGAATTACATAGCATTGAGGTGGCAATTGTGGAATAATCTACGTGTCATGCCTCCTGTTATAATATATATATATATAGGGTGGCGTTCTTGTGGTGACCAATCTTAAGATAAAAACAATAGGAACCATTGTGAACCATTGGATCAACCATTGTAGATGAAAATGACATTTAATAAATTAGTTAATTAATAATGGCAATCTTGTAAATACATGAATTATGAGTGGCATTTTGATGTAACACTTATTAAAAGGAATGTGATAGCCTCGTTAGTTATAAAAAAGTCAATAGATATCAAAGTGTCAAGTGTGACACATGTATTTTTTTCTTTTCTTTTTTTAACAAATACACAAATCTATTTCGTTTTAGATAAAGTAATATGTGCCAAATTTCCATACGTGAATTTTGCCATTTATTTTCTTCTGGATAATAACGTCGACCAATGATGAAAAACTATGACACACAAATTTTTTGATACATATATACATTAATACATACATATTTTGATACATATATTGTGACACACTAGTTTTTTTTTAACACATTTTTAGTATAACACTAAATTTCTTGATACATATATAATGACACATTATAAGTTTGGAATATTGTTGCGATACAAAATATTTTGATACATTTATAGTGGCTCATTAAAATTTTAGTACACTTGACACAATACAAAATTTTAGTACATTTAAAGTGACACACTATGTTTATCATACTAATTTTCTTGATGCACTTGCAGCACTTATAAAATTACACTCGATTTTTTAAGACAAACTAGACCTTTTGGAATGTTAAAAAAAACCAAACTGTTTTTTTAAACCCAATTAAAAGGTGATACACATCTAATTATATTGTATAAACCCAATTCATACATGAACTAAGGCCAACTGATGTCAAAAAGGACAAACTCATTCGAAATAACAAACCTTATTAATGCATCATTTATCCACAAAAATTAATACAACAAATAAAAAATAAACAGTGATGCATATAATACTCGATAATATTTTTATAACATTGATAAATAATTTACCAAAATTAAATTCTGATACACACGTTTGAAACCTCTACTAAATCACTATAATACACATCTAAAAAGGTAAAAAAAATCCCCTAAAAACAAAACTACCTTGAAATCAAATCAGGAACCCATAAACATGTGATCTACTATTGCACAATAATATTTAATGATAATCAAATCAAAAAAAGAAAAACAACACAACTAAATTAGACCCAAAACCGTTTCATATGTCGGGCTAAAAAAAACACGTCAGGCTACGATTCCAGATCTGAAAACACGGTTTGATGAAGACAGGTTTGATGTAATTGTTTCAGTTAAAAACGAACACGATTCCAGATCTGAAGAAGATCGAATTACAACAAGTCAAATGGTTCGGGTTTTGAATAGCTTCCGATGGAAGCGACATGGACAATGATGACATAATTCGAACGGGAAAAGGACGAATTTATGGTTGCAATTACAAAAATCTCGGTCAACACCACACGAACAAGTATAAACAGTTTGTAAAAAATTAAAAGAGATATATATGAGGTGGTTTTTGATTTTTTTGGTATAACTTTTTTAGATCTAAGAATGAGGAGAGATGTTTAGATCTTCAATGGGAAGTGACGGTTTGTTGTTTATTTAGTAGTTAATAAAGCTGATAAATAGGGAGAGTAAATACCTATTGTACCCTTTTATTTTGTTTTACATTTAAGCTTTTTTGTTTAAAGAAAACAACACTTGTTGCAATTCTATTGGTTCTTATAGTTTTTATTTTAAAGGTGGTCACCACATGAACGCAAATCTATATATAAATATATATATATATATATATATATATATATATATATATATATATATATATATATATATATATATATATATATATATATATATATATATATATATATATATATATATATAATAATATGATATATATATATGTATATATATATATATAATTATATATATATATATATATATATATATATATATATATATATATATATATATATATATATATATATATATATATATATATATATATATTATATTGTATTATAATATATATATATATATATATACATATGTATATATATATATACATATGTATATATATATATATATATATATATATATATATATATATATATATATACATATGTATATAGTGTAGCGTTCAATACGAGAACCATTTTTTTGTAGAAACCACTCTGAGAGCCTTTTTACTCCTAATAATGCATGATGTACATCATATTTATGCATAATGGCATCTTTGTAAATAATTTGAATTATATAATAATTAAAAATAATCAGGAAGGGCAATTGAGTAATTTAGGTATTTCTATATCCCCTAAAATAATGTTGGAACCACCCTAAAAATATAACTGCCGCCTCCTTAAAAAAAATCAGATCGTGACTTCTCATTCTACCGCCTCCAAACACTACCCTAAAATCTTTGAGTCTTGCAATATTGTTCATTGTTGAACACGTTATCCACATCTATTTTATTTTTTTCTCAAGAGGGTGGGGATAGAAGTTCAAAGCATCAATTATATGAACTTTTTTTTATTCGCCGGATAAAATAACACCAAAGATCTGTGGCTGGAGGAGGAGGACAGCGGAGGCGGTTGGAGGAGGATGACGGCGACTGGGCCAACAGCGGTTGGAGGCGGTTGAATGAGGTGGTGTACGATGGTTGTGCAAGGCCTACTATACACATATGCGTAAGTATACACTTCAGGCCTAAACCATAATTTATATTGCTTTACCAAACGTTAAAAAAACTTGGTCAATTTATAAAACATCAATTTTTCGAGAGTGCAATTATGTTTTCACAAGATACTCTGATATCCACTTTGAATGATTACATTTTATGCTGTTAGGTTTCAAGTTCTTGTATTAGTTTCATTTTTTTGGAATCTGCTGTAGATAATTTAGGCGTCTCACAGGAACAACCACTTTGCTTGAGAAATTTAATTAATATTTTATTTACCTAACCATCAACAGATTTTACTGTATGTGTACAGTTTATTTGATATGTGGCAATTTTGTTGCTCCACTTTTGATTGATATATAATAGTGTTGTGGTTGTTGTTGAGATCGGATGAATTGCAAGATGAAATATGCTATTTAAAATTAGTAATGTTTGCTATTACATTCAATGAATGAATTTTGACCCAATCCTTGAAGTGATCAACCCAAGGGGAATTTTGGATTTGGCATAAAAGAGAGTATAATTAGACTTTACTCAAATTTACAATAATTGAGGTTAAAATCTAAAAATAAAAAAAATACATAATACTTGCCATGTTTACGTGAGTAAAGTTATGGCAGGTGATGACCTTAGGTCATCTATCCTGACTTCCGGATGAGTCTAAAGGCGAAACAGTATTTCGTAGATGCTCACGTTAATAAGAATGTTGTGCACGATAATGACGATATTCATGTCTTAGACTGGTTCTGCTAGGCACCTATTATTTCTTATGTGTGAGCTATGACATTACCTTATTCGTGTGTGGATGGATTTTTTACTTACTTTCCACAGTATACTATAGACTGTACTATATTACCCTACCCAAGTTAATATTTCTGTATAGTCATCTAGTATCATTCAACAGCCTTCTTACTTACAATGTTGTAAAAAGCGGCCAAGGCGGCCGCCTAGGCGCTAGTCGGCACTCCACCGCCCCGATTTGTAGCAAATTGGCCAAATTAGGCGTTTTGGTCAAAAGGCGGTCCACGAACCGCCTAAGCGGACATCGACCAAATCGGCCTAAGCGGGTTGGTCAACCGGTTTAACATCAGATCTAGGGTTGAGGAAGGTGAAAGGGAGAGTAAAGTGGGAAGTGGAGGCTATGTGTTTAATTTTGTGTAACCCTAACCCTACTAATATATGATTTATTGGCCCATTAAAAAACATATACAATAGGCCCAACAACTAAGTGAGCGGGCTTTAATAAAAATAGACCAAATCTTTATCAAAATCATATATAATGTAAATTTTACAACATATACAAAAAATATGTAATTAAGAAAAATAAAAACATTAATAAAATTATTAAAAAAATATACAATTTATGCATATTTTATACTAAATACATATAATTTTAAATTTTTTATATATAAAAGTTCAATCCGCCTAGGCGGTCTAGGCGCTAGGCGGTGGTCGACCACCCGACTAGCGCCTAACGTTTTTACAACCTTGCTTACTTATAGGTTTGAACCTTAAGTCATCATGTAATCAGTGTAGTTTATGCCATGCCATATAATAGTATATCAATGTTTTTAGTTGCTTGCAGGAAATGTGCATCCATACCAGTTTATTGTATGTGTTTTGATCAATGGTGGAGGATGCACATGGCATTTTGGTAAAGAACTAAAAGTTATTTCCTGTATTTTATTTAAGTTTAGGGACAGTATAGGTATTTCACATGTCCAAAAATATATCAACTTACAGAAGTAAGTTGATCATAACTCCCTCCCCACTTGTAGCAACCAAATCAGTTCCTAAATTAACTCCCAAAAAAAACAAAAAAAACAAAACCAAAAAAAACAAAAACAAAAAAAAAAACAAAAAACCAAAAACACACACACACACACACCCCTGAAATCTTATCTATAATTAGCGCCCCAAATTCTAGGGTTTTTGAAGAATAAAATTGATCCTTCTGAACCAAATAACGAAACAAGCAGTTTTTCTTGGATAGGAAAATGTCAGGTATTGGGTTTAATCGTTCTTTGATTGTGTTTTTAAGCAGTAGTTTAGTATCCATTGATGTTTAATTAACAAAAAAAACAATTTACTAAACTGCATGTGTTTTTTTTTTATGTGGGTTAGCTTTTACAAATAATTGATGTTTTGATTGTGTTAGTAATTAATAAGTTAGTGTTTAATGATCTTTTTTTTACACATTGCATGATGTTGATGGGATTTATTTTTTTTGTGTTTTTTAGATTTTGGTTTTTGTTGGAGTGCACCTGTGTTTTACATGTATTTTTTTTTCAATTAGTTTTTAAAGAATGTATCTGATGTTATTTAGTACTTTTATATTTGTTTGAAATTGCAATTGAAGGTTGTGTTTATGTTAGTATGTTTTGATGTATATTTTTTATGTATATTTTGGAGGTTATTCATACCATGTGTTTAAGTATTATTATGTTTTGATGTATATTTTGGATGTTATGAAGCTATAAACATGTGTGTTATTTAAGAAGGACAACTTTGATTATCAGGTCAATTAATGAATTTCAGGTTAATGTTTCAATGGTTCATAACAACCATCTATGTTATAAACAAATGTGTTAAATTGGTTAACAAATATAAACATATGTTTTTAAGAAAGATTAATGATTGTTTGTAACTCTTTTTATACATGTAAACATCTGTATTAAATATGATATACATGTTAGTGTATGGTTTGATTTGTAAGAACATCTGATTAGAACATGTTCGTGGGTTGGTTATGTGTCGTTATATGGTTTATTGATATAAACATCTTGTTGCATATGGTTTTGTTATCTGAGGTAAACATGTATGTTGCATTAAACAGTTGTGTTTTCCAGCGTTGTATGGTATCTCGGTATAAACATCTGTTTTACAACATTTTATTAATGTTTTAATACGATAAACATCTGTATTTGTATGGTTTTTTGATATCATAATCTTGTTGTATATGGTTTGTTAATCTGATATAAACATGTATGATGAGTTAAACATGTTGTTAGTTTGGAAAACTGATATAAGAATCTGTAAATGTATGGTTAAAACATGTGTATAAGTTTTGTAAATGGTATTGTATATTTTTTGAAGTTGTTCTGTACACTAACATATGTATTTAGGGATATGTGATACGGTAACTCATGAAACTCTTTGAAGAAAAAAAACACATGTATGTTTTACATACAAATTTGATTATATTTTTATAGTTTGTTTGATAGATATTGACTTTCAGATTAAGTATTTATGTAAGGCTTTCTACGAGAATGATGCGAATGTTTATATGTTTTACTGGGGTTGCGATAGAATAAAACATAACAAAACGATGGTGGTTGAGAATACAATAGATGACTCTATTGATGCAGACGTGGAGAATAGCAATGTTGACTTTGAAGAACAGGTTCAACCAAACCAAGGAAGTCTGGTGCAGTGGTATGCAATAATAATTTTTGGGCGTTGCATTTATTAGTTAAACATATATTGAATTTTATGGTTTTGTGTTGTATAGGAACACACGTGAAATGGAGAAGAAGCATGATACTTGGAAGAGTAGAGAACAAGACCCTTGAGAAGAAGGTAGCGTTGATAGAAATCTTATACGAGCGTATTACACTTGTGTTTAATCTTATAATAATAATATAACTAATGACATATGTAGGAAGGTAGGAAAGGGACCAAGTGAGGTCCTGTTAATGTTGTGAGTAAAAACACAAAGAAGCAGAAAGGTATTGATTAGATGGTGTGTGTATGCGTAACATGTGTGTAATAGTGTTTGTAATAATCCATAACATGTGTGATATTTGTTGCAGTGGGTGTTATAAATGAAGCTGATATAGCCGGCCCATCGGAAGTAATGTCAAAAGTTAAGTCGGCGAAAAAAAATACTAAAGTGAAAAAACAGTAGTAGATATCTCAACCATATTAAGAACATGGTCTAGCCCACAACATTTTATCTAGTTAGCAACCCTTAAGCCTAACCAACAATCCTGTATTGATTCACTAGGTTTTGGAAACTTACTTGAATTTAAGATACCTTCAAAATTAGGATTTTACGTGGTTAAAAACTTTGATGGGGAAAAAATGGAAATTAAGTTGGCTAGAGGTTCGCTTAGAGTAGATTGTGAAACAATAAGTAGGTTTAAATAATGGGGGATAAATATAATGCTTCTGAAGTGACGGATAATCTGAAATGATAGAGGGTGGAAGAATCATTATCCAATGGATGAAAGAAGAATAACACCAAGCTTTGTTAGGAAATTGATCGCAGTAGTACTAAGGTTGTTAAGCTTAACTTCAAATTGGATTTCATCGTACTGTTTGCAAACGTTATCATTAGTTGCTCTAAGACTAGGTCCTGTGACTTGGCAATTTTAAAACATATCGGCCCAAACACGAGTTTCATCAAATAAATTGGTGTCGATTTTTGCTTGATAGTCTTCCAAACTGCAAAGATGGATGGAAGCCAAAAGTGAAAAACAACTACTTCTGCAGACCATTAACATTGTTAACGGTAATATAGAATACTTAAATACTCAATTATATATATGTGCGCATGTATAGTATTGTAACTGATTAGAATTAATGATACTTGCGCAGATGATTCGTTGATGGAACAAAATGTGAGTCTCGCCAATTGCCCATAAAGACCACCAACTTGTAAATGGTCAATGGATCTGTTGCAAGAAAGGGAAAAAGCTAAATTAGACGCGGGTGGATGTGGTGAGGGGGAACTGGAACCTCCGTATGAGGAGGAAGAAGACGATGGATTCCCGGAAGAGTTAGAGGTAATTTCCTACAAATGTACACGAGTGTCAATATAATTTAATCTGTGCTTGCATTTACGTTACGTTTATACCCATGTATAGTATTGAAAATATGTGCGTATGTTTTGATTCCCTTTTGTATACCATTTCTTTAATAATCGAAAACTAGTTGCTAGTTTAAAATTTGAAATACTGTTAACCATATATGTTTGTTGAGTGTACATATTGTAGTTTAAACACAGTTATGTTGTATAGGGTATTTGTTTATCTGATTTGTAAATTGATACATGAATATGCACATGTATATGCACGGGTTTTTCTGGAAGCTTGGGAAGTATATTGAAACAATCAGAAAGGCTAGATCATGTTTTGAAAAAAACATGTGCTCAGGCTTGGTGGTTTTTTCAGAAAGTGAGGAGTTAAAAGCATTAGAAAAAATGTATATGGAAGTATTGTGTATGTTGTATGTGGCGAATGATGGGAAAGATTTGAACAGGGGAGGGAAATCTGGAGGAATGGGTCCCAAAGAAAATGTTGATGTTGGTACGCCTAACGTACCAAGTGGTAGTGGTAATTTGTGAGCGTGTGGTGGTTTGACACACCGGAAACGCGCTAGGGATGCAAACACAAGCGTTAGTGCTAGCTAGTGTTGATAATGTTTTATGAGAGTCTAGGAAGGGGAAGGGTGTGGCCTTGAGATGATGTGCCATCTTTTAGCTTGAATTTTACGAGTTATGAGGAACTAAAGCTACGGACAAATAAGGAGCGTTCAGGCAAGAAACCGATAGCAGTCGCAGCGGTTCCAGTTAGTTTTGTTCCACCAAATGTTCCTGTTCAAGGTATAGTTAAACAACGTGGAAAAAGAGAGCAAGTAGCTAGTGCACAAATGAGATCTCCGTTTGTTGTCCGAGCTGTTGATTTCAGTCCATTGAATGCGGAAGAGAAGAAGGTGTGCAAGCTTTTATTTGAGATGTCTGGAAATCCTGAGTAAGTACATTGTTAAAGTATATTTATTCAATTTCGTTGAACATTACAAGATATGTGTAGTTTCAAAAATGTATACATGTTTATATATATATATATATATATATATATATATATATATATATATATATATATATATGAGGAAAAAAAATAATACACATGTATGAGGATGCTAAAAGTACAAAAGGCATAAACCGTATAATGAACCTGATACAAGTATACGGTTAAATATATTAGATGCATTCAAATATATATTTACATGTATGCTAATATACTTTTTAATGTTATTACCTTGTAAGTGAAGTATTTATATAAATTGATACATGTATGAATAAAAAGACATACAATTTGTTTTTATATATAGATATACAATCTGATACATGTATTAATTTATATACTTTATATTCATTTAAATGTATATTTACATGTGTACTAATATATTTTGTAATTTATATACATTAGAGTCATTTGAAATTTATATTTACATGTGTGCTTATACATCCTTTGTTATTTTGTTCCCTTGTAAATGACATATTATTCAGCACCAAAACTGGACACAGTTCAAGCCGATTGATGTTGGAGAGTTTGGGCCAAGTAAACATGTGGTGCCGAATGTGATAAATGCATGGTCAGAGATATTGAATATCGGTGAACGTACAAGAGGACCAAATTCACCTCTTCGGTATTTTCTGCCAGCTTTTATGGTGGTAAGTATTCTGGTATCACATATAAAATAGTATAATAAGTGTGAATAAAATGTATATTGTATGATAATGTTATTAAAGTACAAATATATTAATTCTTAAAACAGACCGAAAGGTTCCGAAATGTGCTATACATTGCTGATGAACGGATCTGAGATGTTCAGTGAATATGTTGATAGGGCACTAGCAAAAGATAGCAAGACTAAAGCGTTTAAAGGAGTTGAACTTGTAAGTATTGCTGTTTAATTTGTAGTATTTAACATTTCTATAATTGCAAATTTACACATGTGTATATCAAATGAATACATAGTTGTGTCGTAACTGGAATTGTCTGACTGTTTAAGTAGTGATTTTTATGCATATGCAAACGTGTAACTGAATAGTTAAATTGCTATCTGAATTGTAGTATGTAACATTTTTATAATTGGAATTGTGCACATGTGTATATTAAGTGAATATATAGTTGTGTAGTTTTTGGAACTTGATTTCTATTTTAGTAAGTGACTGCTTATATTGTTGTATGCAACATTTGTATTAGGGTGAATTTACACATGTGTATATGTTTCTGTAATAAAAATGCAGGTGTTTATTCCTGCGTCAAACGGGGAACACAATTTTCTAGTAATATTCAATTTAAAGAAATGTGGTGTCTTGATGTTGGATAGCAAGGGTAGTAGGAATGTTATAACCAAGAAGGGTAAGAAAACTCCATAGGCTAGGAAAATGAGTAGATGGTGAAAGCTTGATCTCGGATGATAGCGTGGTGATAATAGTGGTGCGTTTAATTAATTTCATATATACAAAGAATAACATAATATATTATGTATACTATGATAACAAAAAACTAATGTGTATAATTTTTTTGATAAAACACAACATGTGGACTTTGGGAGATACTGACAGAAGCTGGACATCCAAAAGCAGTTGATATATTCACCACTCAAATGCAAATTCCGATTCTAAAGTGGCGAACAGAATCAAAGGTCCCAAACTCTGGAGTAGTTGTTATGCGTCATATGGAAACCTACATGGGAGAACCAATGGAATGGTATGATAGTGGTTTGTCGGGTGATGCGCGTAAACAGATAGCGCAGGTGAACAAGTTAAGGCTGAAGTATGTTGCGAAAATACTACTTTCTGGATGGAATTTGATGACAACTAATGTCTATGCTATAATTGCAGCTATCTAGCAATGGAAGACTATCAAGGAAAAAAACAATCTTTTTGGTTATTACTTAAGTTTATTTTGGTTAAAGTTCGACATTTATTATGCTTTGGTATGTTTTCGTATTTTGACTTGGTTATTCATACCTTGATGGTATTTATTTTGAATGGGTATCCGAACATTTAGTATGCAATAAATACCATCAAGGTATGAATAACCAAGTCAACATACAAAAACATACCAAAGCATAATAACTGTCTAACTTTAACCAAAATAAACTTAAGTAATAACCAAAAAGATTGTTTTTTTCCTTGATAGTCTTCCATTGCTAGATAGCAGCAATCATAACATAGACATTAGTTGTCATCAAATTCCATCCAGAAAGTAGTATTTTCGCAACATACTTCAACCTTAACTTGTTCACATGCGCTATCTGTTTACGCACATCACCCGACAAACCACTATCATACCTTTCCATTGTTTCTTCCATGTAGGTTTCCATATGACGCATAACAACTACTCCAGAGTTTGGGACCTTTGATTCTGTTCGCTACTTCAGAATAGGAATTTGCATTCGAATGGTGAATATATCAATTGCTTTTGGATGTCCAGCTTCAGTCAGGTATCTCCCAAAGTCCACATGTTGTGTTTTATCAAAAAAATTATACACATTACTCTTTTGTTCTCATAGTATACATAATATATTATGTTATTCTTTGTATATATGAAATTAATTAAACGCACCACTATTATCGCCACGCTATCATCTAAGACTGTTTCTTCACCGTCGACTATTTTCCTAGCCGGTGGAGTTTTCTTACCCTTCTTGGTTATAACATTCCTACTACCCTTGCTATCCAACATCAAGACACCACATTTCTTTAAATTGAATATTACAAGAAAATTGTGTTCCCCGTTTGACGCAGGAATAAACACCTGCATTTTTATTACAGAAACATATACACATGTGTAAATTCACCCTAATACAAATGTTGCATACAACAATATAAGCAGTCACTTACTAAAATAGACATCAAGTTCCAAAAACTACACAACTATATATTCACTTAATATACAAATGTGCACAATTCCAATTATAAAAATGTTACATACTACAATTCATATAGCAATTTAACTATTCAGTTATACTACACAACTATGTATTCATTTGATATACACATGTGTAAATTTGCAATTATAGAAATGTTAAATACTACAAATTAAACAACAATACTTACAAGTTCAACTCCTTTAAACGCTTTAGTCTTGCCATCTTTTGCTAGTGCCCTATCAACATATTCACTGAACATCTGCATCCGTTCATCAGCACTGTATAGCACATTTTGGAACCTTTCGGTCTGTTTTAAGAATCAATATATTTGTACTTTAATAACATTATCATACAATATACATTTTTATTCACACTTATTATACTATTTTATATGTGATACCAGAATACTTACCACCATAAAAGTTGGCATAAAATACCGAAGAGGTGAATTTGGTCCTCTTGTACGTTCACCGATATTCAATATCTATGACCATGCATTTATCACATTTGGCACCACATATTGCGATTGGCCCAAACTCTCCAACATCAATCGGCTTGAACTGTGTCCAGTTTTGGTGTTGAATAATATGTCATTCACAAGGGAAGAAAATAACAAAGGATGTATAAGCACACATGTAAATATAAATTTCAAATGACTCTAACGTATATAAATTACAAATTATATTAGTACACATGTAAATATACATTTAAATGACTATAAAGTATATAAATTAATACATGTATCAGATTGTATATCTATATATAAAAACAGATTGTATGTCTTTTTATGCATACATGTATCAGTTTATATAAATACTTCACTTACAAGGTAATAACATTAAAAAGTATATTAGCATACATGTAAATATATATTTGAATGCATCTAATATATTTAACCGTATACTTGTATCAGATTCATTATACGGTTTATGCCTTTTTACTTTTAGCATCCTCATACATGTGTATTATTTTTTTTTACACATGTTACAGAAGTACCCTTAAATATATATGTTCATTCCCTTTTTATTTTTTTAATCTATGTAAACACATGTATAAATGCAATTATATATATAAACATGTATACTTTTTTTGAAACTACACATATCTTGTAATGTTCAACGAAATTGAATAAATATACTTTAACAATGTACTTACTCAGGATTTCTAGACATCTCAAATAAAAGCTTGCACACCTTCTTCTCTTCCGCATTCAATGGACTGAAATCAACAGCTCGGACAACAAACGGAGATCTCATTTGTGCACTAGCTACTTGCTCTCTTTTTCCACGTTGTTTAACTATACCTTGAACAGGAACATTTGGTGGAACAAAACTAACTGGAACCGCTGCGACTGCTATCGGTTTCTTTCCTGAACGCTCCTTATTTGCTGTAGTTTTTAGTTCCTCATAACTCTGTGTAAAATTCAAGCTAAAAGATGGCACATCATCTGTTGCCACACCCTTCCCCTTCCTAGACTCTACAGAAACATTATCAACACTAGCTAGCACTAATGCTTGTGTTTGCATCCCTAACGCAGCTTCTGGTGTGTCAAACCACCAGCACCAGTCAAATTACCACTACCACTTGGTACGTTAGGCGTACCAACATCAACATTTTCTTTGGGACCCATTCCTCCAGATTTCCCTCCCCTTTCAAATCTTTCCCATCATTCGCCACATACAACATACACAATACTTCCATATACTTTTTTTCTAATGCTTTTAACTCCCACTTTCTGGAAAAACCACCAAGCCTGAGCACATGTTTTTTTCAAAACATGATCCAGCCTTTCTGATTGTTTCAATATACTTCCCAAGCTTCCAGACAAACCCCTGCATATACATGTGTCATTTTACAAATCAGATAAACAAATACCCTATACAACAGAACTGTGTTTAAACTACAATATGTACACTCAACAAACATAAATGGTTAACCCTATTCAAATTTTAAAATAGCAACTAGTTTTCGATTATTAAAGAAATGGTATACAAAAGGGAATCAAAACATACGCACATATTTTCAATACTATACATGGGTATAAACGTAACGTAAATGCAAGCACAGATTAAATTATATTGACACTCGTGTACATTTGTAGGAAATTACCTCTAACTCTTCCGGGAATCCATCGTCTTCTTCCTCCTCATACGGAGGTTCCAGTTCCCCCTCACCACATCCACCCGCGTCTAATTTAGCTTTTTCCCTTTCTTGCAACAGATCCATTGACCATTTACAAGTTGGTGGTCTCTTGCGGGCAACTGGCAGAGACTCACATTTTGTTCCATCAACGTAAATCATCTGTGTTATCAGATAATTCTAATCAGTTACAATACTATACATGCGCACATATATATAATTGAGTATTTAAGTATTCTATATTACCGTTAACAATGTTAATGGTCTGCAGAAGTAGTTGTTTTTCACTTTTGGCTTCCATCCATCTTTGCAGTTTGGAAGACTATCAAGCAAAAACGGACACCAGTTTATTTTATGAAACTAGGTGTTTGGGCTGATATGTTTTAAAATTGCCAAGTCACAGGACCCAGTCTTAGAGCAACTACCGATAACGTTTGCAAACAGTACGATGAAATCCAATTTGAAGTTAAGCTTAACAACCTTAGTATTACGTATCAATTTCCTAACAACAGTTGGTGTTATTCTTCTTTCATCCATTGGATACTGATTCTTCCACTCCTCTATCATTTCCGTATTATCCGTCACTTCAGCAAGCATTATATTATCCCCCTCATTATTTAAACCTAGCATTTGACTTATTGTTTCACAATCTACTCTAAGCGAACCTCTAGCCAACTTAATTTCCTTTTTTTCCCCATCAAAGTTTTTAACCACGTAAAATCCTAATTTTGAAGGTATCACGTCCAGCTTAAATTCAAGTAAGTTTCCAAAACCTAGTGAATCAATACAGGATTGTTGGTTAGGCTTAAGGGTTTCTACAGCTAGATAAAACAGTTGTGGGCTAGACCATGTTCTTAATATGGTTGAGATATCTACGGCCTGTTTTTTCACTTTAGTATTTTTTTTTCGCCGACTTAACTTCTGACATTACTTCTGATGGGCCGGCTATATCAGCTTCATTTATAACACCCACTGCAACAAATATCACGCATGTTCTGGATTATTACAAACACTATTACACACATGTTACGCATACACACACCATCTAATCAATACCTTTCTGCTTCTTTGTGTTTTTACTCACAACATTAACAGGACCTCACTTGGTCCCTTTCCTACCAGCTTTCCCTACATATGTCATTAGTTATATTATTATTATAAGATTAAACACAATTGTTATACGTCTTCGTATAAGATTTCGATCAACGTTACCTTTTCTTCTCAGGGTCTTATTCTCTACTCTTCCGAGTATCATGCTTCTTCTCCATTTTACAGGTGTTCCTATCCAACACAAAACCGTAAACTTCAATATATGTTTAACTAATAAATGCAACGCCCAAAAATTATTATTTCATACCACTGCTCACAGGACTTCCTTGGTTTGGTTGAACCTGTTCTTCAAAGTCATCATTGCTATTCTCCACGTCTGCATCAACAGGGTCATCTTTTGTATTCTCCTCAACCACCGTTTTGTTATGTTTCATTATATCGCTTCTTCGCAAATCTGTAAAACATATAAACATTCGCATCATTCTCAGTAGCGCCTACATAAATACTTAATCTGAAAGTCAATATCTATCAAACAAACTATAAAAATAAAATCAAATTTGTATGTAAAACATACATGTGTGTTTTTTTTCAGAGAGTTTCATGAGTTACCGTATCACATATCCCTAAATACATATGTTAGTGTACAGAACAACTTCAAAAAATATACAATACCATTTACAAAACTTATACACATGTTTTAACCATGCATTCAGAGATTCTTATAGCAGTTTTCCAAACTAACAACATTTTTAACTCATCATACATGTTTATATCAGATTAACAAACCATATACAACAAGATTATGATATCAAAAAACCATACAAATACAGATGTTTATCGTATTAAAACATTAATAAAATGTTGTAAAACAGATGTTTATACCGAAATACCATACAACGCCGGACAACACAACTGCTTAATGCAACATACATGTTTACCTCAGATAACAAAACCATATGCAACAAGATGTTTATATCAATAAACCATATAACGACACATAACCAACCCACGAACATGTTCTAATCAGATGTTCTTACAAATCAAGCCATACTTTAATATGTATATCATATTTAATACAGATGTTTACATGTATAAAAAGAGTTACAATCATTATACATCCTTCTTAAAAACATATGTTTATATTTGTTAACCAATTTAACACGTTTGTTTATAACATAGATGGTTGTTATAACCCATTGAAACATTAACCTGATATTCATTAACTGACCTGATAATCAAAGTTGTCCTTCTTAAATAACACACATGTTTATAGCTTCATAACATCCAAAATATACATCAAAACATACTAATACATAAACACAGGGTATGAATAACCTCCAAAATATACATAAAAAATATACATCAAAACATACTAACATAAACACAACCTTCAATTGCAATTTCAAACACATATAAAAGTACTAAATAACATCAGATACGTTCTTTAAAATCTAATTGAAAAAAAATACATGTAAAACACAGGTGCACTCCAACAAAAACCAAAATCTAAAAAACACAAAAAAAAATTAAATTCCATCAACATCATGTAATGTGTAACAAAACAAAGATCATTAAACACTAACTTATTAATTACTAACACAATCAAAACATCAATTATTTGTAACAGCTAACCCACAGACAAAAAAAACAAAACACATGCAGTTTAGTAAATCATTTTTTTTTTGTTAATTAAACATCAATGGATATTAAACTACTGCTTAAAAACACAATCAAAGAACGATTAAACCCAATACCTGACATTTTCCTATCCAAGAAAAACTGCTCGTTTCGTTATTTGGTTCAGAAGGATCGATTTTATTCTTCAAAAAACCTAGAATTTGGAGCTTTTTATCGCTAATTATAGATAAGATTTCCGGTGTGTGCGTGTGTGTATTTTTTTTTAATTATTATATATATATATATTTTTTTTTTAAATTTTGGGAGTTAATTTAGGAACTGATTTGATTGCTACAAGTGAGGAGGGAGTTATGATCAACTTCTCCGAGATGTAAGTTGATATATTTTTGGATATGTGAAATACCTATAATGTACCTAAACTTAAATAAAATGCAGGAAATAACTTCTAGTTATTTACCAAAATGCCATGTGCATCCTCCACCATTGATCAATAATTTCTAGTTCTCGCATTTTATTTGGTTCTGAAAATAACCCTTCCCTATATATATATATATATATATATATATATATATATATATATATATTTATATATATATATATCGATGCCCGCCCAATGGGCGGGCATGACTTATAATTATCGTTGTCATATTTTTCTATGACGAAAGAAGGTTGGTAAAAAATGGTTGGACAAGTGGACATGTTGAAAAAAATCGTTATATTTTTATAACAAATTTAAAATGAATGAATACAGATAAAAGAAACTTACTCTATCAATAATTCCACGTTCAATAAGCTTCCATCAAAGTGCGAAAGCCTGTTGTTGACCTCATTTTGGGTGTCGTAAATGTAGATCTGCAAGAATATCGGGTTTAGTAATTTAGCAGGACAAAGGCCTCCAATCCAATGATATATTTGGGCCGAAATTCTAAACACGTATGGCGTGAAGCACCCATTGTTCGTGTATATCAACCCCAAAAAGGCGTTAAATTTCTGTAGCATATAAGCATCTGAAACACATATAAAAATATTCCAGAAAAGTGTGACAAAATATAATTTAAATTATAACCTGCTGGCACAAACGCAAACTCAATCACTAACCTGAATTGACAAATGTGAAGGCATCAGCTCGAGTCGCCCTCGCCCGCGAAGCTGTGTTGGTAAAAGCTGGTGTTCCATTCGCTTGAGCTGTTGTAAATGCATAACGACAGAAATGTGCTTATGTCTCCGATGATGGCGATATATAAGATCTATAGGAAAATATTTAAAGAAATGGCTAGAAATTGTACTCGAATTTGTGATACCAGAAACGCCTCCAGTGGATGAGGACGGAACCGAAGTAATGACACCCGCACTAAAATCCAACGTTGTAACTGCAGCCGAACCACAGACCGCACTTGCTCGGATCGAGTCTGTGGGACAGGGTGTAAGAATATGACGTTCTTGAGATCGTGATGAGAAACCTAAAGAAAGAGTAAAAAATAATTAGGTAACGACCACAATACAGGTGAATAAAATAATACAACAAAGTACCTTCCGTTTGTGAGGGATCCGCGACGTGTGCAGGCAATGAACTAACCGCTGAAAGTTTAGTAAACGTTGAGTATCCGCCGTCAACTGTCGGTATACAAAAGGCCTGTAATTTAAAACTTTCATGGGAAGAAAAGTAGCATGATGGACGCTAATATAAATGTGGTACTGGTCAAGCCCATGTAAATATAAAACAGCTAACAGTCCATTGCACCAATAATTTGTGGGTTTTTTTGGGCTGTGCATAAACTTTTGTCAGCCTTATAACTAATCATTATAGGTATAGTTATTTGCTGATAACATTACCTCGAAGCTGTTGTCAATCAACAGGTGCCTGAAACTTCTGGTCTTCTCTAATGGCGGCAAATTTTCCTGTCCGTAGTAGACTTGCTCAAGAAGCCCGCAAAGTTGCACCTTGTGTGTATTGAACTTGCGTCTCTACTTGATAATCTAATCATGATGGATGTGAGAATGATAATTCTTGATCCGACATGCATGTTAGGCAACTCAAGTAGTAAGAAGTACTCCACATGGTCATGATTGATTAACTTATACTTGTGCCAGAATGGGTCTACAAAATCAAGCAGTGTAACCTGAATGCAATGCTGTAAGAGTAAACAATTAAACCCTCTAAAAAATGCAGTTCCCTAAAAGCATTTGTTATAGTTATGCCTGTTGCACGAGTGTGAGGCAACTAAGAAGATAAACCTATAACCATTCAATAAAATATGTTTAATTGGGTCAGGCTAAAGGCTGGGCACTGGTATGTTCAGGCCATGTAAAACAACCCACATAACGTTTTCATGTCGTGTTCTATATGAGGGATATTTTTTGAGCTCCAAACCACCCAACCTGAAGCTTACCCTTGCTCAGTCGCAATGCAAGTATTGCATTGATTAACTACTAAATCGAAGGGTACGTTAGCTGCTAGGCCAAGCAACCAATCAGTGGCACTTGCGCGTATACATATACTCGCACAAATATGACTTTCTCCACATACGAATGAATATTGGCACACAAAAAAATGCGCCCTCAAATTTTAAGCTCCAACTTGGTTTTACAAAATATATCACGCAGTAAGCTTATCACGTGGCAGAACGGGTGTGTCGGATAAAGTTATAGTGGAATTAGTTCCTTGCCTGTAATTTAGTTTCGAAATCTTCAGGTGTCCAGTTCAGATTGTACTCTTTTAGCTCAAGCTCACCGGCAACAACCTGAGAAATATCATAGAATTGACTGTCCCGCGTATCAAATCCCTGAGAGAGATATTAAGAAGAGGAAAGTTAGCATTGATGAATTAAAGGCCTAAAGGAAACTATTTAAGAATATCTTACTCGGGACTCTCTTTCTGATAACCAAACTCAACTGCTGCTTTGAGAGCTCGTTTGCTTCCAGCCATTAAAAAAAATAACAAAACACAAAGCTTTTACAAAAATACAAAATATATCACGCTGTAAGCTTATCACGTGGCAGAACGGGTGGGTCGGATAATGATATAGTGGAATTAGTTCCTTGACTGTAATTTAGTTTCGAAATATTCAGGTGCCCAGTTTAGATTGTACTCTTTTAGCTCAAGCTCACCCGCAACAACCTGAGAAATATCATATAAAAAGATCATGAGAAATATAAATGATGATTTTGATAAGATCACGGTCCGTAAAGATGAATGCATACCCCTCCAACGGTATAGTCCAATCTTGCATCCAATCTTGGGCTTCACTGTCTCGGTCATGGTGGCAGAATTCTATCTTCCCGTCTTCGGTAAGTATTGCTCTTTCTAAAACTTTGGTACTATTTAATGTGTACAGGAAATAACTCTCTTCTTGATTGGTAACAATCTCCATCTTAAATGTTGAAATTTGTTTCTGTGAGAAAATTGGTAGGCCCGCTTAACTCTATTAATCAAATTATTTACTAATATTTATATCATATTTTGAAGATGCTAAGTAAATAGATGCAAAAGTTAGAGCACGGGCTTTATAACAGATTACTTACGATATGCTCAGAGGATACCATAGTGGGTACATCTTGTTGGAGAGGAACCACCTTTGCATCATTAGACTTTATGACTTCAATATGTGTAGAGAAAAGAGCAGATACAAGCCTGTTATCCGAGAACTTGCTCTCACTGCGGAAATAAGAGTGTTGCTTTACTTCTTTTCCATACCATAAGATCCTGTCACACCTGTTTTATGAAGAAAAAAAAAGTCGACGCTTGACATTATTTTTTGTTTTCTTTGGTTTAAGAAGAGATTTAGTACTTAGAGGCTTGAGAGGTACTTTATCCTAAAATAAGTTCATACAATAGAACCTTTTCAGGTGGAAATTCGAACCATTAAGTAACATTTGACTCGATTATGGGTTTAATTTATCTCGTCAAGGTTGCTTAAAATGAAGCGGGTCAAATGGGCTGAATAGGACAAATGGGCCAAAACTTGACGAGTGTGTGTTATTGTAATCAAGGAATTTGCATCTTATTACGGTGTTTCTGATGCTTACACTAAGCTAAGGTTTACTTTGAAACGTCCTTTTTGTTTTATGCATTGTAAATTTAGTGTTATGGATGTTTTACTATAACGTAACTTGGGGGTATTTTTTTTAGGTACCTCTCGTATATAATGGGTGTTGCTACCCTGACGGCTGATTGTCTGTCACCGGTTGTTATCACCCTTTATGATGCAAGAACCAAGCAATTCTAAGCTTAGTAACTTAGAGGTCCGACCACACCAATTATTTTTTATCGTTTGTATCTTATAAATGGGTATTTTGCATGAAATACCAAATGATGTATTGTGGTTTAGTACATTTGAACAACAGTATCATTCATTTATAGCTAATGTATTGTTTTGATGATTTATACCTTTGTAATCATTAGAATCATTACTGGTTTATAATATTCTGAAAAATGAGGGAAAAAAGCAGCCAAGCAGACCCGTTTTACTCGACACACAACTGTACATATCTGACCCAAGCCCTTTACAACCAGCATATATTGCCGATAAAATTTGTCTATTTTATAAGAGATTAAAAGCTTTTGTAATTATAAGTTCAGGATTCTCATTAATGAAGTTCCAAGAAAGAACAACAAATGTTGGTGCGTCACCCCCATCCGACCCATCCCACTTTGACCAGCCCTTAAATTCTACCCATTTAACCCAAACGATCATGTCATACCACATGAAATATACATCATAAAGATAGTTGGAGCTTATTGTGATATGGGTTACTTCAGTTCACTTTTGACAGTGGTAGGAAACACAAAAGGAGGGCTGACCACAATACCCACTCCAAAGTTAAAACTGATTCATGCACTATATATCAAAGAAGTGTACATCGATAGTTTGGCTCATGGCTACATCAGACCGATGCTGCCTAGAACGTGTTGCAGAATGCTAGATATTGACCCTTTTCCTACAACAGCCAGAGAATGAACTACAATATAAAATTGCATCATTATAAGAAAAATTACCATGTTCACTGCCCTTAGCATTGTTATCTTTTTCTGAACCCAGCGTAGGGAAATCACAAGAACTCAAAGAGAAATCATTAGCCTTGGAGAGTATTGACTGCACAAAAGAGGGAGACTGTTTAATAATCATGAGTTATGTTTCACCTTGTACTTGTGAATGAGCATGGAAGCAAAAGACAAGCACCCGAAAAAATGAACATATCTGTTATATAATTATATGGGGAAAAATGGCATCAGCTTAATAATTTACCAGCCTATCCGCATTACCATTGGGACCCCACGCCATTGAATTATCATATACAGGCTCAGCAAAACGGGATAAGCTTGAGCTGCCTGGTTGAACCAATCATTCCAGCCTTATGAAGCAGCGCAGTTGTACTAAGTTGTGGCATCACAGCTGTATGTGATGTTGACAAATAAATTGGGCCAGAGTGATCTGACACACTTCCACCACTACAGAACAAACTTGGCCCCTCACCATTTTCATAGTTCTTGACATTTCCAGCTAAGTTGAAATTGTTTTTGTTGCACGGAGTGGTAGTGTTGGTCAGGAGATTGGTAAAAAACTTTGTGTTAACGTCCATGATTTTTGTGCTTGTTTTCTTGTTGTGAGGGGACTGTCACGAAAGCTTGAGAGGGCTTGTAACAGTTTATGTCAATAGAAGGTTTGTTCATGAGGCTGTTAAGACTTTTTTTTGTTTAACCAAGACTCACCATGTGTAATTCCTGGACTTGTGCTTGTCAAATTTTGGATTGAGGAAATCTGCGAACCTGAATGAGTTAGAGGGACACTCAGGCTGGGAGTGTTTCTGTTCGTGGTGCTTTTGGATGAGCTACCCATGGCACTTGAACTTTTTGAATACTTGATTTGACCAAGGGCCTCACACAAAGCCCTATGCGAGATGAAACGATCACGCCTGCAAAATAATGTTGCTTAATCATAAGTACAATAAATTGGATAACTCCAATATCAAAATGTAAGAGATGAAAGAATATCAATATGAATATTAGGT
The DNA here is from genome assembly GCA_910596185.1 of Chrysanthemum makinoi. Classification (NCBI taxonomy): domain Eukaryota; kingdom Viridiplantae; phylum Streptophyta; class Magnoliopsida; order Asterales; family Asteraceae; genus Chrysanthemum; species Chrysanthemum makinoi. The sequence goes on along the minus strand of OU343221.1, from coordinate 96,959,162 downwards.
GTTTCACTTGAAAAGTTGATTCAGAACCTTTATTATTAAAAATATTTAAATCAGCTTGAGATAGAGGATACTAACTCAAGCTCAAAACAAGGTTGTACTTGAAAAAGAAAAGGCAGTAACGTGTGTCTTATATTCTTAATATGTATGCGACAAGAAGAAGTGCTATTGATACTAACTAATTCCCAAAGTTTTACATAATAAATATACAACTATACAACCCATTCTTCAATTCGATAATTTGAACACTGAATAAATTATCTTTTTCTAATAACTTGTTATACATTAGAAATTAAATTTGCCAATACCAACTTAAAGATACTGTTTAAAGGTGATTTTAGGTTATTGCAACTAATACAGAATAAGTGACTTTCTAACGTACTGCTATAAACCCAACTCCTGGGCTGATTATTATGTGAATACAAGTAATAACATAAAATTGTAATAACAAAAATTCAAAACAGTTAATAATCGATGGAAACTGTTGGATCACTTAGAGTAAGCTGCCTATTTTTATTAGCCATTGTGGATTACATGCATCAAATATGTAAAAGTATAACACTGAATATAAGATATTGTGGTCAATATATGTATACATTATATGTAACTGCAAATTTTGGAATGTAAAACCATTTAGATTAGATAATTAATTTATCAATACCAACTTATATCATAAAAAAGTTAATCTTATAATAAGATAGAATAGGAATAATATGGTAATCAATAATTCACTATGCAATAAAACGTAATGCGGATGAATTAAAAAAATAAAAATAAAAAATTATTTACCTTGAGAAGAAAGTGCCACAATGGCATTGATATTCTTTAGTGCTGCAAGACTTTAAATGCGCTTTCAAGTCGGAATCGACAGCATACATCTTCATGCACTTTTTGCACTTGTATTTCTTTTCACTGTGCTTTCTGGAGTAGTGTTTCTTGATGCCAGTGAGGTCTCCAAGTGCATTAGATGAAGGCCTAGAATTTGGGCCCCATGTACTGGCAGATCATTATTTTAGTAGCAAATTTACAACAATGACGAAAAGAGAAGGATATATTTCAGACATAAGGTATCTAATAATTGTAGGCTTCTATTGTAAAGATTAGTATGTTCAGACCTGGCCACGAGCTGCTTCAGCTGGTGACTCTAAAGCGATTCTTGAAAGAGTCATTGCAAATCGTTGACCCTGTAACCATGAATACCCACAATCAGCTGATATTTCTACACGGTGTTCTGTAAATTGGGTTCAAAATAAAGATGAATTACCTTTTCACCTGCTGCTAGAAGAAAGCCAGCAAGATTATAGGCATAACCGACACAGTGGGTGCCAATAGGACTTTGCAATTCAAATTTTCAGGATGTGAATCAACCTTCCCACATAGTTCATCCAGCAGGAAGTAAATTTCTTTTGAAGATTCATGATACTTATCAGAAGCTGAAAACTGATGAATCTTTCCGTGTATCTCAATCCAACTTGATACCGGGCTCTTTTTTTCTACTCTAAGGTATTTCATAGTTGACCTTAATTTAGCTACTTCACTCCATCTATTCGCTTCAGCAAACATATTAACTAAAAGCGTGTAATATCCACTGTTACAAGGTTCCAATATCATCAACTTATTAACAGCAATCTCAGCAATTTCCAAATTCCTTTGAAGCTTACATCCACCTAATAAAGCACCCCAAATAACAGCATTAGGTTCCATTCTCATGTCCCTTATCATTCCCAGCGCATCTTCCAAGAGTCCCGCTTTACACAACAGATCAACCATACACCCGTAATGTTCAATTTCAAGAGGGATGTTATAATCACGGGTCATACTGAGAAAACACTCACGTCCCTCTTTGACCATTCCACATTTACATTTGGACGGGTAAAATAATTCACTTAGAAAAATAATTGTCAAATAGATAGTTAGAAAAATAAGCTTACTTGCAGATGGCTCTTTAATTCGTCACTGGTGAGACCATCTACTTGCATAAGCTCTCGAATTCGCTTACGTTTGGCTGCTGCAAGACAATTAGAACCAATCTCGATTTAGAATCTATATGTTTACAATTCATAACTTGCAGACCTTAAGTCTTGAACACTCGCTATAAATGGATCACTTTACGATTTTAAGCATAAGTAGTTATACTCTTTAAAATAGTTCTCGTACAAAGATAATCGATTATTTTCATGAGTGTTCTACCTCAGGTCCTCGGCAACATAGATTATTCACTTATTCGTGCAATAGACAGTCAAGAATGCAAAGCATTAGACGAAGAATATTAACAATAACTTCATATATCCTGTCCTCTTCCATCAACATGATAGAAGGCATGATAAATTTCTCGATAAGCAATTCGACTAACTCAAGCACTGGTTTGAACTCTGGAGTAGTAAAATTAAAGTAGATGTTACTGAATCATGAACACTCATACAATAAAAATGGTGGAAATCAGCCAAGAGTAGAATAATCTTACCTATCGTCTTCTGTACATTACCAATTTGCATAGTAGAAATAAACATGGTCAAAAGATGACTGAGATGGAGCAAGTCTCCACGAGAAATAGATTCATTTATTTCTTCTCTTTGACGTTGCAACAAAGTTATAAGCTTTGAGGGCTCTAAGTCGTCACATAACCGCTGAAAGACTGTGACCGCAACTTCAACTACTGGATTTGAGCCTGTAACAAACAGATATAGATGGTAATTCCATAACTAACACACGTACAAAAAAGTTTTTTCATTTTTTTTTGCTTAAAGTACCAGCATACTTCTCCATTTTCTCCCTTTCAAAATTACCAATTGATATAAAACTCTTTCCCTAAAGTCGAGTTCCGTTACCAATTGATCTTTGTTCATATTTGATCTTGCAAATACAACATCAGTGAGTTAGAAGAGCCAAGTTATTATCATTTAAGTAGCAGGTTAGCTAACAACAGACTTGGTGGTGACCACAATACTAACACTCTATTTACCCAAGAAACACCTCATCAACAGAATGCCTAGACAATATCTCAACCAATGACATCCCAATAATACTTTGAATTTGGGGAGTCATGGTTTTCAAAAATGCCTTTTCAAGTTTTGTCTTGAGTTTTTCATAACGTGCGGTCCCTGGTTCAGGTAATAACCTATGATTCTGTGGGGGTCGGTTAGGCACGTATCCATCGACTAAAGGTCAATTAACCCTTAAGAAATAATAGTGCACCATAGATCTACTATAGAAAGGAGTAAAAGAAGTGCAGCAAAGTAAAAACTTAGTGACGCTTTCCCCAGTTCTAATTATTTCATGAACGTTTGTCCTTTCAATAGAGTAATTTTAATCACTTCACACAACACTCCGTCCATATAAAATATCATAGCTGACGCTTTCCCCAGTTGAGCCCCAACCGCCAAATTCAAATCCTTAGCTACACAGTACACAAGATCTTACCATCATCAGCCTAAAACTACTCATTCCAGCAAAGAAAACCACTCTGAAGAGGGAAAAGTAGTAAAAGTGTAGGTTACCTCTGTATGCAGGAATTACTGTTGAAAAACAGCTTTCTTCAAGGCAGCAAACCACTCGGATTATCTTTAGGCTCAAAATTGTCAATCTTCCAACGATTGACTTTTCTGTTTCATCCCATGGCTTTTGTTTATCATGTTTTCCCTTCTGTTAAATTGAGAATGCTTCCAAATATATATAATAGAATCAAAAGTCATAAATACGTGAAAAGAAACATAATTCATAAATATAAACTCATGGAAGAAAAGAGAAGTACCAGGCATCCTCTGACCATCATCATTTGTTTTAAAACATTTACCCACATAATAGGTTATGACTATCACACGAGGAATGTCCATGTAAATGCAAAAAGAATTGTCAAAAACCAAGAACGTACAATAGAACAGGATTTAGTCCTTTAGCCTGTTGGTAACTCTTAGGTGCAACCCTTTGTATTAACTTCACGAAGAAATCAAAAACCTGTAAAGATAAAACAAACAAACTGCAAAGGTAAAAGTACTTCAAAAAAGATGTTATAATTACAACCTGCACAAAAACATATTAAAAATCATTAAAACCCTAAAATCGTGATGAAGTTTTCTTCATGCAAAGAGTTCTAATGATTAGGGTTTTTTTTTGTGGGAAAATATAAGTATGCTTTTTTTTTTTGTTAATAATGGATTTATGTTACCAAATATTTATCTCATTAAAATGGTGATAGGTTTATAAATTTGGACTTTAAAGATATAATCAAAGACTTGCAAGATTTAATTCAAAACATGTGTTAGTCTAGTGGTTATCATGTTTCTTTGTGGACTAAGAGACATATTGGTTAGGTGGCATGTTATTGCTTAGGTGGACAACTTATGATTACAAGGCATTCCGAAAATTAACTTATGATTACAAGGCATTAAAAACAATTACATGGCAATGAGGTGGACATTTGTGGAATAATCTACTGTCATTTTCCTCGTATATATATATATATATATATATATATATATATATATATATATATATATATATATATATATATATATATATATATATATATATATATATATATATATATATATATATATATATATATATATATATATATATATAGGGGCTCATTCTTGTGAGAAGCCTAAATTTGGTGAGAACGCGAGAAGAGATCCTAGCCTTTGATCTAATCCCTCCCATTTTCAGATTTAATGGCTTAAAGCACCATTTGCGCTATCTATACTATTTTAAAGCTAAAAATCACAGGTGTAATATATAATTTTAAAAAAACACACATATCACATACTTAAAAGGTGAAAATCAATATATCCTCTCAAATCCAATTACCTTCAAGAATATCCAGGTAATATCCTGTTCAAACCACCACCGTTCAATCCACCACCGCCGTTCAAACTTCACCGCCAAATCGAACCACCACCACTCCTCCACAATTATCGCTTCACCTCTTCACCTTCTACAACCTTCTTCCACCTTCGTTCACCGGAATATTAATCATCACTTGAATATTAATCATCACCGTCGTTAAACCGCCGATCAACCGCCGTTCAACCACATTATGCCACCGCCATTCAACCGCCAGATATCACCGTCGCTCAACCACGTAATCAACAGAATATTAATGAAGAAGATATGGATCTGGATGACTCTCAACCAGAAGAAACTCAAATCAGTGATATCATCGGAATATCACCGGTATACACAGAGATATCAAGTAATTATCGTAGTTTATTATTATTTAATTAATTTTTATAAATAATTTTTTTGAATTGTGAAAATTATTAGCAGATTTATGTTTAGTTAGAGTATCTTCGCATGTGAACTGATTTTAATTCTATTATTGTATTAGTGTAATTAATTTTAATTAGAGCATCTTCGCATGTGAAGATTATGAGTTAGGAAGTTAGGAATGAAGTTTTGATGCAATTAGCGGATTTTAAGTTTGGATTACATTATCTTCACGTGTGAAAAATATTAGTAAGTAATGGATTTTTGAGCTTATAAGTGCATATAAGTTTAGTTATATTATCTTCACATGTGAAGATTATCAGTTAGGAATGAAGTTTTGATGCAATTAGCGGATTTTAAGTTTGGATTACATTATCTTCACGTGTGAAAAATATTAGTAAGTAATGGATTTTTGAGCTTATAAGCGCATATAAGTTTAGTTATATTATCTTAACATGTGAAGATTATCAGTTAGGAATGAAGTTTTGATGCAATTAGCGGATTTAAGTTTGGATTACATTATCTTCACGTGTGAAAAATATCAGTAAGTAATGGATTTTTTAGCTTATAAGTGCATATAAGTTTAGTTATATTATCTTCACATGTGAAGATTATCAGTTAGGAATGAAGTTTTGATGCAATTAGCGGATTTAAATTTGGATTACATTATCTTCGCGTGTGAAAAATATCAGTAAGTATATTTTTGAGCTTATAAGTGCATATAAGTTTAGTTATATTATCTTCGCATGTGAATATTATCAGTTAGGAATGAAGTTTTGATGCAATTAGCGGATTTTAAGTTTGGATTACATATCTTCATAAGTAAGTAATCTGTCATTAACTATGTGATGTGACATATATGAACATTTTTTGTCAAATAGATGAAGAAGGCAAAAATCCTAGTTTGTTCATATGTTTATTTATTCAGTTGTTTTAGTACAAAGTAATAACTTTGTTCATGAAGTGGTGTTTCTTTTCTTACATGGTAATCGTCTTTTAAAACAAGTGTGAGGTCCCAAGATTTGTGCCTTGTTGATGCAACCATTTAATTCATAAAACACTTTGGGATGTAAACAAAGGTACAACTATTATCTCGGGTCAAATGTGTTACTTAGTAACATTAGATTATTATAGGGATTGACTGATTTCTATATATTACAGAAGTTGGGCTAAAGTAGGCAGTTGGTTAAATGTGTGTTTATCTCTCGTGTTAGATTTGTATGCGGAAGGGCATATATTTTTAACCATCAACCATATATAAATCTAGATGTGGTTTAAAGTCCTATGAAAAAACTATGGGTGAGTTGAGTCAAAATACTCAAACATGAGTAAAAATAGTCAAAATATCATTGTTCCGTTTGTTGTTGTTGTTGTTCAATTAGAATTTTAATTCAAGAAACCCCTTTAGCCCCAAACAAAGTAATTATTTTGCCTAAATAATGTTACATCTTTGAATTTAGAACATTGATTATTCATTCAGAGATGTCACCTCTTTATGTAAGTAAATTCATTCCCGTGAGGACCCTATGCAGCTGCTATGGAAACTCACATTCGTATCGGAAAGTAAGCCATTTTTCTTTTCATTTTAGACGCATAGCTATAGTAGTTGATTTGAGTTTGCGATTTATTTTGGAGAAAGTTTGTGAATTAAATTGTAATTACTAACTATTTATAATTAATAGATTACGTTCAGCTTTGATATATTGTAGTTATATAGAGAAAAGATATGGTTTTAAGTATTAAAAGCATAAATTCCAATAGATGTATCTCTGCATTGTTTTTCGGCTTTGTAGTGTTGAAGTACTAAAGTACATCTATGTTGTACAAACATCTTATCGTGAAGTTCTTAAATATTGCTTATGAAATTATTACAATCTAAGAAGGAAATCCCAAGAAAGATTCATGATATAATGATAATCACGATATTGTTATCGGGCATACGTTAATCTTGTGTCTAATTATAACTTGTTATTTATAACATATTGGTGAAATATTTATGCTATTAGGTTCTGAATGAAAAGTTATTGTCGATATTGAATGTAGAAAAAGTCACAGGATTTAGTCTCAGAATGTTTAAAAAACAGAAAGTATTATAATTGTAAATAACATATGATGTGGCTTTCCTCTACCATTAATGGGCTTTAGTTTGCTTGAACAGATAAATCAAGACTATAAACGATATGGAAGTCTTAAAAAGTCAAGAACGCTGATGAGTGTTCTTCGTTGTTCAAAGTTTAAGCAAAATGGATTACCCCATATTGCTCATGAATTCGACTGATTGCAACCAAGGTTTTATCTTGACAATTCTACCTTGACAGCTTTGATGTTATGTTATGCTAACAATGGTTTTTCACTCGTGCACGCTCTATGGAATGATATTAATGCCTTATATAACTCGGTTCATGTGGTTTCGCACCTAATTGATGCTTATATTGCGATCGGCCTTTTTGATGAGGTAACTGGAATTGTACATCAAACTGGTCTTAGGCATCCTCATTTACAACAGAGTATAGGCACACACCATATCTATTTTCTTTTGTAGACGTTGTTGATGATATGTGAAGGAGGAGCTGGGGAAACTGAGTTGTCTGATGGAGATGTGTTAGTGTTTCCTGAAATGATCAAGTACAGGTAATGGTAATAAGTTATCAAGGTGTTTGGTTTACCTTATTTTCGGGTGTGAAAATTAAACATCAGTTTCAGCTCTCGAATGAATTGCCAGATCGAACCAAAACTCAAACATTTACAGTAATAGCTAACTATGCTTATGTTTCCTCTTCATGGTCAATAGAATCGAGGGTACTCTCACTTATCAGATATGTCGATTACTGTTGAGGTTGTGGAATCGTTGTATTCAACTCGATTCCCGTGAGGATCGAGATGGCTGCTGGTCACATCACAATCGCCTTGTGGGTGCATGATGGTCCAAGCCTCATTTGATTCAATTTGACTGTTTGGGAAGTCATCGGTTATAGGCTAAATGGTCCAGCAAGCTCATGATTGTATCATATGGCTTATTAGAATCTCAACGTTCAACTGATTCAGAAGGCTTATCAGTGGCATTAGGTCTTGAATCATCAGCCAAGTTATTTTTGGGTAGTATTAGTGGTGAAGATTTAAACTAACATATTCACTTTCTAAGCCACTGATAAGCCTTATCAGAAGCTTTACCAAAATGCGATACCATCTGAAAATTTTCTCGGTTTCATGCGGCAATCGGGAAAATAGCTTTCAGCTTATATCCATGAATGAGGGAAGATTAGTGCAGAGTTTCCGACAACATAAAGATGTGGTTAGCTGTGTTTATGGTGTATCTTTCTGCCCATGTAAACTCTAATCCTGATATTTGTAGTAGAGTATCTTCGCGGATGATTTTTATTGGCAAAAATGTACTCCCATCTTTCTGAAATCATATAGTCTTGAGGGGGGAAGTTTTAATGCATATATTATATGAAAATTCATCATTTCGATATTCATTTTGTTGCTAGCATTATGACTGATTTTTGGGCTTAACCCGGCTCAGGAGAAAACAGTTGTGACTAATTGGGTATTTCAGGCATAAACAAGACTTATACTAAATTGTTTTGACCAGTCTCGAGCCCATGCCCATTTATGCACCTATAGATTAGCTGTTTGGGTATTTGTGGTCATACCTTGGTTCGGGACAAAAATTGATGCTTTCCTTTTCTATTCATTTTAGAAAATGTCTTAAACATTGTTATATGCTTTCTTGTACAGTTACATCATATGGGAGACTAACAACTTAACATGTCAATTTAAAGGTTCATTATGCATGACTTATATTTTATCATTTGACGCGTATCTTTAACTTCATTTTATTTGTTCTTACAGCCAAGTTACAGCTCCAGATATGCTTATGGACGGTCAACGCTACCATATACCGAGAATAACAACTTATCATGTCAATTTAAGGTAACATTAATTCTAATTTCCCGCGTTGTAGTGTACATGTTATTTCGGAAAAGTACAAGTCTTTTAACATGCAATTCCAAACACCCTCTAATAAAACTTTGGTATTATTTATCAACTATTTGAATCTTAAAAAGAATAATTAAATGATGTGGGACGGAAGAGACTATTTGTGCAATTTAATCACTTTATAAAATGCGTACACGATAACTTCACTTCCAATAGTATGCGTAAAAAATTGGCAAATATACAGGTAAGATGGATCAATATAGGCCTAATTTTATTGATCCATCAATGGGTATAGTTTGAAAACTGCTTGGTTCAAAACACTGTTGCAAGTGGATGGACAATAAACGGTAAGAAAGTCATTTTCACTATATTTAGTGTTAGTAAGGGATGTTTGGGTAAGCTTATTTAAAGTTAATATTACCTTTTCATCTTTTTAAGAGATTGTTAGAATGTACTTAAAAACCTGATGTCAGGGGTGGGCTTTGTGTGGTCGTTTCTAACTGATTCAAGGTTGTCTGTGCTACATGACAATAACTTAGAAAGTAGTTAAGTTATTACCAAACGCCGACCCGCTAATCTTGCCGTCTCTAACAAGACCCAACTTACATGACTAAACTATTTTATAGTGTTCCTACCTTTATCTTCATTGTTCCTTCCTATATAAACTCTCCTCCAAATTACTGCTAAGATCATATTCCAGCTATAGCGCCAGCAGAAAATTTACCCATGTGCCCGCATTAAAGTCTAGAAAAGGAAGTTTAAACAGTATATACTCACTCTATAAAGTGGCAACATAAAAAATTAGACAATAAGATTAATGTAATTAAAACTAGCTTGTAAGCTATTGTGATAGCTGATATAAGTGGTCCACATACATCTAGAACTGGAATCACAGTAGTCCCAGGGCAGGCTCGCTTAGTGATGGTAAAGTCTTTCAATATTCGAACCCACTATGTAAAAACCATTGAAATAAGCAAATGGCATTTAAGGTGCTGAACTAGCTTCATTTGAATTTGCAAAAAGGCTCAAACTGTTAAAACATTTTTATTGAAGTAACAAAATGGTTCTGCTGCTGCAAGAAAAATCGTCAACTGTCAACAACTCAAAGATGCCAATGTCATACATAAATCAAATGTTGAATAATGAACACGTGATATATTTATATAAGTAATCTTACAATCTTATCAAGCGAGTCAAACCAACAAGATTTAGAGTAGGTGGTCCTCTAATCGGTCTGTATTCCTAAAACTTGTTGTGGAGTTCAAAATAATAAGACTAACGCGATTGAAATATGATAGACTGTAAGATAACAATACCTTTGGTTATTGTTCCTCAAGAGTAGAAATATTAACTATTTCTAAAGGTATGACAGTACTAGGTGGTGTACGGAATACTCGTGACCAAAACAAAGTGAGAAGTGCGCAATCACCATGATTAGATGAAAATTTAGTGAAAAAAAAAGAAAAAAAAAAAGCGAAGCAGAACAAGTAACTTTTACAGAATGGTAAGTCAAATCTGACCCAAACATGCTGGTGCCACTGAGATAGTTGAGAGAGTTCTATGTGTCGTGTGTAACAGTATAAAACTCACTTGATGTCATTTCTCTAATTTAAAAGTAGTTTTCTATGAAATTTTATGTTTAACATTGTCGCACTTTAATGCAGATTCGACAAGACACCAAGGATGTTGTCATGACCGCCGGACTTAATGGAATTCATTAACAAATAGAAAAGTAGGCGCCATTATGTAGAGGTGAATTCTTATACACAAATGCCTATCCTATTACACCACATTCAGGTTAATATTCAAAAGAGAACCATAGAAGTAGTCTTCAAGTTAAGAACTTATCTCTATTTTATAGAGCTCTTTATTGAAAGATGTTTTGCACTAGCAAATGCATTCCCAAAGATGAAGTCAACGGTACCATGGATTGCACACTCGCTATATAGCTGACTGAGGGAGTGAGCGTAATGAACACATCAAATTCTATATGGAACAAATAAAAATAGACAAACATGTGTTTGTGGGTCGATATGAACCTTTTTTAGAACGTTTGAATCAGAACTGCAACGACCCGTCAAATGTCAATCTACCCGTGTGACCCACACATCTTGCCACCTACAGTAATTGTATTTGTTTCAGTTATTATACTTGGACACCTCAACATTTTTTCAGTATGTCTATGAAGAAGGGCATGGTTACGCATACTACCGCAATATTATTTACAACTTTTATTGTGATTGCAGATCTTGAAGATCAATTCTGAGAAGAAGGATATAGATGCTTTTGTGGCTTGATGATTTTAAGCTCATAGGCTATGATCCTCACCAGAAAATAGAAATGAGAATGGTGGTATAGAGCACTTTCTGTCTTCCATATTTTGGTAAGGAAAACCATCGAACTCTAGTTCCCTCTTTGCATTCTTTGACATATGTGTATCATGTTATCACTGTAATCCATATTATGAAAAGCCATTGAATATTGGTTATTGCTGTTAGTGGAAAACATCTGATTGCGAAACCTAAATTTTAAAACTTACAAGTGTGGAAAATCAAATCTTTTTGACTCTCGGTTTAAAACTCACATGTAGTGCTATAGTTCATGTCAACGTGACCATTACATATTCCATAAGACCTGATCATTTTTCCATCTCTTGAACATATCCATCTAACAGTATGCTTTGATGACTTTAAAATTTAAGATATTAACAATTTTTAATATTTGCTTGCAGGCACATTTGACGTCGAATTATTACGAAGAGCGGATATGCTATACTTATGACCTACATTTTGAATCCTTTAGTTTCACAACTTAATTGGTGCTAAGGTGATTTGGTATGCTAATATTTTGCATCAGAAGATTATTATGATAACATTCATGTTAAGATTACTTGTAGCGAGTATATAAGTGACATATATTTTCACACGTGAAGAAAAAAAGTATTTGATCATGTACAAATGTACGTGTATTTACTAGTGAAGAAAGTGTATGTAATGCAGTATTTACTAGTGTAGAAAGTCTATTTACACGTGAAGAAAAAATATATGATCATGTATAAATGTAAGTGTATTTAGTAATGAAGAAAGTTTATTCACACATGAATAAAAAAATTCTTCATGTGACAAAATATTTTTACATGTGATCAGGTTGTTCACGCATCTTAAAAGCTACAAGACATATGTCTTCACATATGACCAAGTTACGGGACATATATTCACAAGTGACCAACTGACCATGTTGTTTATCTTTAAAAACTACGAGACATATACTTTCACATGTGACCAAACTATGAGACGTATATTTTCACATGTGACCAAGTTGTTCATGTATCTTAAAAAGCTACGAGACATATATTTTCATATGTGACCAAGTTACGGGACACATTCACAAGTGACCAACTGTCCATGTTGTTCATCTTTAAAAACTAGGAGACATATACTTTCACATGTGACCAAACTATAAGACGTATATTTTCACATGTGACCAAGTTGTTCATGTATCTTAAAAAGCTATGAGACATATATTTTCATATGTGACCAAGTTACGAGACATATATTTTCACATGTGACATGTCTTAAAAATCTGACACAAATATTTTTACATGTGACCAAGTAGTCAAGATATTCTTAAAAAGCTTCAATATTTGATCATAATTTTCACGCGCGAAGATACTCTTAAAAAACTAAAATAATCGTCTATTAAACATCAATATCTCATATTTTTGCATTTCTAGTATAAAATATATGCTAGTAAGATCAAAGCTTCAATATTTACTTATAATTTTCACATGTGAAGATATTTTTACAAAACTTAAATAATTGTCTATTAAACATCAATATCTTCTATTTTTGCACTTCTAGTATAAAAAAATATGATAGGAATATCAAAGCTTCAATCCTTGCTCATAATTTTCACATGTGAAGATATTTTTACAAAACTTAAATAAGATTATATTAAACATCAATACCTCTTATTTTTAAGATGCGTGAACAACTTGTTAACATGTGAAAATATGTCTTGTAACTTGGGTACATGTGAAACTATATGTCTCGTAGCTTTTTAAGATGCGTGAACAACTTTGTCACATATTAAGTTATATATGTCTCGTAGCTTTTTAAGATATGTGAATATCTTGGTCACACGTGAAAATATATGCCTCGTATATTTTAATGATGCATGAACATGTTGGTCACATGTGAAATTTATGGCTCGAACCTCACATGTGATACTATATGTCTCTGTATCTTTTAAGATGCTGCGGAACAACTTGGTCACATGTGAAAATATATATCTCATAGCTTTTTAAGATGTGTAAACCACTGTCATATGTGAAAATATATGTCCATGTCCCGTAGCTTATTAATATGCCTGAAAATATATGTTACATGTGAAAATTGGTCAAATGTGAAACTATATGTCTCACATGTCTCGCAGCATTTTAAGATGCGCGAGAAAATTGGTCACATGTGAAGATATATGTTCATGTAACTTTTTAAGATTCGTAAAAAACTTGGTCATATGTGAAGATACGTCTCGTAGCTTATTAAGATTCATGAACAACTTGGTCACATGTGAAAATATATGTCTCGTAAACAAGTTTACGACAACTTAGTTATAGACAGAAAAGGTAATTCGAGGGGCTACAAATGGTCAGGTCATGAAGCTACAATGGTAAGGTCATGAGGCTTAACAGAAAAGCAAAGAACCAAATATTCTTTATAAGTTGGTAGCCAAATATTCAAGTAAGGATGTTTACAAATTGAGCTTTCAATGAAATACAAGAGCTTCAAGCTTGATAATTTTTCGAGGCTGGCTTGTTCGAAAACTCATTTAGCTACTCTATTCATATGAGGTAAACCTTTTCAGGTCCGTATTAAATTTTGTTACCTTTTATGTATCAGCTACATATTGGAGTCTAAATGCTTCTGGAATCTTGAAGTTGTATCAGCTACAGATTGGAGCCTAAATGCTTCTGGAATCTTGAAGTTGTCTCAAGCATACCATTATCGATATACAATCCTAAGCATAATCCGCATAATGGAATCACACCAAACCTGATAAAAATCTTACTTCATTTAAATTTTATATTTGTTAACTCAACAGACTATTTAGTGAAATAGCAACTTATAACAAGAGTTGCCAAGAAAAGAAATAGACCAATGGATCATAAGCCCCATTCAGTTAGTCACACAAGTGACTATAAGAATGACTTTTATTTGGCCAGATTTAGCTCGAGCAAATCCAATAACTCCACACTTGTCTCAGCCTAGATTTGCATAAAAGCCTAATTCATTTCCGAAGTCCGATCTCTCTTAGCGGGAGGGACTTTCTGAAGCAAACCCACTAAGTGGATTCATTAGCCTAATAAATAAAGTGTGTACGGAAATGAATTACCGTGAGAAGGTTCCAAAAGCTACATCAAGAAGAACAACACCAAGATCAATAGAAAGATAAACACGCACCCATTCAGACAAAGTATCTGAGGTTGGGTTAGTGTGACGACACCTTTTCACTGTTTGAGTAGACGAAACAAGTAACATGGTCACAAATGTTGTCAAGAATAACATCATCCAATAAATTGAATAATGGTGCCTGTAACTCTTTATATTTCTTTCAAAGAAAAAAAAGATACAAAAAAAAAAAAAAAACGATTGCTGAAGAGAATATGGCTCAAAGCGGCCAATATGTGTTTTACTAGGTCCAAGCAAAGATGACGCTTGATATCTTGTCTGATTCCTTTAGGGAGATTATTAACCATTTCCATATCGTCTTGACCTCCCATAGTGGACCATCTTTGGTTCTCAAAATGACGAACTCTTTTAATCAAATGAGAAGACAATTGTCAGCATTTCATCCACCATTCCATGTCCATGGATCTAACCTGCATTTTTTTAGTCCTTCACGTGAGTGCAATCAAGAATACCTGGTTCCATCCACTAACAAACTTCAATCAATATGAGCTAGCTGCCTTACTGAAACAAGTACAATGTCACTCACATACACGCTCAACACCAATGCTAAATAAGAGGTTCTTGCCATGACACTGCTTCACAACCTCATCTAGGCCTGGTTCAGATGGGGTGTGGTCACATCGCTCCAGTGCGATGATGACGAGGTACGAGATATCAAAACCACAACTTCGATATCAGGGCACTTAAGTGCTATGACAGCCATAGTTGGGCCACCAACATACCCAGCTCCAAAACATCAGATCTTCACCATCCTATCGTATTCCTGCAAACCAATACGCACTAACTCATATAATAGATAAATAATCAGTAGCAATTAACCAATCACGATTCAAAGATGAAACTTTTTAGATATTATAACAATTACAAGGTTACCCGCTACTAAATAAGCATGTGATTGAATCTCAGAGGCACTCTTAACACTTGATAGATCCAAGTCCATGGCAGCACCAATACACCTGTGTAGGGTGTTATCTGGCCGGTTGAATCGGTTTTGAATTTTTAAATGTGACCCGAACCCACCCGATCAACAGAATCGGGTTATCGGTTTGGACGATTGGTCGGGTTATGTCGGGTCGGGGTCGGGTGATCGGGTTGTCGGGTACAAAATGCTAAAACCATTATGCAATTCTTGTTTCGCCTACATGATAATTCACCAAACCTTTCATAAGTTGGTACTGAAATCAATAGTTCTTTTTATTTTCCCTCAATCAAATACTTAAAACAGCCTTATGTGGTCTAATTCATGAAACCGTCAATTGACTGATATTCACAGGTCTATTATTAAACTAGAAAATGTGATTTCAAACTCACTGTTGAAACTCAATAAGTTGGTTTTTGTGATTGTTTTAAAGAGTAAAAGGTAGCTGTTCAAAAAACAAAGAATAAAATGTATTGTATGAAATTAATTACTAGATGAAAAGTGATCAAACAACTCACTGGTTGGACTTGAACATAAACTTTCACTCTTCAAGCTATAATATTGTTATTTTTTAGGACATGAACATAAACTTACATACAATGCTAGAAGCACCAGAATTGGTTATAACATGTGGTTAATTACCACTTATTAATGTTATCTTCAAGGGAGTTCTTTATAGATTTCCCCCTAGCTCCCACAATAATAAACATTTCTGCAAATTTGTTTTTACCCGTTTAACCAACTATTAGGATCAAGAATCAAACAAACATACACATACATACATTTGACTTCGTGCAATGGTTTATCACGAAAATGTCAAATAGGTCAAAGGTAAATATAGTTATACTAGAAAATAAACGGGTCAAATGGGTTAAGAGTCTCTTAAAAAGAACTTCTCATTTCAAAAACGCAATGATATAAGTACCTCTTTACTACGATCTCAACAGTTTGCTTGGTTGTGGGTTTGACCGTAACCACTGAAGCCGGATCATTAATGGTGAATTTTGGGTTGCAATCTCAGAAATCTACACTCAATCCACCGTATGAATTCGACTTGTCTCCGGACTCACATATCTATTTAGAGAAAACCAAAAAAAAACAAACTTGCTTAAACTTGAGATTACAATATGGGACGGGTTGGTAACGGGTCAAAACAAGTTGGGGTCAAACTACGGGTCAGGTTACGGGTACACAAGTTGACGAGAATTTTCCTTTACATTAGAATAATCAAACAAAGAACATCATTAATTAAAAATTTGGCAAAATTAGATTATGAATAATATACTTTCTAAATAAATCCAATAACTTACTCCTAAAAAAACAATATAATGCAACTATATGCACCTCGATATAACACTACTGGCAGAAACCAACCAACGAGCATATTCACGGTGAGTACAATATATTGCCAGGTTGTACATTTCCCTCGATAGCCTTAGAGATTATTCTTGCATATATTAGTATTACTATCAGGCTTCCAAACACAATAAATTCTAACTTTCTATCGAATGACTTATGTATGCATTTATATTGCCTGCTTTATCATGTTATTGTTTTAGATACAAAGCATTACCTGGAGTTATAAATACATATAAGTAGCTACTTACCAATTTTATAGCATTAATTTGACAATTAAGACCAGAAATTTAATTAAGAAAGTCAGCAGCTAGGCAGAGTTATTGAAAGATAAATTATTCTAAGCTAGATAGAAGTGACTCTAAGAAATCAAACAATAGGCTACACTGAGATTATAGATGGCACGATGGGCAGGGCGGCGGGTTATTGGTCAAAGGAGTAATTTCAGAGCATATCAATACAGGTTGGATGTACCCGAAAACTTTTTTGAATAAAGCACTTAAGGAAGTTGCGAACACCATGTATTGGGGGACTATGAAAACGAGACCTACTTTATTTTCCAACTAATGTTTACATAACCCAAATTAACATAAAATGTGCATACCCTGCTCTGGCGGGATTGAGTATGTTGTTTTTCTAGTTGTAAATTAACATAAAATGGTAGAACTACTACACCACATTTTGAAGTTGATGCATCTGACTCTTAAACAGAATATTACGAATGAACATAAATTATAATAATGGAGTGTTCTCATATTAGGCTACACTAGTGTCAAATTTCATCAATGTAACAGTGTCATTCAAAGAAACTATATACTCATCATATAGAACATGTACCTTCAATACTCACAAGGCTGCTAATGTCTGCACGTGAGCTTGATCTACAACTGCAGGAACTAACACCTTCCTTGGGAGGACGTGTGGAGCTTGACAAACTACAGATTGAGCAGGTATGCTAGCACAAGAGGCAAACTTCCCAACATCCATATAGTAAAACATTGATGCATTCATTATGTCATTCTTATAATTATTGTATTAAAAAGTGATGCCCTCTTAATGTTATCTTATTATGGCAATGTGGGTTCTGACTTTGGCATGTTCTCAGAACCTGTTTTTTCTAAAGTCCATTTTTCCTCTGTGTGCGCTGATTGAGGTTCTAAAGTTGCACCTAAGTGGAGCTAACAGTACCTGCAAAAATCACTTGTAAAACACCGAATTTCCATCAGAACATAAGAACATGAAAAACTTCCAACTTATTTACATCTATTGTCTTTAGGTTTCTTAATTCACCCATATCATTGATGTACATTATGCTTGTAAAGCAAGGTTGCTGGCATCAAACACGGATGACATTTTGCTTCAAAGTCGGCTAAAGTGTTGTTTATCGATTTTGAAACAAAGCAGACAATAACAAAACATAATAAATAATAATAGAACCACTGGAACTGGTTTAACTTTAACCATAATTGAAACTTATTTCTTTTAAGTTCCCTACCCCTTCTTCTCCATTTCACCAAAAAAGATCCTTGAGAACATGAGTTTGAAACTTTCACACACATCAGTAAAAAAATTGGTGCAACCAAATATCAAACCATAGCTTCTCAAAGAGTGGATCAAACATCAAATCTTAAATTATAAACCATGTATTAACTATTAAGCAGTGGATACTAATAAGCTTTAGCCATATTTTGGTATTGATTTTGGAAGAGTTATCATATAAGCTATAAGCCATCAGGTGTTACAGTTGGTCAGTTGGCAACAAGTTATTTCGAGGTTATTCCACATTGAATTTGAATTACAAAATGCAAAACATAACAACACAATGCTTTTAAAAGAAAATCAGTAAGTTTGAAAATCGTACCACAAACGAAAGCGAATTAGACTTCAGCAAAAGATGCAATGAACTGAAAACAGTCAAAATTAGAAACAATAAGAGGAGAGCCTATGGATTCCAAATCAGCAAGTGTGTGAACAGTCTTTAACATGGGGTTGTATTGTACAACTTTATTTAATAAGTCAATTATCATAAAACAATCCTCTTCTCTTTCTCCCAAAATAATAGACCAAACACATGGACAAATCCTCCATGTTCTAGGAAATGGCATCATAATGTCATCAAGATTAACAATGTACTTCACCGACCATTCTGAATAACCATGCCTCATCTCATAAAGATTCAATTGTTGAGAATGAGCAGAATCCTTACCAAGAAGAAGCCAAAAAACACGAGACTCAAACAGTTTGGATTGAAAATGCGACTTCCCATCAAAGGTTACAGGGAGTTCCAATTCGGTTAAAACCAATTGTTCACTCTCCATATCTAGCTTGAAATGCGAAGTCTCCGCCCTAAACACATTATTAATATTTAGCCAATGAATGGAATCATTCCAATACACCCCTTCCTTAAAACATTTAAAGCTAGAGACACGAAAGTGATCATCGCCACAAACACTCCAAAGGCCTGTTTATGAAGAGTACATGTGTAAACTCATATAAGTCCAATCAAATGGGTCAAAACTGGTATTTTTTTAATAATGCAAGAAAGTAATAAGATTAGACACAGAACGAATACATTCGCAAGATCCCATTTACTATCTTCACATGTGAAGATCAACCTATCTTCAAATGGGAAGATCAAACTATCTTCACATGTGAAGATCAAACTATCTTCACATGTGAAGATCAAACTATCTTCACGTTTTATCTTCACATGTGAAGATCAACCTATCTTCACGTTTGATCTTCACATGTGAAGATCAAACTATCTTCACATGAAGACAACCAACATTTTAGCGAACACCTGGTGTGCGTTGACAAACAACGAGAAAAAGACAAGTTCAACTTTCATTTTCTTCATCAAGTTTACATAATCATCTAAATTACTCATCAACATAACTAATAGCTAACATAAAGCATGATTTTTTTTTTATCTAGATCAAACATTCGAATAAACTTAATTCTCCTTGAAAATTCATTTCGAACAACTTGATCACATGTGAAAATTAGATATTAAATCTCGAAAGACACATTCATCTAGATCTATCTCTTCAATTTCATCATCAGTTTCTAAAATATATATAACAATTTACAAAATATATAGAAATAATGAATCAGAAGCTTAATTCACACTTACTGATTATGATGAAGATGATAATCCATGATTCTGATGGTGGAAAGTGGCGAACATAGTGGTGGTTGGTGGTGTTGATGAACCTTGAGAGAGTGTTATTGTTCTTTGATGATTGTTATGAGTGATGGTGAGGATCACGATTATGGTGATGGATGGTGAACAATGGTGGTGATCGATAGTGATTACGGTAGATGGTGGTAGACGGTTGTAATTATGACGATGTAGTGGTGGTTCGAACGACGGTGATCTGCGGTGGTTATGATCAGAGAGAAGATGAAACGTTTACACCTCAAAATTTGGACGTGTGTGTGTTTTTTTATATATATACTAGGGGGGTGTTTGGGGCTGCGTTTTGCAGCAGATTATCAGATTATTGTTTACAAAACGCAGTTAATCTACTTTGAGTGTTTGGCAAGATGAAACTGAAAATCACTTATTTGCGTTTTCTAGACCTCAAAACGTGGTTTTCCAAAAGTAGCTCTCCACCTACTTTTGTGAAACGTGATTTTGTTTTTCAAGCCAAATTACCAACCGCCATTTTCTTCCTCATGAATTCCACCATTGCTATTTTCCTTCATTTCTTCAATGTCAAACTAACCCTTTAACAAGTTGATTATTATTGGTGATTACCGCTTTCCTTTTGACAAAGTATCATTCGGGCAAATGACCGCAACTATCGTGGTTGATTATGAACTTCTTGATCACAATCAATTATGAATGGGTTATGTCCCCTAAAAGATTTGTTGAATTATATACATCTAGTTTTTGCTTTTTGTGCTCAAATGTTGATGTAAATTTTGTGGATGACGCTGAAGTGGATAGGATAATGGAGGTATGATGTGTTTTGTAGTGATTTTTTCTTTTAAAGAGAAAAGTAGATGAAAACTATTATAAATAATGTTTTTATTAATTTACAGTGAGTAATCTTTTTAAATAGATATGTTAGTTATACAAATAAATTGTTAGGTGTCAGAAGTTATGTTAAATTTATAAAACTCAATTTCTACATAAAAAACAATGTCTTTTTTGGTAATTTTACATGATATGACATTAAATAATCTGATTTGCCAAACACAAAAAAAACTGATTATCTGATTATTGTGATATCAAACAACATAAGCAAATCCAAACACTATATTTTAAAACCACGTTTTGCAACAACTGATTATCTGATTATCCGTTTCCAAAACGAATAATCTATTTTCAATAAGCAATCCCAAACACCCCCTAGGTGTATGGAATGTTTAAAGTATAATTAACGAAAAATATTAATTTTAACCATTTGATCTTAAAAAAAAGGAGGGAGCAAATGGAAGGTCAGGATCACTTATCGCGTTCTCACAAAAAAAGCTCTTCTCATTTGAACGCTTGTCTATATATATATATATATATATATATATATATATATATATATATATATATATATATAGGATCAAATAAGAAGATTACTTAAAATAAGAAGGAATAAGAAGAACTATAACCGTAAATCCGAGATGCACCGACCTAAATTAGGTTCACCCCTATAATCTTAGATGCATTATAACAAACCATAGTGTGTTTTCTAGCTTTAGATACATATACGTATATTAGATGCATTTCATGATTTCCCTTGTTTTTGTTTCTCTACACGTGCCGAAATCATGAAAATCAATTTGCACCATCTATACATCAAATTAACTTTCGAAATTCAAGATGTTGCATCTATATGAATAGAAATGCATCTAATGCAAGTCGTTGCATCTCAAATGCGTAGTTTTGGTCACTTCTCACCACTTCTTATTTTAATTTACTTCTCATCGATCCCTACTCTATATATATATATATATATATATATATATATATATATATATATATATATATATATATAGTAGGGATCCAGTGAGAAGTAAATTAAAATAAGAAGTGGTGAGAAGTGACCAAAACCACGCATTTGAGATGCAACGACTTGCATTAGATGCATTTATATTCATATAGATGCAACATCTTGAGTTTCGATAGTTAATTTGATGTATAGGTGGTACAAATTGATTTTCATGATTTTGGCACGTGCAGAGGAACAAAAAGCAAGAGAATTTATGAAATGCATCTAATATACGTATATGCATCTAATTAAAAGCTAGAAAACACATTATTGTGCATTATAATGCATCTAAGATTATAGGGATGCATATAATTTAGGTCGATGCATCTCGGATTTGCGGTTATAGTTCTTCTTATTCCTTCTTATTTTAAGTAATCTTCTTATTTGATCCTAACTATATATATATATATATATCTATACATTATATATAAGAGGAGGCATGCCACATAAAATGCCACTTGGCATCCCATAATGTCATGTCATATTTCCATGTCATCATTGTATTTATGTGGCATTTTTTTTTATTTTTTTAAATGACATGTGGCGTTTTAATTAATATGATTTTATTTCATGTCATCACAATTAATCCACCTATTAATGCAAATCATGCCACCTAAGCAACCTTTTGACATTTATTGATATTTCGGATTTATTCAAAAAATTTGAGCTTAACAAGAATTAAACCTGAGTCTCTTAGGGGGTGTTTGGGATTGCTTATTCAAAATAGATTATTCGTTTTGAAAACGCATAATTAGATAATCACCGTGAATAAAACGTGGTTTTAAAAATAGTGTTTGATTTGATTTATTGTTTCATATCTCAATAATCGTGATAATCAATTTTTTTAGTGTTTGGCAAAATAGCTTATTTCATAGTTTAACCGTAAAATGACCTGATAAGGGCATTGATCTATGTAACTAAACTTAAGAAATTCAATATAGGACAAAAGGGTGGTATGGTAATTTGACATTAAACAAATAAAGGCCTATAAGCTGCTTTTGTAAAAGTTACAATGTATCTACTTTTTGAAAACTGCGTTTTGGACCCTATAAAACGCAAATAATAAATTTTAACCTATTGTCATCCAAACACTATTTTTGGATTATTTGCAACTTCAAAACGTGATAAGTAGAAAAGCAGTTTTATATCGCAATCCCAAACACCCACTTAGTCCACCAATAAACATGATAACCACTAGACCAACTCATTTTTTTGATTATATCTTGCAATTCGAAATTTATAAACTTATACAAACAATTATTGAGCATTTTAATGAGAGATGATAATACCCTATGTATTCAATTGCAATCTTATTAATTACTATACGACCTTTTATTCATTATCACACAAAACCCTAATATGAGTTTCTAAAACCCTAAAACACAATACAAGCAATGCGTGTATACCTGTGCAATGTTTGCTTTGGTTGTAGGTCACGTGAGGTAATCATTTATTTATATATATACTGTGTTTCTTTGCAGGTTTTTGCAGGTTAGGCTTCTTTGCAAGTTAGTCGCCTTCTTTGAACACATGTTGCTGTAATGAATCTTAAAACAACATGTAGGTCTCTTTAGAACTCATTATAATTTTGCAGGTTTGATGCATGCTTTGTTTTGTTTATTTTGTTTATGCTCTAATTTTGCAGCTTGTCTACAAAAGGTATTTTCATTCATGTCAGATGTCAGTTTATTAGAAAAAGGTATTACATAAAACTTACTAAGATCCGGTATATACTTCTTTTAGGTTTTCTACAAAAGGTATTTTCATATCATTGTAAGGTATGAACCAACAGTTTTTATTTGCATATTGAATTGAGGTTTTGATTATTGTACGAGCAGTTTAATGCATTGATTCATGAACTAGGTATGAAAAATTTTTTTTTTTCTTTTTTTTTAATTTAAGTTTTTTTGGGTAGATGAATTATTATTACTTATTCATTCCGGTTATGATTCAGCTCACCCAACACAACACAACACAACACAGGTATGTATTATCACTTTACCAATTCCTACTTATGTATCGCATATATCAATTCTAATCCCATATCCTCTAAAACTATTATTCTTCCTTGATCTAAAAAACCCTAATATCTTTCGATCTGGTTGTTGTTGTTCTAACATTTTAATTTGTCAATAACATATACGAGGATGTCATCAACATACCATTTTCTATGCTACGGTTTCAATTGGGTATAGCTATTATAAATCCTTTGTTTAATTTTATTTATTGCTTTCATATAAAGATTGGATTTTGTTGATTTAGGTAGTTTTTCAGTATTGTTGTTTTGTTATGAGTTGAGTGTAAGTTGGTTATATGACTGTATGAATATTTATATATATGGGCAATGGTTGGTAGTCAATTCCCGTGCTGCTTCTTAGTTATTTTGAGTTGATCATGAACATGCTTAATTGTCAAATATATATAAGGTTTGTTTGCTTCTTTTCCTAAACCTGCGTAAAGATTTGGGATTTTATCATGTCAACAACTTTATTGGTAAATGGGTTGATTTTGGTTATAATTTAGTTCCTACAGGTTAAATTGGTGAAGTAGAAAAATTAACTAATTAGAACACGGGTCAATTTGGTCAGAAGTCCCGGAAATAATAAATATTTTGTAATTAAATTTAACACACTAATCATATGTAACATGTTTTTACTGTTCTTTAGGTGACGGATTAGGAAGCCCGACTCCTGACCGTCCAAAGACTTACGGGACATTAACCATGGATCAATATTTTGCTGAGTTACTATTCGAACAACGATAAAGAGGCAATAAACTTGATAATTCATATACCAAAGAAGCATGGACTGAAATGCTGAATTTATTCAATGCTAAATTCGAGTGCCACCATAATAAAAGGGGTTCAGGCACCGGTACAAGAAATTGTTGAAGTATTATACTGATATAATGGTTTTGCTTTAATGCTTTCACATTATGTATTATCATTTGTTTTACTTGGTATATATATGTAGCGGTGGTGATTCTTGATTTCAGGTACACTCACAAGCACGAGCGTATAGAACAATATCTATGCCAAGTTATAAAGATTTGGAATTGATATTTGGAAGCGATATCATTGATGAATCAAGTAATCTCTTGGATAAGTCCCCTGATGATGGATTTATGGGACTCAGGCTCGGTGCGTGATTCTTTATTTATTGATCTTTTTTTTTATAATCGTTAAATTTATATGGACAAGTGTTAATTCATTATTTAACACTTTTGTAGGTGCCCCTAGAACACACTACACACCACCAATGGACCATTATTTGGTTGATTTATTGGTAGTACAGGTGAATAAAGGAAACGGAAATGGGAAATCATTTGTTGCTCAAGCTTGACTTGATATGATTAGATCATTTAATTCCAACTTTGGGATTAGACGTGACAAAGATGTCCTAAAGAATCGATACAAACAGTTGAAGAAGCAGTTTGACGACATTACAACCATTTTGGGGGAGAGAGGCTTTTATTGGGATGATAAATGGGAAATGGTGTAGCCAAAGATCATGTTTAGGATGCTTACATTAAGGTCAAAATATTTATTTTCTACTTTTTAGCTGCTAATCTTGAGTTTGTTCCTTAATTACTTTAATATGTATGCAGGCACATCCTAATGCAAGATCCTACAGAAATAAAACTATGCCTAATTACCATAAATTTTGTACTATTTATGACCTAGATAGTTCTAAGAGACAGTATATTAGTTTAGCTCGCAAGGTTGCTCCAGGTGTTGTTGATGTCTCAAGTATTGGTATGCATGTTCTTTATTTCACTTCATCGCCAACTTTATATTTTCTTTGCGAGTTTTGAAAAGAATATGGACTTATGTTACAATTTTAACTTAAACATTTTGGTATTCTTGGTTTCAGAGTATTAATTGACCTTTTTTTGTTATATTGTTCTTGAGAAATCCTTTAGGAATCCTTTATTTACCCTTCTTAGTGAAGGGAAATTTACATATTTAACTTTTTTGAATGTCAGAAAATACACTTTTTGACTTTTTTGAAAGAGTATCATATTTAGCACTACTGCAGCATAGGCTACATCCTGAACAATGAGAAAGAAACAGATTGTTATAATTCAGTCCAATAGATAAGGTATTTGGACATCTGGATATGACACAAAAAACTTGGTTACACTAATAGAATTAGTGTGTTCCAATATATATAAACAACTGATTTTTGCCAGTCTGAACGAATTTACAGAAAGTATCTGATGAGTGTGTAAATACTCATCATTTTTGGTTAAATCAACCTAAAACGCCTAAAAAATGCTCGTAAATGCATCAAAATATCGAAAATATTCCAAAATTGCATTTTATATGTTTTGATGCAAAATGTTCAAAATCGATGAAAATGAGCTAAGTTTGCAAATTGGCAGCCAATTCCCACTTTCAAAAATGGCAAAATCACCCCTAGGCACTTATTTTAAAAGAAAAGTCACCAAAGGTCCTTTTTGAATCATAAAATTGTTATAATTAGTCCTTTGGTGAAAAGTCCAAAAGTTTTGAGAAATTTCAGCTTTGGTCCCCTGGATTTTAGAATGTCAAGTTTAGCCTTGGAATACAATTTCAGATTTTACATGAGTGGTCCCTCGTAGCTTCAGATTTTACATGTTTGGTCCCTAAATACACCTTGGATCCAATACTAGTCCTAAATCCATGTTTTAATTATTCCAAAGCCCAAACCCAATCCAAAATCCAACACCCTGGCCCAGTCCACAACCCAACCCGAAACCAAACCCATTTACCCACGTTTGAAATAAAACCGCCCCGCCTCCTTTTTCCTGTCTTCCCCGACCATCTTGTCTGCAACTCACCCTCACCTCCAGCCACCCTACTCCATCCTTGTTCCCCCCACCTCAACAACCTCCAAGAATGCATTTAATGCGCCCCTCCCCTGTCCCAGTTGCTATATCCCACTTTCCCGCCAAAAGTGATCCAACAGCTATTATCACTCTAAACTCATCCAAGGGTCCTGAAGGAAGCTGGGAACTGTTCAGAGATGAAAGAGAAACAGTTTGGAGCATAAATAAAGGAAGAAAGAAGGAAAGGAGGGGAGCACTTAGTTTAAAATTTCAAATGTATGTCGTTTTTAATGTATAAGTTTTAGATAAGCTTAGAAATTGTAATCCTTTGTGTTATTGTACTAAACTCAAGTTATATTATCAGTTTAATCTACTTTAAGCATCAATTTCAAAGTTTAACTTAAGTTTCATGTTTTTGAGTAACTGTTCAAGGTGCAAATTCCAGCTTCCAACTCTTATGTACAAGTTCTAAATAACTTCTTTTTTAAACTCAAATAAGCTTTTATAAGCTATTTAAAGCTTTCAGAAGCTCACATTTCATTTCAAGCAATATTGGATTTTGGTCAACAAAAGTCAAACAGGGTTCATTTGGTCTTGGAAATGGAAATGGGTTGAAGCAGAGATGGAAATGGGTTGATTCAGAGTTAATGGGTTGATAGAAATAGATTAGAGGTTCATTGGTTCAGTGGCAAGCCATTGTGGCTAAGGACAATTTGTAAGTTATTTGCAAGTTTCATTGCATTGTCTTCATTTGTAGTTAAAACTGGTTCAAACCTGTTTAAACAGTTGTATTTAGGTCTATTTAACTTAGTTTGATCATTTGTTTTAGCTGGTTAAGTGTTTAGTTAGAGTTGATTGCAAAACAAATCAAATAAAGGTGTGTTTGGAAGTGCTGCTTAATCTGTTTTAGAGGCTAGCTCATTGGTTAAAACTTGTTACTTCATGTTTGTTAAGTCCATATTAACTCATATCTGTCACAATTTTGTGCCTGCAAACTACTCAAGTCAAAATTACCTTTTATCTGTCATAATGCTTAACTGTTAAAGATTTTGCAAAACCAAAGTCTTGTTTTGAGTTTGGAATTCTTAGACAAAGCTTTTTGTAAATTCATTTCATCATAATAAACCAAGATCAGTCCTTAAATTTGAATCAAAGTTCAAATAAGTCAACTATACAAAACTACTTCAAAAGTCAAAACTTGAAAAATGCCATTTTGAGCCAACTGAGAGGAATTTTCTTGGATTCATTTCTGGACAAAATTTAGTGAAACTTGTTGTTTTAAAAACTTCCCTTGGTCTATTTTCTTATAGTCATTTTTTTATATTTTTGTAAAATTTTTAAAAGCTCCAAATGAGCTTGTCTTTTGGGACTTAGTTGCCCTGCCCGAAACTGAAGTAACAGTATCTGACTCTCAAGCACAGCTTTGTGCAGAGCTTGTATCAAGCTCATTTGAGCTTATCTAGGTCTCAACTTTGGATTACAGATAGCCAACCAGGTCTAGTACAAGTCCCAACTTCTGTTTTTCATTTGTAGCTTATTGGGAAGCTTAAACTTAAGCTCAAAAGTAGTGGTCTCTCACTGTTTTAAGCACATAAGTCTAATCATCAAATCTGTTGTAATTGCTATTCAGAGGTTTAAGCTTGTTGTTTCTTGTTGCATTTTGGTTATTTTAGCATATTTTAGCTTGTGTAATCAGTTGGTGGCTTTTGGTTCTCATTTGGCTTATTTAGAGTGCTTATTTATAAGCAGTTCCATTGCAGCCTCAAATTCTTACACACAACCCCTGTTTTTTATATTTTTCCTAGATTCTAAATAATATTTTAGACTTTTCTTGAAATTTTCATATTTTTACAAACCTGTTTGCTATTTTTCTGCATTTAAATCAATTTTTAGCACTTTTTAAATAGCTTTTAATCCAATTAAATCAGAAAAGGTTCAAAAAAATAATTTTTCATTTTTATTAAGTTAAGATAAATATAAAAAGTCAAAAAAATATTTTTCCAGATTTTTCTTAGTTAAATTTGTATTTTTTAGCAATTTAAGTAGCTTTAAATAGTTTTTAATTCCTAGAAAATAGAAAAATAATCAGAAAAATACAAAAATAGTTTTGAAAATTCTCTTTTGATATTTTAGATTTTTCTAAGGCATAATTTTATTTTTCTAGCTTTATTTCATATTTTCTTGTATTTTAGGCTATTATTAAATAGTTAAAAATAGTTTTTAATTAATAATAATTAGATAAATAGTTATAAAAATAATTTTCTTTTTCTAAAAATTTTCTTTTATCATTAGGTTTGTAAAAATATCATTTTCATATTTTTAGGATTAATACTGCTTCAGTTTCACTTTTTCTTTTGTACGTTACGTAGTTTTTTTAATTCTAGTTTTATAAACAGAAAACAAAAACATCATTTTGCAAATAGTGATAGCGTTTATTTAATATTTTTATCTTTTTAATTTCCTTTAATTTGCATTTAAGCCTTTGTAATTATAGGCTATTTCTGTAGTTATAATAATTCAAATCCCTCTTTTCTGTTCAAATCTCTCGATCACTATACGTTTGGTGATACATTGCATAGCTCATGGGACATAACGACCCGGGGAAACACTATACTCTCCAGATCTTCATTGCATTCGTTTCTGAACCGTTTTAAGTTCCTTACGGTCGGCCATTCACAAGTGGCCGGTTTGTGTGAGAAAACTTGACGGTTTGGAGCGAATCAAATTTTTGGCGCCGCTGCCGGGGAGCTGTGCTGATTGTCTTCCGTTTAGCAGATTAGTAATTTGAATACTCACTCATTTGTTCATATCATCCATCTCCATCTATATATATATCCATATTTTCTTATAAAAAATCTAAAAACCCAAAAACATCCAAAAACGTATAAAACACAAAAATATTTTCCTTTTGTTTCTATATATGTATCAAAAATATAAAAAATACAAAAAGATTTGTCGTTTTCTTTAATAAATAACAACATAAAAGATTACCACCGCGAAACCAAGGCGTGTACTACCTAACGGGGTAATGACCATAATAAGTTCCCGAACCAAAGATTTAAAACTTGCCTTTGTGTCCTTGTGATTGGTGTACCCTTTTCAAAGAAGCCATTCATCTTGTGATTATTGGTTTAAGTTCACTGTTGTTTTGCCTCGATTTTGTTTTAATTGACTTTGTTGTTATATCTACTTATCAGAACCAGAAAACCTAAAAATATTCTTCTCACCCCAAAATTTTATAATTCCCTTCATAATTCCCATTTCTCTCATTAACTCTGAGGTCTCTTAGAGTTAACTCTAGTGTATGCGCACTCGATCTTCTAGATCTGTGAGCCCATTTCGTGAGCTTGTCAAGATTCCAAGAAGACGTGTCCGTAGACTTCTTTCTGCTCCATCGATCGGATTCGAGATCCGGACCTCACACTACTTCCGTTACCATGGCAGGAGAACGCCCTATGTGTGAGCTTCTCCAGGCACCCATCGACGGGTATAGAGATGCTATTGTTGTACCAGCCATTGTGGCTGAAAATTTTGAACTCAAAACCGGTTCTGAATCTTGTAACCTCAAATCAATTCTACGGTTTTGAGCGGATGATCCTCATGCTCATATTCGATGGTTTAACAAGATTGCATCTACCATCAAATACAATAATGTCCCTACCGATGTCGTTAAGCTTCTTCTGCTCCCATTTTCTCTTGAGGGGCAAGCCCGGATTTGGCTTGAAAAACAACCCCCTCACCAATTGAGACATGGGAAGATCTGGTGAAGAAATTTGTGAATGAATTCTATCCACCTTCCAAGACCACGAGTCTTAAAAATGAAATCATCAAGTTCACTCAAAAGTTTGATGAATCCTTCAGTGAATCGTGGGATCGTTTTAAGGAATTGCTTCGCAAATGTCCTCACCACGGTTTCTCCGAGTTGATGCAACTCGATACTTTCTACAATGGAGTGAGTCAATCTGATCAAGATTCTCTAAATTCCTCCGCTGGAGGAAATTTCTTAAGCAAAACTGTCAAAGAAGCTTTAGCAATCATTGAAAACAAGTCTAAAGTCCGCGACCTGCACGAAGCAAGCCAATTGTTTCCCAAGTCAGTGTTGGTCCTTCTTCTTCATCGCTCGTGAGTCAATCTAGCACCGATGCTAAGATTGACAAACTCACGGAAGCTATCCAAGCTTTGGTCTCTCCAACAAAAGAAAGTCTTTTCCACAAACTTCACCTCTGGCTGTGAAGTTAAGAAAGTGGAAGTCAGGTTACTTGTGGTGGCCCCATGCTTATTATAATTGTATGGCCACCGATGGTAACCCTTTTGAAGCTAATCGTGGGCGGGATCTCTAATCAAGGAGGCAACCAATATCGTGCTCCTATAGACCCGAACCACCGTCCTAACCACTACCCTGGACCTCCTGGTTTCAACCAAAACCGTAATCAAAATCAAAATGCATGACCAAACCAAGGTTTTCAAAACCAAGGTAATTTTAGTCCAAACAACGGTTTTCAAAATCAAAGTCAAAATTTCCAACACCAAGGAAATTTCAATAGAAACCCAGGACAGGGAAATTTCAACCCAGGGTATTTTCATGGCAATAATCAAGGAAATTTCCAAAATCAAGGCCCGAATCCAAACAATAGAGGCCGAATTTTCCTGCGGTAAACTCAAGCCATTGTTCCAACTGACCATCATCGATGAGTTGTTGAAACAATTCATGAAATCCCAAGAGGAAATGAATAGGTTGTTGGTTAGCCGATTGCCGACATTAAGAAGTATTTAAATGATCGACCCTGGGCTCGGGTACTTTACCTAGAAACACGATCGCTAATCCGAGGGGCGATGCAAAGGCGATCACAACCAGAAGTGGTGCTTCATATCATGGACCCGCTATTCCTACTACCTCCTCTTCTTCTCTCCGAAGGTAGTGGAAAGTGAACCTGAGGCGACAAAGGACCAAGTGCAACCTACTAGCTCACAAAGTACAGCACATGTCCATCCTCGAGTTGTCCCGAAACCCAAAACCAAACCTCGAGTTGTTTTGAACCTCCAGTTGATGACCCCAAATCCAAAACTTCTATTCCTTACCCCTCACGTTTACATGAGCAAAAGCTCCGCGAAAAAGCCAGTCATCAAATGGAAAAATTCTTTCAAATTTTCCAAGAACTTCATTTTGACATAAGCTTTGCGGATGCCATCATGTTGATGCCCAAGTTTGCATCGACTCTTAAACACATGTTGAGCAATAAGGAAAAGCTGTTTGAAATGGCTAAAACTCCTTTGAACGAGAACCGCCAGCAGTCTTGTTAAAGAAGCTTCCCGAGAAGCTAGGAGATCCCGTAAAATTTCTTCTTCCTTGTGTTTTCCTGGATGATTGAATGCTTTGCCCTTGCCGATCTTGGTGCAAGCATCAATCTGATGCCTTATTCAGTGTGGAAGAAACTTTCTCTTCTAGAACTTATTCCTACCTGCATGACTCTTGAGCTTGCAGATCGTTCTATATCGCGTCCTCTTGGCATCGGCGAGGATGTATTCGTGAAAGTAGGAAAGTTCCATTTTCCAGCTGACTTTGTGGTTGTTGATTTCGATGTCGATCCTCGGGTTCCCCTCATTGTTGGACGAGGATTCCTGAGAACGGGCCGTGCTCTTATTGATGTATTTGAGCAAGAAATCACGCTACGTGTGGGTAATGAAGCTGTCACTTTTAACCTTGATCAAACTTCGAGGTACTCCTCAAATTATGATATTGAATCAATTAATCGAGTCGATTTAATTGATATTGCTTCGGTGAGTACTCTCAAGAGTTTCTTGGTTATCTTCATAATTCGCGTGAGTGGAGGTTCCACCACAACTTCTCAACCTATCATTGCCGACTCT
Organism: Chrysanthemum makinoi; assembly: GCA_910596185.1. Classification (NCBI taxonomy): domain Eukaryota; kingdom Viridiplantae; phylum Streptophyta; class Magnoliopsida; order Asterales; family Asteraceae; genus Chrysanthemum; species Chrysanthemum makinoi. The sequence continues at coordinate 96,926,607 of OU343221.1, read as the reverse complement.
TCCCCCTCTCTCACTCCGTTTGAGGGAGGTGACTTCCTTCTGGAAGAGATTGATGAATTTCTTGCTCTGATGAATCAATTCCGCCTGGAATTGATGGTGTTTATGATTCGGAGGGAGATATTCTTTATCTTGAGCAATTGCTTAATGAGGATCCATTACCTTCACTCCCTCCGAAAGAGATCACGATTGAGGAAATCAAATCAGTACAAACTTCTACTGAAGAATTTCCCGAGGTTGAACTAAAGGACCTACCTCCTCATCTCGAGTATGCATTCTTGGAGGGTGATGATAAATTACCCGTCATAATTGCCAAAGACTTAACTGAGGAGGAGAAAACTGCTCTCATAAAGGTCTTGAAGTCACACAAGCAATCAATTGCTTGGAAACTCTCCGACATTAAGGGTATCAACCCTGAGTTTTGTACTCACAAAATCTTAATGGAAGATGACTTCAAACCAAAGCAGTCCAACATCGAGAGAGGGTGAATCCTAAGATTCACGAGGTTATCAAACAAGAGGTTCTCAAACTTCTTGATGCCGGTTTAATTTACCCGATCTCTGATAGTCCTTGGGTTAGCCCAATTCATTGCGTTCCCAAAAAGGGTGGCATTACTGTTGTCACGAATGAAGAAAACGAGTTAATTCCGACTCGATTGGTTACATGGTTACGGATGGCGTGTGTGCATGACTATCGTAAGTTAAACGGCCACCCCGTAAGACCATTTTCCTCTACCCTTCATGGACCAGATGCTTGAGAGATTAGCAGGAAACGAATACTATTGTTTCCTTGATGGTTTCTCGGGTTACTTTCAGATCCCCATTGATCCGCTGGATCAAGTAAAGACCACATTCACCCGCCCATAGGGCGGACATTTGCCTACAGACGTATGCCTTTTGGCCTATGTACGCTCCCTGGACGTTCCAACGATGCATGATGGCAATTTTCCACGACATGATCGGGAAACAATGGAGGTGTTTATGGATGACTTCTCGGTCATTGGGGACTCGTTTCATACATGTCTCTCCCATTTAGAAAAATGCTTCAAAGGTGTGAAGACACCAATCTTTGTCTAAATTGGGAGAAGAGCCACTTTATGGTCAAAGAAGACATAGTCCTTGGCCATAAGATTTTCAAAAACGGGATTGAGGTAGATAGAGCAAAAGTTGATGTTATTGCTAAATTACCTCATCCTACTACCGTCAAAGGTATTAGGAGTTTTCTAGGTCATGCCGGGTTTTATCGTAGATTCATACAATATTTCTCTAAAATCGCCTTCCTATGACCCATCTTCTTGAAAAAGATGCTCCTTTTATCTTTTCACCCGAGTGCATCGAAGCTTTTGAAACATTAAAGAAAAAGCTTACGGAAGCACCCATTCTAGTTGCCCCGACTGGGATTTACCCTTTGAGCTCATGTGCGATGCAAGTGATTTTGCTATCGGTGCGGTCTTGGGGCAACGCAAAACCAAGCATTTTCAGCCTATCCACTACGCAAGCAAAACTATGACTGAAGCTCAAACCCATTACACCACTACAGAAAAAGAATTATTAGCTCTGGTGTATGCGTTTGAGAAGTTTCGGCCATACCTTATCTTGACCAAATGCGTAGTGTATACGGATCACTCGGCTCTCAAATATCTCTTTGCAAAGCAAGATGCAAAGCCGAGATGCCCGTTGGGTTCTCCTCCTGCAAGAATTTGATATCATTATACGTGATAAAAAAAGGAGCCGAGAACAACTGATCATTCACTGTCCCGATTAGAGAACCCTCACCAAAATGTGTTCGAGAAAAAGGAAATAAATGAAACATTTCCTCTCGAAACACTCAATGTGGTTTCTTTTCGTGGAGACTCTTCTACCCCATGGTTTGCTGACTTTGCAAATTACCATGCGGTAACTTTGTGGTGAAAGGGATGTCCCAAGAGAAAAACAAATTCTTTAAAGATGTGAAACATTACTTCGGGACGACCCTACTTATTCAAAATTTGCGCGGATCAAGTCATCAGGCGACAATGTGTATATGGTCGTGAAGCCAATGACATTCTCAAGGCTTGCCATTCGGACCTACGGGGACATCATAGCCCCAACTACACCGCCAAGAAGGTGTTTGATTTCGGATTCTATTGGCCCACGATTTATAAGGATGCCCATGAATTTGTCAAAACCCACGACGCTTGTCAACGTCACGGGAATATCTCAGAAAGAAATGAAATGCCGTGCAAAACGCCATTCAAGTGTGTGAGATTTTTGACATCTGGGGCATTGACTTTATGGGGCCATTTCCTTCTTCTCGCGAAAATAAGTACATACTTCGTGGCCGTTGACTACTTGTCAAAATGGGTGGAAGCTAAAGCTTTACCTACCAACGATGCCCGAGTTGTTGTGAAATTCTTGAAATCTCTTTTTGCTAGGTTTGGAACTCCACGAGCTATAATCAGTGATCGTGGTACGCATTTTTTCAATGACCAGTTTGATAGAGTCATGCAAAAGTATGGTGTAACTCACCGTCTCTCTTCGCGTACCACCCCAAACAAGTGGGCAAGTGGAAGTTTCCAACCGAGGGATAAAAAGAATTCTGGAGAGGACGGTTGGCATAAAACCGTGCCTCTTGGTCGATAAGTTAGATGACGCGACTCGGGCCTTCCGTACAGCTTATAAAACACCCATCGGGTGCACTCCATACAAGCTAGTGTACGGGAAGGCATGTCATCTGCCGGTTGAGCTCGAGCACAAGGCATACTGGGCCTTGAAACATGCCAACTTCGATATTCAGACAGATGGTGATCACCGGAAAGTTCAAATGAATGAATTAAATGAACTCCGTGATCAAGCATACGAGAACTCTTTGATCTATAAACAAAAGACAAAGAAGATTCATGACTCCAAAATCAAGAACCGCGTTTCAACGTCGGTGATCGAGTCCTTCTTTTCAATTCAAGATTGAAGATTTTTTCGGGAAAATTAAAATCCGCTGGTCCGACCATTTACCATCACTAAAGTCTTTCCGTATGGAACCATTGAGTTATCTCAACCCGATGGTCCAAACTTTAAAGTGAATGGTCATCGGTTGAAGCATTATTTTTGAGAGGACATTCCCCTGGTTGTCCCGACTTACAAACTTTCCCCAAGAACCAATGAATGCGGGGATCGAGTCAAGCTAGCGACTCGGTAATCAAAAACAGTAGCATGCCATATGGGTTTTCACCCATATTTCTGACTTCTTTCTATCTTTCTACCACCCTAGTGTGGGGGGTTGCCCACATGTTTTGTATATAAAGTTTCAAAAAAAAAAAAATCTCTCTTTCAAATATTGCCGTAGTATTTCCTTTTACGTTCTTTGTTTCGGCATAACCGCCGGTACTTTGAATATTGAGGGCAATATTCATTTCTAAGTGTGGGGGAATTCTCACGAATTTTATCATGTAATTATACCATTCCCCCGTTTTGGCCAAAATTTTTTTTGGAGTAAGTGTTTTGCGTACTCAATTGGTTATCACCGCCTTGTCTAATAAACAAAAGGATTGGCTAATCCAGAGCAAACGGCTTGGTAAAGATATCTCAAATCCGTTGACGGCTTGCAATTTGCCCAAAATTGTATGGTATTCAACTCACCATATCCTTAAAAGTGAAGAGTTGGCTAGCCCGCAAGTTTATGGCTTGTGGTAAAGGCAGTGGAAAAACCATAATTGGTAATCAGCTCGCCAAAGATAATACTGATAATTTATCTAAGAGTTGGCTAGTCCAGAAGCAAACGGCTTCTGGTAAAGACAAATCAAATCCGTTGGAAGGTGGTGGTTTGCTCAAAATCACATGGTTATCGGTGTACCATGGTTCTTACTTGAACTGAAACATTTGGCTACTCCCGAAGTAATGGCTTTTGGTAAAGAGATTCAAATCCATTAAGTTTTTCTCAAAAGATTGCTAGGGACTAGCAATAGTTTAGTGTGGGGGATTGATGAGTGTGTAAATACTCATCATTTTGGTTAAATCTGAACTGCAAAACGTTTAAAAATGCTCAGAAATGCATCAAAAAAATATTGAAAATATTCCAAAATTGCATTTTATATGTTTCAGATGCAAAATGTTCAAAATCAGATGAAAAATGAGCTAAGTTTGCAAAATTGGCAGTTTCAGTCCCCCGACTTTCAAAAAATGGCAAAATCAGTCCTTAGGCACTTATTTTAAAAAGAAAAGTCACCAAAGGTCCTTTTTGAATCATAAAATTGTCATAATTAGTCCTTTGGTGAAAAGTCCAAAAGTTTTGAGAAATTTCAGTTTTGGTCCCTGGATTTTAGAATTGTCAAGTTTAGCCTTGGAATACAATTTCTGATTTTACATGAATGGTCCCTGCAGTTTCAGATTTTACATGTTTGGTCCCTAAATACACCTTGGATCCAATACTAGTCCTAAATCCATGTTTTAATTATTCCAAAGCCCAAACCCAATCCAAAATCCAACACCGGTCCAATTCCACAACCCAACCCGAAACCAAACCCATTTACCCACGTTTGAAGTAAAACCGCCCCGCCTCCTTTTCCTCTGTCTTCCCCGACCATCTTGTTGCAACTCACCTCACCTCCAGCCACCCTACTCCATCCTTGTTCCCCCCACCTCAACAACCTCCAAGAATGCATTTAATGCCCCTCCTCCCTGTCCCCAGTTGCTATATCCCACTTTCCGCCAAAAAGTGATCCAACAGCTATTATCACTCTAAACTCATCCAAGGGTCCTGAAGGAAGCTGGGAACTGTTCAGAGATGAAAGAGAAACAGTTTGGAGCATAAATAAAGGAAGAAAGAAGGCAAGGAGGGGAGCACTTAGTTTAAAATTTCAAATGTATGTCGTTTTTAATGTATAAGTTTTAGATAAGCTTAGAAATTGTAATCCTTTGTGTTATTGTACTAAACTCAAGTTATATTATCAGTTTAATCTACTTTAAGCATCAATTTCAAAGTTTAACTTAAGTTTCATGTTTTTGAGTAACTATTGCAAATTCCAGTTTCCAACTCTTATGTACAAGTTCTAAATAACTTCTTTTTTAAACTCAAATAAGCTTTTATAAGCTATTTAAAGCTTTCTGTAAGCTCACATTTCAGTTTCAAGCAATATTGGATTTTGGTCAACAAAAGTCAAACATGGTTCATTTGGTCTTGGAAATGGAAATGGGTTGAAGCAGAGATGGAAATGGGTTGATTCAGAGTTAATGGGTTGATAGAAATAGATTAGAGGTTCATTGGTTCAGTGGCAAGCCATTGTGGCTAAGGACAGTTTGTAAGTTATTTGCAAGTTTCATTGCATTGTCTTCATTTGTAGTTAAAACTGGTTCAAACCTGTTTAAACAGTTGTATTTAGGTCTATTTAACTTAGTTTGATCATTTGTTTTAGCTGGTTAAGTGTTTAGTTAGAGTTGATTGCAAAACAGTCAAATAAAGGTGTGTTTGGAAGTGCTGCTTAATCTGTTTTAGAGGCTAGCTCATTGGTTAAAACTTGTTACTTCATGTTTGTTAAGTCCATATTAACTCATATCTGTCACAATTTTGTGCCTGCAAACCACTCAAGTCAAAATTACCTTTTATCTGTCATAATGCTTAACTGTTAAAGATTTTGCAAAACCAAAGTCTTGTTTTGAGTTTGGAATTCTTAGACAAAGCTTTTTGTAACTTCATTTCATCATAATAAACCAAGATCAGTCCTTAAATTTGAATCAAAGTTCAAATAAGTCAACTATACAAAATTACTTCAAAAGTCAAAACTTGAAAAATGCCATTTTGAGCCAACTGAGAGGAATTTTCTTGGATTCATTTCTGGACAAAATTCAGTGAAGCTTGTTGTTTTAAAAACTTCCCTTGGTCTATTTTCTTATAGTCATTTTTGTATATTTTTGTAAAATTTTTAAAAGCTCCAAATGAGCTTGTCTTTTGGGACTTAGTTGCCCTGTGCAACTGAGTCAAGTATATGACTGCACACAGCTTTGTGCAGAGCTTGTATCAAGCTCATTTGAGCTTATCTAGGTCTCAGCTTTGGATTACAGATAGCCAACCAGGTCTAGTACAAGTCCCAACTTCTGTTTTTCATTTGTAGCTTATTGGGAAGCTTAAACTTAAGCTCAAAAGTAGTGGTCTCTCACTGTTTTAAGCACATAAGTCTAATCATCAAATCTGTTGTAATTGCTATTCAGAGGTTTAAGCTTGTTGTTTCTTGTTGCATTTTGGTTCTTTTAGCATATTTTAGCTTGTGTAATCAGTTGGTGGCTTTTGGTTCTCATTTGGCTTATTTAGAGTGCTTATTTATAAGCAGTTCCATTGCAGCCTCAAATTATTACACACAACCCCTGTTTTTTATATTTTTCCTAGATTCTAAATGATATTTTAGACTTTTCTTGAAATTTTCAGATTTTTCCAAACCTGTTTGCTATTTTTCTGCATTTAAATCAATTTTTAGCACTTTTTAAATAGCTTTTAATCCAATTAAATCAGAAAAGGTTCAAAAAAATAATTTTTCATTTTTCTTAAGTTAAGATAAATATAAAAAGTCAAAAAAATATTTTTCCAGATTTTTCTTAGTTAAATTTGTATTTTTTAGCAATTTAAGTAGCTTTAAATAGTTTTTAATTCCTAGAAAATAGAAAAATAATCAGAAAAATACAAAAATAGATTTGAAAATTCTCTTTGATATTTTTAGATTTTTCTAAGTCATAATTTTATTTTTTCTAGCTTTATTTCATATTTTCTTGTATTTTAGGCTATTATTAAATAGTTAAAAATAGTTTTAATTAATAATAATTAGATAAATAGTTATAAAAATAATTTTCTTTTTCTAAAAATTTTCTTTTATCATTAGGTTTGTAAAAATATCATTTTCATATTTTTAGGATTAATACTGCTTCAGTTTCACTTTTTCTTTTGTATGCGCATTCGTAGTTTTTTTAATTCTAGTTTTATAAACAGAAAACCAAAACATCATTTTGCAAATAGTGATAGCGTTTATTTAATATTTTTTATCTTTTTAATTTCCTTTAATTTGCATTTAAGCCTTTGTAATTATAGGCTATTTCTGTAGTTATAATAATTCAAATCCCTCTTTTCTGTTCAAATCTCTCGATCACTATACGTTTGGTGGTCCATTGCATAGCTCGCTGGGACATAACGACCCGGGGAAACACTATACTCTCCAGATCTTCATTGCATTCGTTTCTGAACCGTTTTAAGTTCCTTACGGTCGGCCATTCACAAGTGGCCGGTTTGTGTGAGAAAACTTGACGGTTTGGAGCGAATCAGTATCTTACCTTCAAGCCACTGCTGAAAACAGGTTCCTGAAACGGCGAAGCATTGCGACTATTTAAATGATCATCTACCGGTGATGGTAACATACTTCCTGAGCGTTTATGCAAATATTTTAGTCCATGGAAATCTTTCTCTAGATAATATTTTTGTGAGCGACAACCACACTATAAAGATAGGTGGTCTGCTGGATATCACGAACAAGAAGGCAAACTGAGGCACATGTTTATTTGTTTATTGCACTAAAATTCTTGGTTTGATCTGACTTATTAATGATGTTTGCATTTAATAGACATTGCTGGAAATCTGCATGCCTTGGCTCACATTATTCTATTCTATATGTCAATGGAAGATATTCGATTCAAAAACCATTGTCGCAAAAGGACATCAATGGGCTGAAAATAGTTGGAACCAATCAATAAATGTGGGATGTTTTCAGGAGGCTGGGAGTTCTTGCACCAGAAAGTTCAATAGGACCAACAGTGTATGCCACTAATTAAGTTTACATTTTTGGTTTAACCCATTTGCTATGACTCTTTTATGGTTAATACTAAGAAGGAATAATCAAATTGAATTCATGGATTTACCCGCTTATCTAACAGGTTGACGAAACCAGAACTAACAGTAGGAGACCTACTGATGCATCTAGCCTTTCGACCATCTCTTGATTGTCTCAGACTTGTGCAGGATCTTGTTGGATATATAGACGACGGATAAGCTGGAAAGATGTCGACGCTGAAAAGGGCTCTTAATCAGCTTGTGGTTGTGGGTAATCATAATAGAGCCGTTTGGTCCAGTGAATTTGAATCGTGTGTCGTGACTGCTATGGTGACATTGCCTTGAGGAGGACCACTTAAACGCTACATAACGACAGAACCATATGAGCCAATTAAATTTATGAGACATTCGTTTATTCACATTCAATCATTCACACAAAGACAGACTACAAATGGACAAACATTGGAAGACGACTTGGGACGTGATGAGTCGCAGCCGGAGAATACTTTCCATTCAGCCTTTCCAAAGATCTTTGTATCAATTTGTAAAGTGATGAAACAAAATCATTTGGTCCTACCATCACCAAGTAAGCTTCAACAGTATATTATTTGATCCGTGTTTACCATTTAGATGTTTTGTATTGTCGGGTATTCTGAAGCAGATATAATAAATCTTGTCAATGAAGCTAGAATAATGGCTATAAGTATTGTTTACTGTGAACTTCAACTTATGATTGTTGTATGAACCGGAAAAGTATTAATGGATCATATGTGCAGGTGAGAATAGGTCATACAAAAATCTACCAGAAGGATATTGTTGATTTGTTATATAAGCAGCTGCTTGAGAAAATGGGCGCGCTCCTGACAGAAGAAGAGCAACAGAAATGTGAAGAAAGAGTACGCATTTATTTTCCTCTTGATGTATCTACGCCTTCCATCTTTGTAAGGGTAATATAGTCATTATTATTTTTAAATGTGATAAGTGTCTATCGAAAAGAAGAGGCTTTTGGCCGTACACGAAGCTGGTCATATTTTATTGGCACATATATTTCCCCGATTTGACTGGCATGCATTTTCTTAGCTATTACCCGATGGCAAGGTATAATCTCAGAAGGTTTACAATGTTTGTTGAATTTGAGTTATCTCTTCCATTATCTAATACATTTATGCAGGAAACAATAATATATGTTTTTTACCCTAGAGAATAAATGGTGGATCAAGGTTACACAACATTCAGTTACATGATGAAGCAAATGGTGGTAGCTCATGGTGGGCGTTGTGCTGAACGTTTTGTCTTCGGTGATGATGTAACTGATGGTGGAGTGGATGATCTATAAAATATCAACAAATCTAAATCTTACCGTATGAGGGGTGACTTATGAATTGATCTTTTGCAGATAAAGGGGTATAGGATGTCACTTTGGGTTGAGCATATTCGTGGACTTGAGGTAGTTTCGAGAGACAAGAGAGCCTTGAGTGCACTTGGTTGTGATTATTCATTAAGTTTGTGTTCTTGAGATTTATGAGGTATTCATTATTATTTTGACAATCCGATTAATATGATGTATTATGGAGGCTTGGTCAACTATTTTAATCAAACCAAGGTTCCCTCATCTTAACAAATCCAAAATAAAACACTCTTAGTTTAATCTCTTGATAAGATATATATCTATGTACATCTATTTGTGTTTATACAATGCTTTTTGGGATAATTTGATTAAAAATTTAGACTCGATAAAGCATTATGTTCTATTTCAAGTAATTCCCTTATCATCAAAGTGAGGATGCCATACACATAAATAATAAACTTCAGGTATATAAACCTTAAATTTTTGAATGTTCCTTTGCCAAGGCTAAGGAATATGCAATGTATAGTTTAACAGATTGAGTAATGGGGAAATGGACCTTTTATCCTATGTTAATTTTTGTATTTAGTATGGCGAGGATGCGTTGAAGTAAGGAATGGGTGGTGGTGGTGGTGGACATGACCCATTTGACATCTTACAATCCTTCTTTGGTGGTGGTGGTGGTCCTTTCGGTGGTGGTAGCAGCAGGGGACGACGACAAGCAGTGGACCAATTTGTTGATGAAATTATTTCAATGTGTAAAGCTAGAGGAATGGTATGACATTATGAGTTTCTTTTTCTTTTGTCATGATAATTTTATAGAACATGAGTATAATCACATTGTTTGTTATGACAGGTGTTCTATGCTCAATTGATCCCGACTCAATCTCCACCTTCTCATAATATTGAGAAAGCATTAGTCGATGTTGACCGTCGATAACAAGATTTTTTACAAGAGTGACAAAAAGTATAAGGATTTGGCATTTTCCAAGAAACCAGAAACTAACAAATGTAGCTCCCTGATTAAGAAAGTGGCTGAAAACGAGTCTAAAAATACGTTTGCTGATGTGAATTTGATTGATGGTTCTACATCTGATAATACCAAGAAATAAGAGGATTTGTAATCGCAAGCAACTTCTGAAAATTCAAATTCACAAGCTCTGATAGCTGAGATGAATGGCGGGCAGCATATTGAAGACAAGGAGAATATGGGATGTGCTGAACATATTTCAAATGAGGTGGTGGCAAGAGATGTGACTGAGCAAATGAACCATGAAGGTAAAGAAAATGCTATCAATCCTGAAGATAACAACAGGTATGATGTCAATCAATCGTAGAATTTAAGTATTTATACTAGCCTTCGCACATCACAATGCTTATATATTTATGCACGCAGGTCTAACAAGTAACAACCAGCCGTTGGGTGAAAAGATTATTGGCAAAGAGATGCATAAACAGAAGGTTAGATAGTTTCTACTTAACTTGTAAAAGTTACTTTTTTAAATATTTTCATTATAACATGGAGAACATGTAGGTTGTTCAAAACATTGGTCCTGCATTGCTGAAATCCAAAAAAAGTGAAGCCTACCAACATCAAACCATTTAGGCTAATAACTAATGTACATAATCATTTTGTACTTTTATTTCGTAGTTCATGATTATTCATGGAGGTTTATAGTAACTATTTGTCTCTTATAGGAAAGAGGAATTCTTAGAGAAGCTATACCTAAGAAAAAGCTTCATCTTCCTGCCACTTGAAAAGAGGATGCAAAAGATACAGGTGTTTTTTAAATACTTTCATTATAACTTGGAGAACATGTAGGTTGTTCAAAACGCTGGTCCTGCATTGCTGAAATCCAAAAAACTGAAGCTTACCATTAAATCATTTAGGGAAAAAAAACTTATTTACATGCTTTTTTGTATACATGAGTTTTCGTCATATCTTAACCGAGTGAATTATGTTGATAATCTGAATTTTATTTGTTATGAGGTTCTTATCAAGTTTCTAAGGTTGATAATGATAGTCACTCGTGTTTGGATAAAGTTATTTTTGTGGCTTATTGATGTATTTTTGTTTCAAAATACAATAACCTCAAAAGATAGACTTCATTTATATAAGCATCGGTGTTTCGATTAACTTATATTTGCGCCTTTTTTTTCAAAACACAATAAGCACAAAGGATCCACTTTAGTTGTGCAGAATTGTTTTATGGTTGTTTAAAGATATATTTCATGGGACCTATTGGTATTACTTCGAAATTGCTAATCTTTGACCTAAGTAAACGTCTAATAACAAACCAAAATTATTTGGTAATGTTTGGCTTTAGTAAAAGGTAGTTAATTTTAGTAACTTATATTGTTATTAGAGGTTTACTATGGAACCTATTCTTCTTCTTTGATTCATAATTGTTTTGATATTAGTTTAGGAGTGTTTGATGGTGAACATTGCATGAAAAGTCCTCGAAATCCTTTCAATTTTATATAAATGTTAGCCATGAAAGTTAGTTTGATGTATGTAAATGTTAGCTATTGTGTAGATTAGGTTTATTAGCTTTTACGTGTAGGTGAATATAACATGTAAAATCGATCATACAATTATTCCACATCGTAATTAAACATGACTCAAAATGATTCTAGAGGAATCCACTGCGTAGGAATCTGAATCTGTGAATGTAGCTATGGGGATTCAACTACTTCATTGGATCATTCAAGGTTCTTATCTGTTCATTTCAGTTCTTAATCTCCATGCCACAAAGTTATCATAATCATCAAAGACTCTCAGGAGTCAAGACTAATGTCTCTGCTTATTGTAGAATTGAGATTGTAACAATTTGTATAAACTTAGAAGCATCTGTTTTAGTACCTGGCCTTACAAATTGTACTACTGTACAGGCGATATGTAAATTATGGCATAGAGAGAGTACTATGCTTAGTTGTTCTTACACCCTTGAAACATTAATGTCTTCTAACTGTGATAACATTGTGATGAATTATATTACTTATGAATGTATTTTATAATAATGTTGCTCAATTTTGGGGACAAAAAGGGAGTAGCTCTGATGGGGTTCAATTTTCTCCACATGTTTGCTGCAACTCCACTTGCTAATCCTATTAAGAAATAGTAGCAGCTTAGTTAGAATTTGGCACATCTTGCAAAACTATACTCAATAAAAACAATAAAAAGGTAGATTTGTCATAAATTGGGCTCGAAAAGCTTGTTAAGAATTTGAGTCGAGTCATGCAAACTTGGACTCAACTTGTATGTATTGAGCTCATTTATGTAAAATCCTGATCGGGCAGCTCGTGTCACGTGACATCAGTAGCCCCCCATTGGTCCTCCATCAGTAAAAGCTTGATTTGATCGGGGTTCGGCTCGAATAACTTAGTAAAAACTCGGTTCATTTGTGGCTCTCATGTCATGTGACATCAGTAGCCCCATGCTGGATTCAACTTGAAAGTGAGTCGTGGTCTGTACTCTGTACTATGTAGCGCATAGCGCAATGTACATCGTGCCCTAAAACAGAAGATATAAAACAATATGGAAATGCATGATAATAAATTAATTTGGAAGATAATTAAATCGTAAGTCTTTACATAGTATTCTAATAATGGAAACCACAAAATGACAATTATGTTATCAAACGAGGTTGGCATTGGCACTAACACATGAATGACAGTTCATGAATAAACGGCCAGCACACATTAAGGAAAGTTTCTCAGGTTATTAATTTAGTGTCAAGGAAAAACCAATAAGAGAATCTTGGATAAGTAACCAAGTGAAGAATAATTATGTATTTTTGATGTATCACTTTTAGTAACATGTTACACACCTTGATTACCAGCTACAAATTCCTAATTTTGAAAAACACGCTCATTTGTTATTATTAAGTTTTCAGATAGCTCATGGCAGTTTACATGGTCATTCACGGGTAAGTAGTAGAGGAGGCATGAGTGTTGTTGGAAGCCCTGGTTTAGTAGTGGGGCAAATACAATTGGTGTTCAATTCCGGGAATTCTTCCTACCTCTACAGCAATCAGTAAACGAAATTCCATTTTTGGTGGTGGCAGTAGCATCGAATTACATGATATTTGTGCAGTACTTGGGATTGATTTCAATAATATAGTCACTTACTTTGAATGCTACAGGTTGAAGAACAATATTTTTCTTATTAATTTAGGTGTGCAAAACTGTGAAAATGAATTAAGTGTTGTCACATTCCTTGGTCTACAAGGTATCTTAGATCATATAATTTATGTTATTTGTCTGCTAATATGGTACAAATGGGTGAATTTATGTCATTCGACCAGCTGTAAGAACACTAATGCGCAAGACCATGTTCGATATCATATTTCTTATACTTTTCCTATAATGCCATTACTTTATGCCGAATCGATTTAATTTTTACTTTTATAGGGTCCCTATAGTGAGGCTACCACTCAGTTACATTTGAAGGCCATTAACAAATATTTTTTGTACAAATTTTGTTGATCGTTGATTTGGTGATTGAGAAGGTGAATGGATTTCCCTAAAAGGTTCAACGGGTGAGGTTATATTGGGTAAACAACCACTCGATCCACCCGCGACGAGTAGTGATTTAGAGACATTCATGACATGGGCAGATCAAGTAAGGCATCTCAAGGTATTGACTATGACCAAAATGGTTTAGTATTACATACGTTCTTCACAAGTTATTCTAATGATCATAATTAGACAGAAAAAACTAATGCACGGGTCCATGTTTGATATCATATTTCATGTACTTTTGCTATAATGACACTACTTTATGCTGAATTGATTTGATTTTTATTGTTACAAACCGGAGAAAAATAAACCTCTCAATCTGATCGACCTTGAGTAAGTCCACGTAAATGTATTTGAAAATATGTGGCTTCTGTTAAACTAACTGTTATTAGGCAGTCAGTTTAGTATATGTACCTGTGCATGACCTGTAATGTCAACACGCAACAGGAAAGATTGATGTTAATCTTTTGTATGTAAGCGAATTTTAGCTGACTTTAAGTTGTGGGTCAACCCGGCTTAATCATTGAGTTTTTGTAAAAAAATTTAATGCACATATCAGTTTTATGTTATACTACGTAATAGAAAGTTACAACATTGTGTTTTAAAGGCTTTTGGGTTTTAGTAAAAAAAGTTGTTGTGCACATCAGTTTTATGTCATAACACAAAGTTACTGCATTGGGTTTTAATGGCATGGGTTTTGTAAAAAAAGTTACTGCATATTTAGCTGACTTTAAAATAATTGGTTTTTTGTTATAAAAAAAATAAAAAAAATAAAAAATAAAAAGTTACTGCATTGGATATAAAAAGTTTATAAGTTGGATAAAAATTGTGCGTCAACCCGACTCATTTTAATCCATACTAGATAAAATGGCCCATTTTAACACATACTAGATGTGACTTTTCATCCCTCCCGCCAATGTTGCTTTTAATGTTTGATATATTGTGTTGTGCCACGAACTTGAATTTACTAACATTCAACATCACAGTGAGGATCCGGACATACATTTTAAGCACATTGAGGCAGCTGCAAAGACGGGAAAAATCAAGGAGGTTGAGCGTGTATCAAGGGAATCTAATTTCTATTGTGCTGAGAGCCTGAGAAGGCCAAAAATTTTCTGATGGAAGCCAAGCTTCCCGGTGTAAGGCCATTGATTAATGTCTGTGACCGTTTTGGCTTTGTTCCAGATCTCACTCCTTACCTCTATACAAAAACATGCTTCGGGTATATAGAAGGTTATGTTCAGAAGGTATGGTCCCTCACAAAGAGTTCATAATAAATTTGTATCCATCTGTTTTGGTTAGGTTTGATTTAGTTCTCAATATTTAAGTGTTTACTTTATTTCGCATTTGAACTAAAAGCATATACTTTGTAATGACGGATAATTTATTACGATGTTGGTACTTCATTTACCGTTGCTTAATTTATTCCTTTGTCACTTTTTCAAACTTTTTTTACCCACCTTCTTTCACTATAGTCAAATATATCAACAATATTAATAAGCTTACAAAAAAAACAATTAAAATGTACGTCAAGCTTGCCTTTTCTTAAAAAAATTTACACGTAAACTAATACCATAAAAAAATTAAATAAACTCGACGTCCTTAAAAATAATTTTCCGTTAACTAACACTATAAAAATTACTAAAAATTTTAAATAGCAAAACAAATCTTCTTTTTTTTAATACAAAAAAAACAATTAAAATTTACGTCAAGCTCCTCTTTTTTAAATTTTTTTTTAAACGTAAACTAATACCATAATAAATTAAATAAAATCGACGGCCTTAAAAATAATTTTCCTTTAACTGACACCATAAACATTATAATTACAAGTCATGCCCGCCCATCGGGTAAAAAGAAAATTATTCTTTTATATATATACTAAAAAATATACTAAAGGATATTTATATGACTTGCGGTTTTATTTTTAGGTTTTAATAGAACAAATTGTAATTAAAATCAGACTTTCTAACATATTACAATTTTGAATTGAATTTTACAATTAAAATATATATATATATTATGGTAACATCAATTATAGTTGTAAATTATTTAATTTAACCTTTAATTACTTTTTAGTATATATTTGTTGTACTAAAACCTAAAAATAAAAACCACAAATCAAAGTACTTACCTGCTTTTAGTCATTTAATGGATTATGGTAATATCAATAATAGATCTTAACCATTTCATTTAACTTTTAATTACTTTTTATTATATATTTGATCGACTAAATCATAAAAATAAAAATCACAAGTCATACCCGTCCATCGGACGGGTTTTGCCACTAGTATATATATATATATATATATATATATATATATATATATATATATATATATATATATATATATATATATATATAAATATATATATATATATTTGACCTTTTAAGTAGGGATGGTGCGGAAATATCACAGTAGCTTTTAAAAAAAAATCAAGAAAATCTGAAAAAATTAAAAAAATAAAGAGGATGATAAATTATTAAGAATCGCTGAAAAAAATATAAAAAAAAAAAATCGTTTTCATGATTAAAGGTATTGTGATATTAAGGTCTGATTTTGATTTTTTTACAAGAGTCAAGATCAGATCTTGACTTTTGTAAAAAAGTCGAAGTCAGACCTTAATATCACATAACCTTTTTTTTTTAAATACAAATTGTTAATATCACACTAACTTTTTTTTTGATACCACACTACTTTTTTGTTTTTTTACTAATATTATTAATATCACCGTTCCTTTTTTAATAAAAAAATGTTAATATCACGGTTCCTTTTTACTATCACAGGAACTTTTTTTCTTTTTTTAATATAATAGTTAATATCACCGTAACTATCATATGCTTTTTTAATAAAATTGTTAATATCATAGTAACTATCATATGTTTCTTAATATCATGGTTCATTTTTACATGTAAAAAAGCTTAATATCACAGTTGGTTTTATAATATCACCATTTTATAATATCATAGTTTCATAATATCACAATAGGACTCATAATATCGTTAATATCACGGTAGGACTCATAATCAAAAAAACAAAAAGTGCTCAGAAAAATATGGAAAAATAAAAAATGAAAGAAGATAACAATAGTAAGGATCCCTCAAAAGGAAAAAAATTAAAAAAATCGTTTACATGATCAATTGGTACCGTGAAGTTAGCGCAGATCTTGACTTTTTTTCAGATCTAGAATGGGCGGTCCAGATCTATCCGCACATCTGCACGAATTTAAAAAATCCGCACCTGATCCTCTCTCTCTCTCTCTCTCTCTCTCTCTCTCTCTCTCTCTCTCTCTAATATATATATATATATATATATATATATATATATATATATATATATATATATATATATATATATATATAGGGGGCTTTATTTTGAGAACCCTGTTAAGTGCAAGAACTGCGAGAACCCCTTATGTAATCCTATTAATGCATATTGTGCAACATATCAATGCACCATAGCATTTTTGAATTATTAAACTTTTTTATTTAATCCGAAAGGGTATAATAGTAAAAGTCATTTTTTATTTTATTTTTTTTTCGTTTTTTTTTTGTGTTTTTTTACTTATTTATTTTTGTTTTTGTTTTTTTTCATTTTTTGTTTTTTGTTTTTTTTTTCGAACATACATGTTTTAAAACTGATTTAGTGCATATGTGTTTTTATGAATCAATTTTATTATTTTAGTTTTTGAAATAGTTTTTTCTAAAATACATGTTTTTCAAATGAAAAGGTGCATATGTGTTTTTAAATCATGTAAATTTATAACAACCAAGAACATAATGTTAAACACAAAACTCGATATAGATTGAAATACAATTAAAATACAAATTTATAATAAGAATAAATACATGAATATAATCTATCTTTACACTTGTGCACTAACAATAATTAACGTAAATGGACATATGTGCACAAAACATGTGTGTTTGAAGTTTCTCATCATATTATTTTGAACATGTGAGCATGTCTTCCAAAAACACACATGCACGCCTTCCAAGAACATATATGTACCTCCAGCATGTGTGCACGCCTTCAAAGAACGTCACGCCTAGAAAAAATAATAGCCAAGATTAAATACTTTTAAAATAAAACTCAAGATAACATAACACACATGGACAAGCTTAAACTAACAAACAGAAATAAACATGAGACAAATTTTTTTATATATGCAAAACATATATAATCCAAAACACAAAACATATATGTTTTATAGATCAAACACAAAACATATATGTTTTATACGTAAACATCTAAGTATAACTCTTTCGTTGATTTTATATCAAACTTACATGCACGCTTTTCAAAAAAATGCTAGCCGTGAATACTTCTATTTTACTAAAACTAATAGGAATCAAATTAACACTGTAGTTAAGAGAGACAAACAGGGTGCGTGATACGAAAATCATACCTATAGCTGAGTAGTAACAGAATCCTGCTGATTCACTGGAGCTGCAGAAAAGCACTTGTACTCGTCCTATGTCCCATTCTTGCGAACGAATTGTGAGTCACTAACCACATGTACCTATTATACGACAATCGTCTCACCTAAATCACACATACAACACAAATCAATAAACACTTCAATACGCTTGTTTATACAGATTAATAAACACTGCAATACGATCATTCACATACATTAACGGATGATGGTTGCGAGGAATGTTCGAAGATGCTACGAAACTGCAGTGCCAAGATCAATAGATTGGTCTTTTCCACTTCAACTATATAACCAAACAACAGAATAATTATCAAGTTCATTTTCTCTTGGATTCCATTCTAATATGATTCCTCATACTAAACATCCCCTAATCAGAAAGCAAAACAACTACCGGTTAATGCGTAGTTTCAGCTACGAGATTATCAACATGGCTACTTGCAGAAAGCTCGAGCAAAAGTAATACTTTGTCCAACAGATATAGGCTGCAGCAGAAGCTTCCATCTGTCGATTGGAAGCAAGCAGAGAAGAAAGATGACGCTGCAACAAGATTTTTCTTGGTTAGCAAATATATAAAAGTGAGCAGATCAACAAGGGTATAGTTGAAATCTAAATATACGATGCTAAAACTCAGCGACCACATAAGCAGACTGAAAAATATGAATCTACTTTCTACAAATTACAAATACAGTAACACTTGTGTAACCTTTCTAAATAAAGCGCACATTTGAATACACTACTTCCAGCCAACTTACTATTGGATTAAACAGATCACTTCGACGTGAAGATGAAAACTGAAAAGGCTATATGACCATGTGAAATTAAACACACGTGTACAATGTGATATTTTATCAACAGAGAACTGTTAGGAATTAGAAATTCCAGGTATTAAAGAGTCGGTCACCTCAAGTATATGTAATCGTTAGAAAGCTCGTAGTCGTAGTGATATTAAGTTAAGTAGTATTTGTTAAGTAACACCGTGGAAGACGGACGGGTCTTTACCCACTGTATGCCTGATCCACAGCCCGATGTGTGGCGTTTTATGTAAGACTATAAATACTCTCTACCTCCCAAGGTAGAGAGTTGGAGCTCATAATAATATCTTTCACTTTCTCTCACTAAGTTCCCTAAACCTCTAACTTTCTCTCTCTAGAATTCCATCTATATTCTACCTTGTGTTAATGTTATGATGTGTATGTGAAAAGTAATATCTAACAATTGGTATCAAGAGCCATGGTTAGATCATATCTTGCACATCTTTGGATTTATAGTGGTTTTTAGGTGGTTTTTGAGTTTGAAAAAGTTTAGTGGTTTTTGCATCATTTGGTTGATTTCTTGTGTTAAAGTTTGAATTTTGTTGGTACTTTTATGTTTAGAATCATCAAAAGTGTTTAGGTTTTCATTTGGTAAGCTTGAATCATCTTGGTTGGGTTGTTTTTGGATTGAAAAGTGAAGTTTATTTGGTTTTTCAAGCTAGCGACTTAGCTCTCGGACTATTTTCTTGGTAGCGACTTGCTTCATAATTTTGTAGCGACTTACAGTGTTAAAGCTAGCGAGTTAGATCTAGCGAGTTAAAGTACAAGTAGTGGACTCTCCACTACGGGTAGCGACTTGGTGGTAGCGACTTGGTGCGTAGCGAGTTGCTCTTTAGCGACTTGCATTGTTAGCGACTTGAGTAGCGAATTGTTGCCGAAATTTTGCTAGCGACTTGAGTGTTAGCGAGTTACTACTTAGCGACTTACATCCGCTAGCGACTTGGAACTCTAGCGACTTAGCGTGTAGCGAATTAGTTGTTAGCGACTTGGTTCAAGAATTCGTAGCGACTTGGTTGATTTTTCCCGTCAAAACTTCAAACGGCCATAACTTTTGAACCGTAACTCCGTTTTCAGCGTTCTACCCATCAAAACGACCGTGAGAACGAGGAGAATGGCACGCCGAATCAATCTTCGAGGTCTAAATCCGCTCCAAACAAAAGTTATTGAGGTTTTTAAGTTTTTAGACCTAAATTTCTTAGGAAACGGGCATAATCCAATCACAACCAAACAACATCTCTGCTTATCCCACTAACAATCTAAAGTCCTATCACACAATCGTCTTTCATTGTATCATTCCATCGGTCATCTTAACACCCTCTACGGGTCATTGCTTAACGGTTTCGTCTTGATTTTAGTAAAATCCCGCGAAAGATTCTATTTCTCGGTTTAAATCATAGACGTGTAAAATCCTGTGCATCCTTCCACATCATGTCTTACTCTACTGACCCAAAGTGATTTGAAGTGCTTAAACTGTATGATGTTGTGGACAACAATGATAATGTAGGCTGCTAATCGAACGATTAAAGATGATTGAATTAAGCAATGAGGATGTGAGATCTCCGTGTTCAGAATCTAATGAGAGAGAATCGCACCAGTCCAAGCTACAAAATGCCATGCAAATGAAATGCAGCATTGAGCCCTATCAGCTACTTCATCTGCACCTCATTCAGCTGTTATCCATAGCTGGGGATCGAACATGTAGTGCTCTTTTCCGCCAGGACTTACCTACATTGACAAGAAGCTTGCTGTTGAACTTAGAACACTTAAAGCTGCAACTTACCAATAAAGAGGTTCACAAGGATGGTTCCAGTGTGACTCTTCAAGTAATCTACAAACAATTTCACCATTCATCGGGGAATATTGATTCACGATCAACACTTGACTGGAATTTCCTTCAAAAAAAAATACTGGAATGGAAATTCAGGAATTCATTGAGACATTTATCCAACTCATGGAAAATGTGAAAAAGTACATTGAAGAATCTGCTCAAAAGAATGAAGACGTGAATGAGTGTCAAGTGCTTGAAAGATTGTTGTGATAAGTTGGGTAATGTATATGTTGAAGAATCGGGTGTTGCTGAATGCAGAATGTAAGTGACAACAAAAATTGATGAGTCGGATAATGGAAAAATGGAATCTTCGTGCTCAAATTCACAAGAGAGAGAGGTGCACCAGACACAACCCGTGCAAGTTAATGCAAAGGAACGCTCCATGGAAGCTTCGGATGTACCCATGATAGAGATGCACCCTCACGGCACAAATTGTGCATGTCAATGCTCGGGTAAGTTGCATGGATGTTTCTGCTGTACCTAGTTGTGCATCTTCTACTCAAAATGATGATTATGAACTGCATGAGTACGCTGCATTTGTGCTGATGATTCCCTTACCACTGAGCTTAACATATATAAGGATCAGGTTGCTATTTATGAACAGCGTGCTAAGTTTGAGTTGACCACCCGTGAGCAGGAAATGGATGTCCAAATACGTACAACTATTAGAAAAGTAGGTTTAGAGAAGAAGTATTAAAACAAGAGTTAAACTCCTTACAAGAAAAGCTTTCTAAAAACGCTAAGCAAAAACACGAACTTCAAGAAAATGTTAAAATGCTTAAGCAAGAATTCAAGGCTAAGGAATCAAAACTTTTGAATGATTTTTCCAATCTAAAAATTTGAAAAACAAGCTTGAAAATAAGTTGTGCGTACAAGGGAATACCATTCAGACTGCTCACATGATCACTAAGCATAGAGTCTTAAGCGATAAGCATAGCATTTCCCTTGTTGAGGAACCTAATCCAGAGGTAATTAAAAAGGCTAGAAATGCTCATAAAGTACTGTATGATGGTAATGAGATCCTTAAGCCTAGACAGAAACCTAGTTGCGCTGAGTGCACTGAGGAAGATAAGAAATCGGATGAAGTCACTAGGGAGAAAATGAATAAGAAGCTAGAAGATCCTGAGTGTAAAAGAACAAGATAACGATAAAACCCCATGATTACACTAAGGAAAATTGGATATCCTTAAACATGTTTAAGCCTCAGACTCTATTGACCCCTGAACAAGTGTTCCGGAAAAAGGATATGGACTTGCAAAAAGCTGAAAATCTTGTTGAAAAGAATTCCCCTTGTAGGAAATTCCCGAAAGAGACTGTGTATCCTCCAAATACACCAATGCATTTAGTTCCTAGAACTATTGCCACTAAGAGCAAGACCTTAATCAGTCAATATGTTATTCTTCAACTATTTGCCGATTTTGAGAAAACTTGTAAGAAAAGGATCACACCCACTGGGATAACTGAAGGGGAAAGGGGTTTTGAGCAAATGAAAGAATGTTATTTAACTGAGGTCATGCCTTTCTTTAAACAACTAAAAGATCATTTTGAGAGTCTTAAAGAGGGGACAAAATCAGATATTAAAGAAATGGAAAAGGAATTTGATGCAATGGTAGTTGAAGTTAGTGATTATGAGCGTGCACTAAAATATAATGAGATTGAGAGGAAGAACTTGCATACCTTAAATGAGACTCTTATTACTGAATGTGTAGCTCAAGATATCTTTTCACTTTGCTTCAAATTGCTCTATTAATGCTTCCAAATTTCATGAACTATCTGTGGCCCTGAAAGTCTCCCATGATCGTGTCATTGAGCTTGAAAAACTAATTCTAAACTAAACGAGAAAATTGACCTGGATGATCACGACAATTTGGTTAAACATTTTTCTAAACTAGAAGTTGAGCATTTTAATTTACAACTCAAATATCAACATCTCAAAGAAAATGTCAAAACTTCCAATATCAAGACATCTTGGATGCTCCAGTTTGATGCAGCTTTTCAAATTAACAAACGTGATGAACAGATTCAAGCTCAGTGCAACACGATCAGAAAGTTGAAAGCCCAAATCTCTCAATTAAAGGGTCAAACGAACAATATGACAGGCTCCCAAATGCCTCCTCCTTTAGATTCTCAGAATTCTCAAACGTTTCATCTTCAAAACCTAGTAAATGCTTTACAAAAGGAAAACGAAAGTTTTCTAGAAGAAAATGAAAAGGTTAAACGACATTTTAAAGAGTTATATGATTCAATAAACGTCACCCGTGACCAAAACAACGAAAAAATAACGTCTTTACAAACGGAAATTGAGAATCAGAAGTCGGGAAATGGGAAACTGCCACTTGTTTTCAATAAGAATGTTGTCTCAAAATCACCCTTAGATTGCAAATACACTGTGACTATTAAATATATTCCTCCTCATCTTAGGAATAATGAACATGCTTTTCATGACTACTGTGCTCACCTTAAGGATTGTCTAGAATGTCTCCGTGAGATTGTCGAGAGGATTTCATTAACAAACCTCTTGATAGTGAAATTAGGTTTGCTTGCATCCAGGCCAAACGATCTCAAGAGCTGCTTGAATGTGTAATTGCAACTTGTCCAAAACCCTTAGGTGAAAAAGGCAAAGCTGTGAAGCCTTGTTCTATGCCTAGTGCCCAACAGGAAATCCGTTCTATGCCTAAAGCCAAGCATGTGACCCTTGATATGCCTTGTTCCATACCTAAATTCAAGCAAGCAACGTGTGATGTGCCTCCTAGAATTTCGGATCCAGCACTTCTAGACCAGGAATGGAGAAAGTAGTGAAGCCATGTAATGTTCCCATCGTTACTTCTACAGATGTTAAGATTGACACTAAAGTTAGCGGGTCAAAACCTAGAAGCTATGCAATGAAGGATAGGATTACGAAACTAAAAGTGTTCATGATAAGGAAGTGAAAGAACACCATAGGGACAAGAAGTTTGATTTGAACAAAAAGAATCGTGTTAGTTCTAGTATTAGCTCTAAGCTTACTAAAAATAATTCGAGGCCTTATCTTGTCTGCAAAACATGCAAAAAATGTTTAATTTCTGGTAATCATGATAAATGTGATGTGTTATTTCGAGGTCTAAGATTCATAACCCAGTTAAGAAAGTTTGGAGGCGAAGCAGTTAAGCAATCACGGAAACCTACGAGGGAAGGTTTTTACCAATGTAGGATTTCAGTGGAAGCCAACAGGTCGAATATTCACGAATGGCAAACCTTGCCCCTTAACTAGATCCACTATGCCTAGAGTAGTGCCTGTTAAGGTTTGGAAGCCAACTGGTAGAACAATCCCATTAAGCACAAAATGTCCCTCGACTAAGTCCGATGCTTCTACTAGTTTAGCTCCTAGTGACAATGACATTGCACCTAGGGTTTCTGCTGATTCAAAGATTGTTTGTGCTAACCAAAAGGACCCCATGAGCACGTGGGGATCCAATGTTTCAAATTCTATGTCTTCGCTGCATTATCCAAAGCGAGGTCGTACAAGTCGTCCCTTGGTATTTGGATTCGGGCGGCTCTAAACATATAACTGGGCTCTAAACAATGACGTATGAACACAACAGTTCATGCCTCGTTCTCTAAAGAAAAGAAAAGTGTACGTCTCAGTGCGCTTTATCTTCAAAAGAAGAGAAATCTTTTTATGACGTATGAACACATCAGTTCATGCCTCGTACTCTAAAGAAAAGAAAAGTGTATGCGCTTCGATTCAAGTCGCTTTATCTTAGAAGAGAAATCTTCTAATTAATGACCATTCTCATCAACATGCTTCATGCTTTTCCATGTGCTTCAGTCATAAAGTGAACCGGGCTACCAATGATTGTTTTCTCATTCCACTTGCTCGATTATAATGAAGATGGCGACATCATGTGCTGATTTTGCGGGAGAGAAGTGTGAATAGAACATTCGGATGATTTTCACTTGTTTAATCAAGAATGGCAACTACGTATGCAATTCTTGAGGGGGAGAAGAAGTGTGAATTTTTTGCATTGTTGATTGAAATTTGAGAATATATGGTCAAACGGCTCCTAACTCATGTAAGAACCAAGATTCTTCTTATCGGATCATCTTCACATGTAGTTTCTTCTAAGAGCCGTTGGTTGACATCTTCACAAGCTGATATGAGTTTATTGACAAAGTGCTTCCGGTTAATGCTTCACGTGCACATTAACATGATGATTCCGAACAACCTTCTGTTCTTGTTTGATGTGATTGTTTGCTTGGTGTTAACCATTTTGTGTGTTCATTTGCGGGTGATTGCTGATTTCCTTGATGAACATCTTTCTGTTCTTGTTTGATTGGGAGGATCTTAATTAAGGGGATTTGCAAGATGTAAGTTAATTGGGATGCTTTTGGTGATGTTCTTGTTTTGGTGAAATGAAGATGTTAACTATCTATTCCCCAACTGGACAATCTTGAAGAAGGTCGAGTCTACAGTCGGTTCTACATTTTATGCTACATGTTAGAAGACTAAGGCGAGTTGCATTTAACGATCTAAGACTTCTTCTTTATCTGGGCATTTATCAAATGAGTTGTCGGTTTTGGGGAGCACTAATTGGGAGAAAGTTATAAGTCAGATTCAATTCCCAATTAAACTTGCTCATATTTTTAGATGATGACTCCTAGAGGCGTTGATATTGACTATTGTTGGACATTTGACACAAGGTGATTACTTGGAGTTAATCATTTATCACTTATTTGAGATTGAAGTTGACTTTCACAAAGGCGTGTTCTTATTTGATAACTTGCTCGGGCTTAAGAATTTGAGGTGAAGACTTGGTTTATCTAGTTACCAGCAGTCGAGATGGATGGTTGAAGACACAGTTAACTATCACTATAGGAGTTACTTTGTTTTACTCGGTGTCCACGCATATGACGGTGTGGATAATTGCAAGAGGTGTTAATGTCTCATACTTTGTTTGGGTAGTGAGTACTTAGAGATTTGCTTGAAGCATAAATTCTCTACACAGTTCTTCCATCATTAGGTGCAAGCTTAAGATACAAATGTGGGGAAGTTGACTTTAGTTTCAAGTATGGTATAGCGGGTTTTCTTCTTCAGTGGTCACTTCAAATTGTCTACATAAGGGTTGATAAAAATTGTCAGAGAGAGTCTTGACAAGTTGATTCTCACAAGAGTTCAAGTGTTCTTCTCAACAAATTTCTAGTATTCAGGCTTATAATGATTTCTTGACTCACGAAGTGTCTAAACCAGCTTGAGGGAAGGAGACACACATCTATACTTGGCGTAGTAATCTTGACGAGCTTAATACTTCTAAGTGATTGAAGATATCCCGGGAAGACTATCGTCATTACGCTGAGAGAAACTCAAGATTTGACTCATGGCGTTCGGTGTTTTTATTCCAACTATGTGGGGAAGAGATGGAAGAGTTAGTTTCGATGATAAAGAGGTACACAAGTGTGTGATGATGCTATCGCATTCATCGAGAGGAGAGATTGTGTACATTGGGGACTTCAATTTGTCTCACTTGAGGGCTTATCAGTGATTGAGGAGATATAATCACTTATTCGAGTTGACATCATGAGATTGTCACCGCAGAGATATCAGTGATTCGGCTGCTTCTTCAATGTTATCGGTTTTCTCTCTTTGGGCATTCGGTACCGGGTTCTTGAGCTTCATACACTTTCTTGGGGAGAGAAAATATACATCGGGGTTATTCTTTGGCTATTGGACTTAATCTGCTACTTCGATGGTATAAGTTTCTTTGTCTTCGGGTATGTGTATTAGGGTTCGTGAGCTCTAGTCTAAGAGGTGACTACATCAATTCAACTACGTGGGGAAGTGGTCTCTTGACACCTTTGGAATGGATAGCGTCGGACTTCATTAGTTATGAAATTTGAGAAGATTATTTATGTGTGGGATGATACGTTGCTTTTCTTATGGATGATATAACCCGACGATTCTCGATTATCGGTCTTAAAAGGAGCGGAGGATTTATGATAATGGTGTGCTTCTCAGTGCACTTTTGCTAAGGAAAGCTTGAAATAGAGCTTGAATCTGCTCATCCAAAGGATTTTCGGTTTGGGGAAAAGCTGCAGAGTCTCACTTTCAGATGGTTCAATTTCTTTCTTCTATTCTGGAGCCTCGGAAGCTTTGGTGGTGAATGTTTAAGAGATGATGACTTCTATCTTCTACAACGGGGCTGCTTGATATCCTTATCTCGGTACTCGTATCATCATCTTCTTATACTATATCATCTACTCTATCCTTGTATATATTTATCAGAAAACAAAATACAAAAATATAAAACCTTCAAAAAATCAAATAGAAAAATATAAAACTTTCAAAATCCATAAAAATCTAAAAAATTCGAAAAATCTTCAAAAAAAAAAAAATTATTGTCAATTTGTCTTGTTTTTCTCGGTTCGAAAATATCTACGGTCTTTGTGTTGTCATTCAAAGAATGACACGGGACTTTAGATGTTGTTCGAATGTTAAAAAATAAATAAAAAATTCAAAAATCAAAAATCAAAAAATTATTTTTGGGAGAAAGAGAAACAATGGTTTATTGTCATTTTCGGGCAATAACCCGGTTTTAAAAGAAAGAACAGAGCCATGTTTTACCATGTTTTCAAATTCCATGCTCCGATTCTATAACATTTATCTGCTGAAAACTAAATGCTTTGAAAAATAACTCGGTCTCTATTTTTGATAATCATCAGGACTTATCTGTCAAAATCTCTATCGCTCAATCAACAACCTATGTCATTGATTGAGGGGAGAATGATTTCAATTAAATTAAAAAGTTATTTGGCATTAAATTGTTTTCAAAAGATGTACATGCATGTTTAACCAATGGAGTTTAAAATCTCAACATCAGATCCTTATCGGTTAAACGCTTTCATAATCAAGTCACAATTCTCCTTAAAAGCTTTCAAAATCAATTTAAATCTACAGAGATCACAAATCTCAAATGTTTTAATAATTGTGATCGGGGGAGAAGTTGTGATTTAAATAGGACTTAAACTGATAATTCGATAAATGGTTTCTTAAGTGATTAGCATGTTAGCCTCCCCGTAAGTGACAAACGATTTCAAATTTTCCATGCACACATTGAGGGGAGCATCTATATTAAACCACAATGATTTGAAACGTGATCACTTATCTCAATGTGTTGGTTCCTCTAGTATGTGCAAAACTCTTTTCAAATCTCGAGGCACATATTGAGGGGGAGCAAAATCATGAAAACCTCATCCTTCCCCAAAATGCTTTATCTACTTGATTCGATTTGGGAAGTGATGTTGATATCTTTTAGAAAATGGTAATCAAAGAAGTTAATTCTTCCTCTTGCCTCCGTGTGCAAAACAATTTCAAACATTTGATGCACATGTTGAGGGGGAGCACTTATTCTAAAAATATCAAAAACAATTCAGGTACAAAATGCTTTGATAATATATCACAAGTATCTGAATTGATTTTCAAATGGTTTTCAATTGGTTCCAACGGCAGATGAACAATACCAAAAGACCGACCAACTTTACTTTATGTACGGTGATATAAGGATGATAAGGTTAGGTTTTTGTTCCCAAGATTCGCCAGAACCGGAGGGATCTACCCAGGAACTATCCACTAGTTAGTGTAGAGTTCTTAGGTATGATAATAAAAGGAGAAAAAGTGAGGAATGGGAAGAGTGCAGACTGAGACTGAGCTAGTACTGGAATAAACCCAACAAGGTTCTAGCTATGAAGTCTCGGTAAGCACTGAAGGGGTTGAAGAATGAAAAAGAACTGAATGTGAAAAAGGGTGAAAAGAAATAGCCCTCCATCAATTCAACCTTAGGGCAGAAACCGGGTTCAATACATATGCTGCTGGTTGTTACTAAGGTCGGTATTGAAGACTAGACGTCATGGACCCAGTGACGCACTGCACTAAACTTCCCAAGCCACTCAAGTTCCTCTTAAAAGGGCTTGTTTCATTTCTCACGGGGAACCGACATTATCTATCGACTTTCTCTTAGAGATTGTTGATATTGAAGAAGGAGACCCTCTCCCTAGTCTCCGGCATAGGAAACCAAAAATGCACTATTGAGTCTAGAGCCAAGAGATCGTCCACAATATCTCATTAGGACACTAAAATTCTTGAAGACTTGCTTTTTCACTCAATGTGGAAAGTAAGTATATATTAAGAGTCCTACGCATTATCCTTGTGGTATTGCCAGAACATCCGAGTGATATGAAAATATTCACGATGAAGATGGAAATCCTTCTAGAGCCAACATCAAACAAGCTCTTGGTGGGTGACATGTGAGATCTTCTCGTAAGATCAAGCTTGTGACAACTTGATAGAAACGATGGGGAGATTCATTCTTGAATCAACCTTGGTCGAGATTGGAATTGACGAATACTTTAGGAAAAACCATTCGATGTGCAAACCTTCTTTTCTCTAGCCGCGTCGAATGTGTACTTATGTTATCAAAATTCAAAAGTATCTCTGATTGAAAAATACTTTTAGAAAAACCGGTCGATGTGCGAATCTCTTCTTTTCACTAGCACGTCGATTGTGTACTATTTTCAAATACAAAAGTGTTTTGATTGAAAATTGATCTTTCTCATAAAACCTTCGTCGTATTGCAAAACTCTTTATTCTAAGCAATACACGATTGTTTTTCAAATCATTTTTCATCAATCAGTGAATCTCAATTCTTTGGTTCACTCACTCCGTGTTGTCTTCTTTGAGACGTTCCGGTTTGAGAACAGCTAGAACATCTGCGAAACCCTGTCAATGAGATTCTTAGGAATCCTACGATCACAGGCGTATTTATCTGATCAGCGGGAACCGTGGGCGTGTACCTCAATTCAGTGAAAGTGATCAAAGACACTTTCGTGTGTTTTATTGCTAATTGTTGTTTGCAGGTTCATTTGGACGGTTGCGGTGATGAGAATTGAGGAGTCAATCCATAGCCGTATGCTCACAGCATCCACACTTAATTTGAAGAAATCATGACTGGTGCATATCTACATAACCGGCTCGATATTTCATACTATGCTTACCTTATTGCTGTTGCAAATATCATGAACGATGGAAAGGCTTCGCTACTCTGATGGAAAGATGTCATGATTCAAAAGTGTGAGCATGTCGGTCCAAAGTCACAACTTCACATGAAGGCAACACAATAAAGGGTGATCCAGAGATTTCTCTGTGGTGATGATCTCAATGAAAGCTCAAAGATCATCAAAGATGTGGATCAGTTAAAGGCCTCCACTGAAAGTACAAACCACTCGGACTATGAAGAGTCACTGCTAAAGCACAAAGATGCAGAAGTGGAAGAATTCAAGTCTCGAGCTCAAGGCGAAGATTAAATAGAATGCTAGGATTCAAAATGTAAAACATGGGGTGACCTCCCTTAGGGGGAGATTGTTAGGAATTAGAAATTCCAGGTATTAAAGAGTCGGTCACCTCAAGTATATGTAATCGTTAGAAAGCTCGTAGTCGTAGTGATATTAAGTTAAGTAGTATTTGTTAAGTAACACCGTGGAAGACGGACGGGTCTTTACCCACTGTATGCCTGATCCACAGCCGGATGTGTGGCGTTTTATGTAAGACTATAAATACTCTCTACCTCCCAAGGTAGAGAGTTGGAGCTCATAATAATATCTTTCACTTTCTCTCACTAAGTTCCCTAAACCTCTAACTTTCTCTCTCTAGAATTCCATCTATATTCTACCTTGTGTTAATGTTATGATGTGTATGTGAAAAGTAATATCTAACAAGAACAACAAAGCAAAGAGACTTACAAGCACACAATCTCTAGATCGATGAGAGACGGACAAATAGGCAGCTACGTCCAAAAGTCAGATGTCACCCCACCTCCATTCAATATTGTAAAGATGCTATCTTCTCAAACTAGACCATACAAATACAACATATAGTGTCGGCACATTTTATCTTGTATACTTGAGTAGGGAATATTTCACTCCATTAAAAAATAATGGCAACATACCATGCCCCACGGTTCCTATTTAAATAACATAAGTAGGAGCTTGTTAAAATAGATGAACCCTTTATTTGTCTCAATAGCTCGTCATAAGGCAATACACCAAGTTTGATAGACCTAAAGTAAATTTAATTTTCCAATCAATAAGGAACGAAATTAAATAAATCAAATGAAGTATCACATACATGGCAAACCGGTTCATTTTACAAAGTTTAATATTTGCTTTGTATTTGATTATCTTTCTATAATGCAAGTCATGAAACTGCTACTTTTTGATACATAGACCTCGATCTCAACGCAACACATGCGTATACCTCGGTACGCATTTTTCTTACGTTTAACAACTTAGATGTTAGAAAAGATACCTGGTTAATGTTGCCGGAAACAGATCTAGAGGATGATGGGGGCTTTATTTTTTACCTGAAAACAGATCTAGAGGGAGGCGGATGAGAGGGTATGTGGGGGGCGGTTATTAGGTTTTGAGAGAGTATGGATATTAATGAGATAACCGGTTCCTCCAATTTTTTTAGAGATAAATACTAAATGTCTAAATTACCGTTTTAAATTTACAAAATTTTCTTAATCTTTCTTTTAATGACACTAATGGCACATATCATCTCATCCATTGATCAAACAATCTAACGGTTTAAGGGGTTCTCGCAGTTCTCGCACTTAACAGGGTTCTCAAAATAAAGATACACTATATATATATATATATATATTTATATATATATATATCCGGTTCTAGAGAAAAGTGTAATTAGATAGAAAAGTGAGAAAAAAAAAGTTATAAGGTCGAATTTGCAAACATGTCAAACTTCAGGGGTAAGAAAATGAATAAAAAAACAAAAAATATAAGTAATCGACACTCCCTTTCACACAGACACTCCCGTTTCACACACTCACCGTCACTACCATCACCGTTGCCATCGTCTTCCGTCGCACCATCTCCATCTCCACCACTCAACATCACCACCATCATCGCCATCGCTCCACATCGCCACCATCAATTCCACCGTCACTGGAGAATGAAAATTAATTACTATACCTCCTGGTCTTAGTGTTGTGTTCTTATTTGATTTACATGTTCTATTGACCAATTTCAAGGTATAAATTTTGTTTATTAATTGATTGATTGATTTGTTATACCTAATTTGATGCCACGTCAGTAATATTAGGTTTACTGAATGTGTAATCTCATTGATTTTTTTTATTGTTAGTTTTGTTGTCTTTGAATTAGTTAGTTTTATGATTTACCTAATTAGAGGCCACTTCAGCAATCAGGTTGAAGCTATCGTTAGGTTTTGGTGAAATGGTGAATTTGTTGTGATGACGTCACCAATCAATGGTGCAAGAGGTAAGTGGTGACGTGAGATTAAGTTTAGTGAATTGTTAGGTCTTAGGCATTTGTTGAGTATCAGTATACACATTTTAGTGCATCTGAGTAAAATAATATGTTATAACATATTAGAGCATCAATGAGGATGATTAGAGCATCGAATGTTTAAGATTAGAGCATCTCATAAAATGTTAGGGCTTCAAGTGTGAATGATTAAAGGATCGTTAATTACGACATCTATAGAGTATGATTAGAGCATTTGTTTGTTTGATTAGTGCATCAGTGTTTCATGAAAGTAGCATATGTTTGTTTGTTTAGTGCATCATTGTGAAAATTATGTTTAGTGTATAAAAAATATGTTTAGTGCATCCGTGAACATATTAGAGCATCCGTGAGTGTGGTTAGGGCATCAATGATTATGATTAGTGCATTGTTAGACATTTAGTGCATTCATGTTTTTATTCTTGTACTTACTGTAATTTTATAGATTGGGTAGCTGATTTCACTAGGAAGATATTAGGGCATCTGTGAGTGTGATTAGTGCATTGAAAATGAAGATATTAGGGCATCTCTGAGCACGATTAGTGCATCAAAAAGGTAGAATGCATATGTATTACACATTAGTGTATCCATAGTGTATGATTTTTTAAAACAATTCTATGATGTCTCCTGATTATTACAACTTGACAAACATAATCACAATTTGAGCAGGAGCCTGAGTGTGAGTGGGTCTCCTAACCCTCTTAGAAGCGTTAGCAGAAGTCCAGTGAGGGGAAAAAGCACCAGAAGCATAAGTCCAATCCATGTCAGATCCTGAATATCTAAAAGTGTTAGCCGCATTCCATCCCCATCACCGAGGAGGCCCTCATGGAAGTCGGTTAGCAGAAGCCCGGTAAGATCTTCAAGAAGAAGTTATTGCAAAAGCCTGTGAGATATACTAAAAGAAGTATGAGCAGAAGCTCACCTGACCATTGGGTGTGCGAACAACAAAAACCATAGTTGTTTTTTGGTTATGTTTTTTTGGTTATGTTTAGTAAACATTATAAAATCACTGTCATAATCCGATCTCAGCACCCCTTTATAAGTTTGTTACAATGCAGCTGAAATTGATTATTTTGACCAAAAGAAAATTCTGAAGCAGAATCTGTTTCCCCAAATATCATAATTATCATAGATAATCTTTTTTTAAATGAAAATTATCCAAAAGCCCCATTTAATGTAAAAAATGATTAAGAAATCAGAAGTACCTATTCAGCTATTTTATGTGTATAACTCATGTAAATTTTGTGTGTAGGTATTCAAGCTACAGGCGTAGCTCTGAGAGACAAAAGTCCACCAAGGTATACTAAAACAGCTGAACCTTATATCTCAAACTAAAGAAGTCGTCACAAGTTCGAAGAAATTAATTCTGATTTATTACTCACTAACTAATGATGTTGTTTCGTTCAACATTCCATTTCCAGCCACCCAATTACTTTCATATTATTATTTTATTTTATTATGTTACGTACAATATTTGTTTATGATTAACAACTTTGTGTAAAGTTTCTTAAACAACAATTCATTAAAAAATAGTAGAGAGATTTAAGCTTCATATAGATGTATTTTTAAGATTAAAAATTAGTATAGTATCTTTTATTCAAAACAATACAAAAGGTGTAGATAGGGCAGGCAGTTGATACCTCTAGATAAAAGGAATCTGAAAATAACAAGCACCAAATATATACACTGCATCTTCTAGGTGCCCTTCCTCGTTAATTGGTGCATCGAAAGGTATATCTTAGGGCATCTATGTGTATGATTAGTGCATCGAAAAGGTATATAATAGTGCATCGATGGACAACATGTCACACCCCCAAATTACCTGTTTTGCAGCGGAATGGAATTCCTGGGGGATGACTGTCATAGCATCAAAGTTACAGTTATATCGAACGACCTAAAGTGTCGTTTTGAAAATATCTTTTGATTAAGTAAAATAATCAGAGTTTACAAAGTATAGGTCCCAAATGAAAATCACTTGTGCGGAAATAAGTTTGTTACAAGTCAAACAATGTTTTTAAAATTCATAAATCCCATGTGTGACGCGTTGTCACCACGACTCTATGATATGTCCATATGCATGCCATGAAGTGAATGCCTTAGGTACCCGAGATAAAACATGCTAAAAAGTGTCAACACAATGGTTGAGTGAGTTCATAGAGTTTGGTTTAATTGTAAAGCCTTTAAAATTGTTTATCAAACAAAGGCATTGTAAATCCACTTCGGTTCAAGTTCGCCCATACAAAACTTGCAACCTGTGTGTTCACAATCCACTGCCAAAAGTAGTATGTCTAGTTTATATTTAAGCACACGTTGTCTAATGAGTTCACAAAGCAAAGGCATTGTAAATCCACTCAGTTCGGTTCAGTTCGCCCATACAAAACTTGCAACTTTGTGTGTTTACAAACCTTGCCTAAAATAGAATAACAATCATAAATATGCGCATCAAGGTAGTTAAAAGTATAAATGTCACCACAAGGGTCTTCCAACACTCGTGTTGGGATGTTCCTCCAACGACTCACGTTGGGCTGTATCCATATAAATGGCCTTCCAACATATAAATATTGGGATGTTCCTCCAACGACTCACGTTGGGCTGTATCCAAATAAATGGCCTTCCAACATATAAATATTGGGATGTTTGTTAAGTCTAGACACTACACGCACCAAGTCTAAAGTATAAGTAATGTTGTTTGGCAAAAGAGTTTAAATGTTTTGATAAATAAGCATGTATCTCGCCCCAAATAGTTTATAAGAATTTAAACGAGTAAAAGCGGGGTATGAACTCACAAGGAAAGTAATAGCATTGGTTCTACTTCATCTCCGAAACCCAATGCGTGTGTTATCCAAGGAGACTTAAAGTTTAGTATAACACAATCAAGTATAGTGCAATCAAGTATAAAAAGTATAGCGTAGCATAAAAGTGTAAATGTTTTGAGTATTTGTATTTGTAAAAGCAAGTAGTTGAGCATGTATCTCCCCCAAAGAGCTTGTAAAACAAGTATTAAAAGAGTAGGGGCTATGACTCACCTGGTATGATTGATATGCTAACAAAATGAAGTGCACGAAAATGAGGCTCGGAGACTATCCGCGACCTAAAATAAATGATATGCTCTAATATAAGTCATGAAACAATGTCGTGCATGCAAACTCATATGATATCCATACCACTTGTACGTTTTGAAAATAATGTTTATCGTCAAAATATAAGTTTATGACATCCCGTCGTATTAGAAATACTCTACAAGTAGTTACGTTGAAACAATCTCCTATGATAGTCGCAAAATGGTGCACATCGAGTGTTAGGAAACGAACTCAATAGTTTTGGAAAGCTTGTATCATTATCTCAAAGTTTTAGTATTTAAGTTTCCATCCTAGAGGTCTCGATCACAAAGAAAAATATTGGTTAAGTATGGTACTTTAGTCCAAAAATATAGTTTAAGGGTGGTTTTCGGCCAAGTTTAAGTGACCGTATTTTATTAGTTATAACTCCGCTAAACAAACGGTCGGACATTTTGGAAAATATGCTTGGCGAACTTACTTCTACTAGAAGACATCTCTTTATAAAAAGTTCTACATCAATGTTAAAAACGACCTCTAACATGGTGACTTGTTTTGCCGTAACACTTGTCTATTATAAATAATATAGTTTTTCTTATATAATAAAGTTACGGCAACTTTGTGAAAACGTGTATAATTTAATCGTTACAAATCCGTTTTCTACGTTTTATATGTCCTTAGCTTTGTATCAAAGTATACTAATATATTTTTGACAAGTCGACACAATTAATAACGCTTAAGTCTCATTTTTTACTCGTAAAGGTTGACATTTTCATGCTGAAATTTCTGGAATTATTAGTTTTCGTTACTTAACTTGAAAAATTCATAACTTCTTCGTTATAGCTCCGTTTTAATCCGTTCAAGCGGCCACGTTTTCGTTTTAAAGTATATTTTCCAAATATCTAGCCCAAAATATTATACCCACTGTCGGATTTTCCAGATTTTCAAAATAAGGACAGACCCTTTTGCAAACTTGTCGAAATGAGTTTTTCTCGCGCCAAACCTATTCTAACCCATTCAAAACAACTCCGAAGCTATTCTAATCCTACCATACACCTTTTTAGGGTGTCATGGGTTCCTAGACATTTCCAAAAATAATATATAACAAGGAGTAATTATAGGATGACTTATATATTCATAACCCTTATAAATCAATGAAAAAGTGGTACAACATCATAAGACTTGCATGTTTTCTCAATAATGATGAAATGAATATGAGAATGAATATGAAATATGATGATGAAAATAAAAAGCTTACAAGTAACTTGATGAGGTTAATAGAACAAAGGGTTTTTCCTAATCACCCAAGGTTTATATTGCAAAACCTTAACAAGAGTGATACTGGTGTATGTAAAACTTGATTAGAGAAAAAAAATATGATCTCCTTCTTGTCCATGAGGTTGGCCGGTTTTGAGAGAGAAGAGAGGAAGCAAAAAGAGTTTTGATCTTACTTGAGATAATGAAGTGAAATGAGTTTGTGATATTTTAGTAGTATAATACAATATACTTAGGAAGATATTTGGCAAGTAAATGACTCACCCCATGCTTGGTCGACATATGTAGAAAATTTAGGACTAGATGCATTAAGTAATAATCAAGTGGTTTAATGTTGAGTAAATGTGTTGTTAATTAGGAATAAGTGGTAACTTGTTTAAATATTTGAGCTTGTAGGGTAGCGTTAACTAAAAATAAATTTTCACGGGTCAAGATAAAATATATTGAAGTCATAAAAATTGTAAAAATACATTTCTTGAAAGATTTGAGTGAATAAATATATATCGGGTTGAATTTAAGAAAACCGTCGAAATTCATAACAATTTATATACAAAATAAATTTAAAACATTGGGTAAACTCATAATATTATTTTTATAAACTTAATATGAGTATAAAAATATATTGTGATAAATTTTTGGAAGTAACGGATCAATTGTTCAAAATAATGTTTACGCGATAGCGTTTATTTAATAAGAATTTATGCGTTTAACGTGAAATGCAAAACCATGCATGAACTAATATGAAAAATATTGAGTTTGAGAAATGACAGGAAATTGAGAATTGTGACACAACATTAGGGCGTCAATGAGTATAATTAGTGCGTCAGTGTTTCTGTGTTTTGCTTTACCTACTCTAATCTTAATTTTGACTTAACGCATTGACCCTTTTGCCATCTGTTTGAATTCAGCATGGGATGATATGCGCCCTTTGATATGTCATTGCAAAATGTATGTTGAGAATGCATACAGTAAGTCCTAATTATCTTTATCCACTTATCTTAATGGTTCGCATAACTAAATTTCGGCATTGTTTGTATCTATACTAATTGCTAATTAAAAATTAATGCCTTTTCTATCTTATGTAGTTATGTATCAGATATGTCTTTTTTACAATGGCAGCCAAGGCAAAAAGTTATTGCAGATTTGCAGCAGATGCAAACAGTTCGTGTAAGTTGAGATTCTGATTATGTTCTTTGCAATTCAACGATGTCATATTCGAGTATGTCTTTTTTGTTTGAAAAAATATGCCTTTTCTCTATTTGTTCAAAAAAACTGAATGCCTTTTTGTTTTTCCACGAGCTATGCAAGTTTTTTTTACCATCTTTATGTAGCATGTAGAAGGTGCTAAGTTTACATTCACGTAACTACAATACCTTCTTTTGTGTGTTTTATTTCCACCCCTTTAATAGTGAACTCATTGATCACTCAAGTTTTGTATTTTAAGAAAGTCGATAGTGAAGAAATGCAAGTTCTTATAGCATTGCTTTAAAAATTCTACCGAGATGTATATTTAACATATAAATTGTTAGGAATTAGACGCACACACTTGGCCCTCGGCCCAATGCATGTTAGTAATCTGCATATCTTCTTAATAGGCAATGGTGGTGTTTTAATAACTAATTAGTATTTATACAGGGGAGATTAGCGATTATCGTTTCCATGATTATCTAAATAATGATATTCTAGAGTTAGACTAGGGATCACTGGGAGAGAACCTAACTATCAAAACTCGCTAATTTTTTGGAGATGATTGGCCCCTTGAAAGTCGGTCAACCCTTTTCTTTCGTTAATAGTACAATCGTGGCTCCCATTGAGCAAAGACCTAAAAATTGTTGTTGGACACAGGAAAGATCCATGTAACTATGATGTGAAGCTACCAACGTCCCACCTCATGTTAATCTTTGAGAGTTCGAGTGTATTATACATTAATGCCTAGTCAATATCATGTAACCTATATGACTTAGATATATGGGATCTACTTGTCTTGAAATTTTGAGAAAGAAGCACCTGACGTGTTATGTTTGGCTGATTTCTTGCCTATAACGGTATCATGAAACATAGCATATGTCTTAAAACTGAATAGAGCATCATTTTGTTTGCTTTGTTTAATGCATATGTATGGAATATTAGGGCACCAGTGAGTATTATTAGGGCATCAATGATTTTGATTAGTGCATTCTTAGACATATTAAGGCATCAATGTGTATATTGAGTGCTTCTATTTGTAGATGTGTTAATATCGATTTCGTTGGTCGAACAGGTTAGCGCTTATCTACTAAAAAATGGTAGGTCCATCAACATCATCTGCGCCATTCATTAACAATGCCTCTACAGATGGTTCTTTAAGAATTGAAGGAGAAATTGAAGGGTTTGATGCACTTTATCATGGTAAATAAGTAATAGGAAAGTCATGAATAGATCTCTCTGATTTGTATTCGAGTTGAATCAGTTCTCCTTGAGCTCGTACATTGACATGTTTTATTTTTTTATCACTTTTTGTTCTTGTTATAATATGTTTTGTAGGATCAAAGTCCAATAGATGCATACAAGTATTTTGAATTTGTTGATGACATTGTTGTATGTTATTTAGTTGACTAACATTGTAGAATCTGAAATACAAGTTTTCTTGTAACATAAAGATTTTTGTTTCTAAATTGAAGTTAATTTGTTTCATAGATACCCTTCTAGAATCCATTTTGTAGATCTTTTTATCTAATATAAATCTCAGCTCATCTATTGTGATGCAACTGCACACATAATTAACTTGTAACAAACATGCCGCAACTGTAGGAAAAGGTCGCGCTTGGATTTGCTTACCCAGTTTGAAATTGTGATAACCAATTGGTTAAGCGTTAAACAAAGTACTATAAATAAAATTAACGAAATGATCAAAATCAATATAGTGCAGCTACTCAGAAACTAATAAGCTAAAACTTTTTATTTAACTATATAATCATATATCCAAAATCAATTACAATACATGGTAAAATTATATCTGATCAGGATCTCCACAATACTGACACATGATGATACTATCACTATTTCAGATACACATGATGACAAAAACATTTAGATTTTAAGGTCGTTTGATGCTGCTTGTTTGATGAACACGGATTTATGATGGGCTAATATGAATCCTTTGTATGCTGCTTGTTTGATTGACCAGGATGTCGTCTTTAGCAATCCAAGGCTGTAATTTCCTCTCGGCCTGAAAATTAAATACATAAAACCAAGAAAAGTGACTAAGCAAAAAATGAATTAATCATGAGTGCAAAGACTAGTCCTGGTAATGCTAAAATGAAAAGGAGGTTTACATAAAAGGTGTGAGCATATGGAACTCACGAAACTCAAGGTAACTTTGATAGTGATTATGCTCACCTAAAGAACCTTGTGTTAGCTCTGCCACACTTTTTGAATCAGAAGCCTGATTCTCATCAACAACAACATCACATTTTATAGCCCAGTTACAACGTATCTGTCTACTTTCAAGGAAACACTGCATCTTTGATGAAGATTTTTTCAAGAAATAAAGCCATCTAGAACTCGTTATCAAAGGGTAACTATAGGACCAAATAAAATCAATTAGTATATAAAATGTGATGAGACAACCACATTGAGGAACATCCCATCACCCAACTTACTAGTTAATTCATTTATGGCTATTTGAGCATCTTAAAAAGGAAACATGGTTACATCTTTGTTCGGATGAAGATTTTTATCAAGAAATGAAAATATAAATAGCCATCTAAATCGTAAATTTTTTTGTACAATTCAGGGCATCCGTTTATTAACAGCTAGTGGATAACTATTATATAACATAATCTTAAAAAATCAGTGGCAACGTTTTATTGAATCATTCAACAAAGTCGATGATGAAAAAGTGGTGCATCACATTTGTGTGTGCAGTAACCTTATCCACCTTGTTGAAAAGTATAAGATGTAACACCCCCAAATCTCGGTACAGCGGAAGACTTAATCAAGTTTTCGGGGCGTTACTATTGGATTGGTATCGCACACAAGTATAGCCAAAAGATAGTCATTTAACATTTAAAACCAATCCCAAATTTAAGTATTCAAAACATTTAATCCAAAATATAAATATTAGGCCCAAAACATGATTTATTAAGATATGTCCCCATAGTTTATCGAGTGGGAAAATGATCCTTGAACCCGCCTTCTTGCCAAGCTTCCACGATCAAGTAATCAAACATCTCTCAATTTCACAAATCATGCTAAAAGGTCAGCATACGCTGGTGAGTTCATAGGTTTAAGTTCAACAAAATCATAGTGGACTGTAGAGTTGATTTGCTATACAAGACTTAAGATAGATAAATACCATTCACACAGATCTAC
Organism: Chrysanthemum makinoi; assembly: GCA_910596185.1. Classification (NCBI taxonomy): domain Eukaryota; kingdom Viridiplantae; phylum Streptophyta; class Magnoliopsida; order Asterales; family Asteraceae; genus Chrysanthemum; species Chrysanthemum makinoi. The sequence goes on along the minus strand of OU343221.1, from coordinate 96,885,855 downwards.
CGGATCTCAATGAATCCACATCCAGGATTACCGGGCCCCGACTCTAGTCCAACCTTGTTGTGGCAAAATCTAGAACAATTGCCAACCCCGGACTAGGTCGATGTAGAAGTCTATTCTTAGCTAGGCACGGTTAAACCTAGACTAAGGCAACAACTACCGCACATCTATCTATACGGTCAAGCACATAAGCAAATCCAAATAGTTTTCACGGTCCGCTTGATGATTTCCCCAAAATAGTTCAAAACGTAGTCAAAACGTAGATAAAAGTGGGTCTATGAAACTCACCTCAAGCAATCAACGCACAAATAAACACTAGCAGAAGATAACGGTATCACAACACAGCAACTATCGACTCGGCCCAACCTATTAATGTAGACCAACCTTAATATATATATTCCTCGAAATCAACGTTATCTACACCAATGTATTCCCTTTCTTTATTTCCAAAAACGTCTCGTTTCACCATTTAATCCTAGTGTTTGGTATTCCTCATGTGGGTGTATCGACTCAATAAGATGCCATGAATGCACTCAAACAACCAATATGTTATGCTCCACAACACAATTTGCAACTCCTCTCAACCCAATATGTGGCTCAATTCAACATGATATGTGACTCAATCGACACAATGAGAGCGTCTAGCGATAAGCTCCATAGTCCAATAAGTTTGAATATCGAGACCTTATCGAATTAGTCAACTCGATAAACTCAATTATTCATTAGTATAAACATTATTCCATAAACCGGTCGCATCCTAACGAGTCATAAGGATAAGTCATCCATTAATAATGTTACCCAACGTACCTAGCGGGCTCTTATTAGATTCGTCAACCTAATAAGTCCGCTACCCATGTGGATCAACACTATTAATGCTAGGTTATCCGTAACCCATGCACACAGCGTAAGCAATTAAATACTTAAACCAATATTAAATGTCCACAATTGACATTTATTGATAAACATGTACTCGAAACATTAATTACTTATTTATTGCAAAACATTTCCAATTTAGTCGTTAGTTTCCGTTTAAAAATAGCAAATAACAATATAAGACTTGTTATCGACATTTTTGGTACAAAAGCCCATTTATTATTCTCATTTCATAGTTTATTAGCATATATATATATATATATATATATATATATATAAATATTTCGTCAAATTCCATTATTAATCTCATATGTTATTCGTTTTGAGTCCACAAGCAGGTCATAACTTCTCGGCTTTTAATCAATCAATAGTCCAAATTATACTAAAGTCCATGTTACGGCTTTGTCGGAGTCAACTGTAGACTAAAAAGTCAAAAGTAACGTACGACGTAGCTCAAAGTTGACAATTATATATATCAAGTCCAAATTAAACGTCATAATATCGTAATTCAATCCCAAACCAACTCAAAACAATCTCGCCAACCAATCAATCAACCAAATATACTCGAAACCAATGTTATAACCCTAATGGTCATGACACGGTCGCGGTCAAGACCACGTGAACCAAACAAGCTCTAGAAGCTTTTCGGCTCCACGCGTCTCATCCAAACATCAACAATACCAATCAACAAGCTACCAAAATGACCAGGCTCGGACCCATGACCCAGAGTGGGTCATATGCGACACATCAACCAAGACCTCTACGTGGGTATCTTGGCTCAAATGCGCCCATGTCTCACCATCAAACACAACCAAATCACTTCCACAACATCTCAATCCAATCATTCAAACTCCAAACACTAACCAAACACAAAACCCATCAACTATTCTTAATCAAAACAAAACCTAAACCTAAAATGCATAAACCCATCAAATTAATACACCACACATGTACCAAACACTAATTACTTGTTTATTTCAACACAAATTAGCTTTAATTTCATGTTCCACCCAAAAGCCCCAAAAATCAAAATTAGGTAAAACTCTAATTTGCATTCATGGGTTTTTATTGCCCAATCAAGCTCAAACATGTTCCACTTACCTTATAATCACCAATTGCAAAAGCCCTTTGAAACCCTAAAAGTACGAATCTTGATTCAAAGATTTGAAGATGTTATGGAGGTCCAATGGGAGTGTTTATATATGTTGGAAGAGGAGAAGAGCTTCAAGATGGTGGTGGAGGTGGGTGGTCACTCACCGGAATTTGGCCAAAGGTGGCCGAAATAGGGCGGCGATGGTGGTGGTTGATATTAGGGTTTTGTTTTAGAGAGAGGTTAGAGAGAGAAATGGCTTGTGTGTGTTTTCTAGAGAGAGAAATGAAAGAGGTGGAATGGGGTATTGGGTGGGTATTTATACTAGGCCACTAGAGACCTCAAAATAAATAAATACGGTGGGGCGGTCAAAATAAGAGGAGGAGTCGGAGTTGTTATTTTTTGTAACTATCCGTTTACCCATTCCGAGCTCATAAATTGTCCCCAGTGTCCCACGCGGCGTTCATTCAACTTTATAATATAGTTATTTACGTTTTCCACGAGTTTTGACTATTTACTTGTCAATTTTAAGTTCACGGTCAAAAATTACAATCTTTCTCGTTTATAGGTTTTTCTAGCGCCGAATCGAATAGTGCCTACCAAATAGAGTTAAAACTCATACGATAACTCATTAAATAATGAAATAAATCATAAAAACCAATAGACGATATAAAATCAAGTCGTGGTTTATAAAAATAGTTCTAAAGGCAAAGCTCGGTTCAGTTTAACGTAATGCGGTTACCTAAAATAAACTCCCTAAATTTGCCAGTTGTCACATAAGAAGAGGAATCTTTTTGTGAAAACGACTTTGTCAAAATAATGGAGCGCAAACAAAGAAAAGAACCGGTGTTAAATCCAGCGGTGCATCTGGCGGCGTAATCACCTGAAAATCAGAAGCATAAATAATTCCACATCATAAATAAAACACAGTGAAAATCAGTGTAAAATCAATGCATCCACGCAGTTATGAAATTTCATTTAGGCATTTTATCAGAACATTAGGTGTGCAAGTTTTGCAAAACACGTTTACAAGTCTTTTTTTCTCAAATTTGTTTCAATTAAGCCGATCTATATAGTGCATCATGTCACAAACTCTTAAAATCGATACATATATGAACAAACATTATGATTGCGAATCAAAACTTCGTAAAAAAACCATAACTCATATGAGTGCGTATATCATCTTTTATATTTGATCTAAGAGAGAACAAAACTAACGTATATGATGAAATAAGTTAAAAACTTACTTTGTTCAACGATATAAGAATTATACTTAGATGATTTGGTGAGCGAGATGATGGTGAGCAATTATTGGAATGGTGGTGAGATGATGGTGAGCGGTGGAAGCGTCGGAGATGATGGTGAGCGGTGGCGATGGTGGTGAAGATTGGATGTGAAGGTGGTGAAAGGAGAGAAACAAATATGAGAAACAATCGCATTATATATGATAATCCAGAATTGTAAAAAGTTATATTTCAAACCTTACAAAGTCAAAAAGTAACAAATAGGCCCAGAGTTGTGGAAAAAGGAGAGAAAGAGGGGGTGATCACGGTTGAGATCACTTCTAAACTTCCACCAAGATCAATTTAAATGATCCAATATATATGTATATATATATATATATATATATATATATATATATATATATATATATATATATATATATATATATATATATATATAGGGAGGAGTTATGTGAGATCATACTTAAAGTTGTAAAAAATAAGATCAAGTCTAAAAAACACAAAACATTTATAAATAACAATTTTAGCAATAATACACAAAATATAATATATTTTAGTACAAATTAACATTTTAGCAACTAATAACCAAATGATACATGAGTTTGAATTAGTGATACATGTCACATGTCTATTTAATAAATATTCGAAATCGATACACTATCTGAAACACGATACACATTACACTTCTAATCAAAGTGTATCACCTAGGTTCCATTAAATTTTAAAGAAATCTATCAAAACTTTAACATTTTTAGTTGTAGCTAATAAAAATTTTATTTTTGTTATAAAGAGGTGTGTCACTTGTCCAAATTTTAGATTGATCCTCTTTTAACAACTTTGGAATAGGTCTTATTTGGTCAGATCTATATATATATATATATATATATCTGAAACGTCGATGGATGGTTTTTTATTAGAACAATTTTTGTACTAAAAAGTAATTAATGGTGTTAGTTATCGTAGAATTATTTGTAAGGACGAGGATTTCATTTTATATTTTATGGTATTAGTTTACGGTAGGAATATTTAGATTTAATTCTATTTTGTTATTGTATTAGTTTAAGGTTCATAACATTAAATTATTTATATTGACACATATTTCATCATTATATTTTATTGTATTAGTTGTCGGTTCAAAATTTTTTCTCCAACCTGCAGACCCAATTTTTTTTCTCCAAGTTATTAAATTAATTTGTTACATTTTTAATTGTTTACCTTATATACTTTGTGTTATTCCCGGGTCCGGTTTGGGAAGACTTTGTGGATGCACTTCAAGAGAACTGAACCCATGAATATGGCTTTATAAATGAACATACCTATAACATATAAAAGTAGCAAACAAAAAGTTAACGTTATCTCTTTAAGAGTAATTACCGGACTCGCGCATTACACAATTTCTAATGAAATGGTTAATATTCAACATAAGGTCTAACATTTAAATATCTAGACACACTAACTTCGAGCGGGAACACATCGACATTAAGATTTGAAGATGCCATGTAAGTTAATGAAAATAAGATATAAGCGTACCAATTTTATCTTTGAATGCACTAACAATGAAAATAAATGAGCGTTAACATTTAAATAACAATAAAATAAAAAACTTTTTGTACCAACATAGTATATGATATATTCAAATCTTAAATAAAGTTTTTTATACACAACATTTGTAGTAGCATAGGCAGGAATGAAGCGACAAGCCTTATAATAATGATTACGACGCATAGTTTATAGAACTATAACGATCCATAGTATTTGCCACTCAAACAAAAGTTGGTACTCATTCATACGTTTCATAAAATTAAATAGCACATTCTAATAACACACAAAAAAGAAAGCTAAATTTACAAAGACATACTTTTTCTAATTATGATACTTGGTGGGTAGCACTTATAATTTGTAGACCATGTTAGATTTGTATCGGCCAAAAACTATCGGCTCTTGCAATATGTACTAAAAATTTACTTTGTTATGTGGCTTGTGACAATTTTTATCTTATAAAGCAATAATTTTAGCGGGAAGACTTAAACTGAAGCATTTTGGACACTCGGCGTTAGACCTCACGTTTGGAATCACTCCAAGCGGTATTTCAAGTATTTATATTTCATATATAATAGGTAGCTTTATTATGGCCTTTATGTTTGTTTAAGGTCAAGCTTATGTAGATGGCCCATAAGCTTGAGCCCCGAAACCCAATAAGGAATATAGGGAAGGAGAGGGAGTGTTGCCCTAGATCCTTGCTTATATAAATATGTAATAACCTTCAACGAGGGTTGGTTGTTCAAGTTTTCTTTCTTTCAAATATGCCTACGCATAACCGGTCTTATTATTGTTTGTATATGTGTTAGATCTTGTTCAATCGCCTCATCTCCTTTCTATATAACTTGTGTTTGTAAAACTAGTGACCTAACAGTGGTATCAATCGCCAAATAGTTGGGTGAACTCGTTTTGTTTTTGAAGTTTTATGGTATACCGCGTAGGTTTAGGTACTCAATCTTTCATAAACCCAAAGCTTTCATTTTACATGTTACAATCAAGATTCTTGTACTTTCAAGGTTATTAAGTGTTAAAGTTTAAGTTTTTGGCAAAAAAGTTTGAAACTTTATCGTGAATATCGATTTTAAGCTTGTTTTTGAGCGTGTGTATCATCCTACATACTGTTTTAGAGGCTTTGGTCCATCAAGTTCCACACTTTTGTGTCTTTTGGTGTTATTGAAGCTATTTCATCACACAAAAGCTGGTTTAGAAACATATTTGGGCAAAATCACTTTTATGAGTAAACCTACGCGTATAAAAACCCTATTTCTAGCAGTAAGTGTTTCCTTGGTTTGATATTAATTTTCGTGGTTTATTCCGTGTTTTCTTACTTGGATAAGTCACGAAAATACGTGGACTTTGGATATCTTTTGCCTTTGTGATAGTGTAAAAGATCATTTGGGATAAAACCCTAAAATTACGCGTAAGTTCAACTTTAGCGTAGAAATCCCTATAAGATTTTCTTACGCTAAGCTTGTCTTACGCATAAGCTAAATCCTACGCCTAAGTTTCTCACTTCTTCTTTGTTGTCTACGCATAACTTTAGATTTTTCACTGCTACGCGTAAGCTAAAACTACGGCGTAACTTTATGCTGTTTTACTGGCGTAACTTTGTAATTTCTACGCATAAGTGTTATCTTGCTCTCACGTGATTTCTACGCCTAAGGATACTTCATCAACAAGGTTCATTCGTACAAAGATCCATCAACACAAGGTATCACCAAATTTTTGGCGGGAAAAGTTGAGTAAATTTTATTTTTCAAGGAGACTAGCGTTCAATTTTTACGCGAGATTCAAATTTTGGTTTAGCTGTGAAAATTTTGGTCAAAAATTCAAATTTTTGGGCCTAAATTCAAATTTTTCGGGTCAAATTTGGTGTCAAAATTGTCATTACTCAAAATTTTCCTACATTCTTAGAATTGGATTTTATAGTGAATTTCAAATTTTGAGAGTCAAAAATTTTCAAAATTATTTTGGAGGAAATTGGTTCACTATATCGACCTTACGTGTGCTATATCGACTTTGCACCTTTTCTTCTCTTTGATTCTTACTGAGGGGGTGTCATGGATTACGATCATAAAGATCCATTTGTGGCATTGCAAGAAGGATTCATGGCTATATCTCTAGCATTCAAGCGTCAGACAACATCTATTTCCCAATATCCCGTAGTCGTACAAGGTGCAAGAGTTCTTGTACATGAAGATGCTCTCAAATGGACGTTGAGAATGTTGTGAGTCTTTGCATCAGTGGGTATCTGAACCGAGGTTGTAGCATTGGAAAAGCACATGGCAGCAGCGAATCGGAAGATATCATACTTAACTACGACACCAGAACTAAGCGTGACGATGAACAAATGGTTGAGGAAGATATCTTACCCACCTACGACCTGACGAAACATATGGTCGAGGTACAATCTTGTTGATCATATTACGCGCAAATGCGATACAACAAACTTGAGCAACTTGAATTGATAATGAAGGAGGTTGACGGTATGTACTGCAATAATGGAACAACTTTCATATGCGAGCCCTTACTTGTTAACAATTCAGCTGAAGCGTCAATCAAACTCTTGAATCTGAAAACATTCTTCTCAAAAAGACCATTGCTCAGTTTCATAAGATTTTTCAAAACTAGAGGCACATTGCATCTCTTGAACTTAAACAAAACAAATCTTTTCTTGAGAACACAATGGTGGGTCTTCAAATGAACAAGTAATGTCGTGTGGATACATTAGTAAAGAAAATTTAAAGGCTCAAATTCAAGCAAAAGGGCTTACACATGTTGCTTTACAAAACAAGCTGAGAAGATTCACTGACAGAATGTGGATACTAATTTTACAAAACAATCTTGGGAAATCGTCTCTAAAACCAATCAGAAAACAATCAGTGGTTAGACAACCAACTGCTTTTCAATCTGAACGTTTCAAAATCGTCAAAACCACGGTTTGCCTCCCAAGTTGTTGAGAATAATCATTTGTCAAAACCGGTCACCCACATTAGGGCCAATGAATAATGCTATACGTTTCTATTAAACATGATTTATACGTACTACATTTCTGTTATATCTCAACAAGTGGATGCTCGGCCAATCTAGGACTAGTTGAAACCTTGTGTCTAAAGCGAGCATTAAGCGTAAAGATTCATATGATTCAAATGGCGCGTCACAAGACTGTGATCTAGAAAAGGCTAGGAAAAGGGCACTACTCCAAAAGGATGGAATCTTAGGTTCAAAACCTAGTGTATCACCTTGAGTGTATTCTGAACACGCTTGTAGCAAAAAAACCTAAGTTAACTTTCAACAGTTAGAAATAAGTTGATCTAAACGTAAAATTTGAAACCTAATAGGTGGATCCATATAGGGCCTTGAAATTCTTCCCAGAAAGTTCCAGCGGGTAGGATTTTTCAAGCTGGTAGTCTTAGGTGGATTCCTACAGGCAAGATACTAAGTAGTTGCACCCAAACAAGTGGGATACCAACAACATCCATCCACGGGCGGAAAGGAAATCATCATAATAGCATGTTGGTGTCAGAAGATAATTGACACTACATCTTTATGCTTCTAACATCTGGAACCAGTTACACTTGGGGATCCATGTTTTTCTCTTTCTTGCCCCCTTTCTATTCTCTCATCAGGTACACAGCGGCTTTGGCTCCTACTGCAACAATTTGTAGGACCCGTTTCTCACCGTCAAAAATATCATGATCCATCAGTACTTTCCACCATTGTACTTAATCGTCATGTATTGGAAACATTGCTTGCTCCTACGGTTAAAGATTCGCCCAAAAGTCGTGCCGGATGTATCGAATGTTTCCGTGCACAGATAATACTCTAATTTCATACACTGAATCTACAACAACAACGTCTTCTATAACAGAAGATCAGCGCTTCAACAATGATACATTTGATGATCAACATTATAAACAAAAAGTTCTATCGGCAGTTGACTCTCCGACTATTTTTGGTACTTCTCACTTGTTCGATCAATTGGACATGCATGGTTTATTTGTCTCCTATACATGGTTTCGCTGTCTTCAATTCATCATCAACATACGTGGTGTATGATTCTGAATGATTGAAAAATCGAGGGGAGAGTGTGTAGGTGATCATTGCTTCCTTGTTCTTCTACATGCTTCTTTGCAAACCCATGCCTTCTTGAATTTCTCCAATTGGGGAAGAAATAAGGCGATCATTGGCTCAAGCGTCTCACTTTGGGTTATCGTCTCAATTTCGGAGTCTTGTTGTGAAGTTACCCAAATATGATAAGATGCCTCACACACGGTCTTAGTATGGAGTTATTAGCATTAGGGGAAAGTCGTGTCATTTAGTCTTCGTGGTTTGTTTGGTGTGATCGTCTACATACGTGAGAAGATCTTGTTGATTTACGGCATGTTTTATCGAGCGGATCTTAGCAATTAGTCGATTTTCTTTGTGTGGTTTCTTTGCTCATCTACAATTCCGGCGCATCTTGAAACCTTCAAGTTAGAGGAAATGTAGACTTCATCAAAGTTTCAAATCGCTAAAGAAAGTTGTCAATTTGGAAGCGATTATGAAACTCCTTCACAAAGGCTACGAGTATATGACTTAGAACCGGTCACAACGTTTAAACTTCCCTCAACCCCATCATCGGTGAAGAAAGCCCTCGGCTTACTCGTCAACAAATGGAAAGGTTATTTGCTCCATTGTTAGAGTGGCGATATTGATGAGCGTGCTCGAGTGTATCATTTGTTTCCATTTGCACAACGATAATATTCCTATACGATACACGCTACAACAACTCTTTGTTGAAGATGCACCTACACCGATTGACTCCACACAACAGTTGAACACACCGCTTCCAACAATGATGAACCGGTGATGATACGAATGAAATACCCCCACTGCAGATTTTGATCCAAATCGTTCTTCACCCGTTTGCTAATGAGGCGCTGCACGGATGTCGCGGAATCTTCCACAAACCATTTGAATCCTCGAATGCGCACAATGTATACCAACATCAACCCTCCACACATAGATGGACGAAAGACCATCCTCTGGAAAACATTATTGGCAACCCGAATCAACCGGTCGTTCTGAGACAGCGTCTTCACACAGACGGTGAACATTGCATTTATGCACTCGCTGTCTGCCAATCTGAACCTAAAAACATCAAAGGCGCAATGACAAAAGACAACTGGATTGAATCCATGCAAGAAGAACTCAACCAATTTAATCGTCTTGAAGTATGGGGCGGTTGAAAGACCAATAGGAGTCTACGTCATTGGTCTAAAATGGATTTGGAAAAACAAATTGGATCTTTGAAGGGAGCGTCATCCGAAACAAGTCACGTCTGGTGGCTAAGGGTTATCGTCGGGAAGAGGGATTAGACTTTGAAGAATCTTTTGCTCGGTTGCTTTCGTCTTGAGGCATTCGGATATTTCTAGCGTTCGCGGCTCATATGAATATAACGGTCTATCAGATGGATGTCAAAACTGCGTTTCTCAATGGACAACTTAAAGAAGCGGTTTATGTCATAACCGGATGGATTCGTTGATCCTGAGTTCTCGAACCATGTTTACAAACTGAACAAAGCTCTTTATGGTCTCAAACAAGCCCTCGGGCATGAGTACGATAAGCTATCATCTTTCCTCATTGCCAATAATTTCACCAAAGGTTCGGTTGACCCAACTCTTTTTATACAATATCACGGGGCACACATCTTAATTGTTCAAATTTACGTGGATGACATCATTTTGGGTCTACACATAAAAAGTTTTCAATCGCTTTTGCAAAACTAATGAAGAAAAATTTTGAAATGTCCATGATGGGTGAACTTACATTCTTTCTCGGACTGCAAGTTCATCAATCACCCGTGGTATTTTCTTGAGTCAGTCCAAATATGCCCTTGAATTGTTAAACAAATTTGGAATGAAAACATGTGACACCTATGCCACACCAATGGCTCATACCAAGAAGCTAGACGATGATTTACATGGGAAATTGGTGGACCCTACAAAATACCGTAGTATTATTGGGTCTCTCATGTATCTAACAGCTAGCAGAGGATATTGTCTTTGCCGTTTATCTATGCTCCGTTATCGGTCGCGACCAAGCTGAAACCCACCTCTGAGGCTAAAAGAATCCTCCGATACATAAAGGGAACCATTAACTTGGGGATCACGGTATCCAGAAGGATTCGGTTTTGAACTAATCGCTTTTGACGGCACGACCACGCGGGATGCTTAGACTCACGGAAAAGCACTTGGGAGCTTTACAATTTCTTGGTGATAAGCGGTGTCATGGCAATCGAAGAAGCGAGGATTGTACATTTGTCATCAACCGAAGGCGAGAATATGTAGCCATGTCCGCATGTTGTGCTCAAGTCATATGGATGAGAACACAACTCAAAGACAATGGTTACGTATTTGAGAATCGATGTATTGCGACAATCAGTGCCATTGCAATCTCGTGCAATTCGATTCGGCCTTCGACACTCGAAATCAAAGCACATCGATCTTGATATCATTTCATCAAGGATCCGCGTGGAGCAGTCTTGTTGAATTATATTTTGTGGAGTACGAATACCAATTGGCAGATCTTCTCACCAAAGCCTTGCCTCCCGCTAGGTTTAATGAGTTGGTCCACCGGATTGGTATGAGGTGTTTGACTCAAGAGGAATTGGATGATCTCCTAAAGCAGTCTTAAAAACACATCAAACACCAAATTCTCTTTTGTAAATAATTTTTCAAAAACAAAATACAAAATTATAAAACCTGATAAAACAACAAAAATATTCTTCTAATCTACATTTCTTTCAACATTGCAAGTACATTTCTTCCGTCAACACTTTAATCTTTCAAAATTCAGTATTTTTCGATCAAGTGTTGAGGGGGAGAAAATAATCTTTAGCTTGCTTCAAAACATCATTGTACTTGCATGTTATCATATCTCGGTTGACTCTTTTACAAATGGTGGTACATTTCCTGGTTCAAAGACACTCCTCGGAACTTAATTAATAACCTTTCATTATTTTCTCAAGTCGAGAGGGAGTGTCGTCAAGTTTCTTTCCTAAAATCTTCATTTGGTAACCAAAAAAATGGAAGTTAAAAGGCTTTGGATGAAAAAGAGGAAAAGGTGGAGGGACCAAAACTGTCAAAAGGTTAAACTCACTTTTAATAAAACACCCTCCCACCTACTTTTATTCTTCACATTTATTACACTAAACCAAACACATCCTACGCCTAAATTCATTCAAGATATCCGTGATTTGATCTTCATTGTGTAAGTGTTTTTGTGATCTAAACATGTTTTTAAGATAAGGTTTTGAATTTCATTCAAATCCAACGGTTAAAATTCATGTTATGAGTGATTAGGTGTTCTACGCTTATGCGTAAGAATACACAATCAATATGTGTGTGTTTGTGGTGAAATGATTTGTGTCAAAACGTTTTAAATACATCAATGATATCAGTTTATCCATCAAAATCCACCCGAGAAACATTATCAATGATTTTTGAAAATTAGGGTTCTTATGTCGAATTGGGTGTTTTCGAATGTGAAGTGTTTTGGTCAAAAAGATTGTTGGGTTATGTTCTTATGATGTTGAATTGATGATTTCCACCTTTATAACCACCCGAAACTCTAAATCATCAACAATTTGGAATTAGGGTTTAACGTTCATAAGTTTGGGTATGTTTGATTCACCATGAATTAAGTGTTATAACTTGGTATATAGACTTCCACAACACTCTTAAACTACCGAGAAAATGTTTGGTGCATATTCCATGGCTAGATCTCATACTGGCGTAGATTTAGGGTTTAGTCTGCGTATGCGGTTCTACGTAAGCTTTTTAACTGTCCAAATGTGTTTTGATCTGTCATAAAATGAATGTTATGTGTTTAACATTGATGATATGATGCTTTATTTCGGGCTTGCAACACTTAATATTCAGAATCAAGGTTAATATAAGCCTCGCATAAGGATCACCACGCGTAGCTTGTTATCGTAAGATTTGTCTTCGCGTAGCTACGCATATAGGTTCTACATATGGGACTACGGCGTATCACGTGAAGGATATGCGTAAGCTTGACCTACGCATAAGGTCAACTCTTACGAGTAGCCTTACGCAGCGTAAGGTTAATATATGCCTCGCATAAGCTTTACGCGCATAAGGTCCTCTTTTTTCTACGCGTAACACTTCTTACGCGTAAGTTAAGACCCTACGCGTAAGTTTACGCCTACGCATATATCATTCCTGTCTACGCATAACTTTACCAATCCTACGCATAAGGCGTGATCATACCTTCGTTATGAATTGTTACGTGTACAAACTTGTAAATAAACTAATCATATCATCACGAATCCTAAAATGTCACTAATAAACTGAAATCGTTTGATATGTTGTGAACAATAAGTGATAAAATAAACTTTAAATCTTAAAGTTAACTAACTCACTGAAACATTTCACGACGTCATTGGACTATTGAATATACAAGTGACTTAGGACTCGTAACAATCATTGACCCTGTACATTCAATAACTAGACAATAAGACCTTCCGTTGACTAACATTATGTCTTTCGATATGTTGGTTCTTTTGGCTAATGTTATTTCGAGATCACGACATGGTGAACAAATGAATATGGATGCACACGAAGTTCTCTCCATTGCCGATATCTATCCTCATGGCTATCCAATGAAGATAGGAAAGAATAATCTCCGTGTTGACTTTGACAACCTCACTTGCTCTGAATCTTCATGTTTAATTGCTATTGATATTTTGAGGACTCATCCGTATCAGAACATGCTTTCACACTCTGCAAGCTGTTCACGAGATCTACATCCAACAGTTACGGAACACTATGGAAAGGGTCAAAGGACAAACTGCTGTGGCGGTGACTCTGAATCACAAACAAGTCACCATTACACTGCGAGACTTAAGAACATTCTCCTAATTCGATGTCGATCCAACCAAACTATATGCCACACCTGCTGAAGAGCTCACTCTCCAATTCTTAATCAATATCGGTTATGGCGAGGCTACAGGAGTAATCACCAAGCATTCTCACGTAGAGCTTAAGAGTATTCCTCAACCACGGAGAACTCTCTACATGATCATCACCAAGTCTGTTTTTGGTGGTGGCTTGGCTATGAGCACCCTAAGCTCATGGAGCTGCAAATATTCTGGGCATTGGTCAACAAGAAACACATCGCTATCGAAGCTCCGATTTGGGATGACATGATGTCATTTCTCAACAAACTTGGCTCAAAGATTCCCTACATCGGATATACTAAATTGTTGATCCAGAGAGCACTTGGACTTCATCCTGACATTCCCAAGAGGCTCAATGACCCTGACAATCACGACATGTTGACGGAACCCATTCTATCTGTCAGAATCAAGGAAGCGTCTACAAAGAAACAAGGTGTGCCGTATTTCCTTCTAGCGAAGATGTCGAGAAAGCTCGAAGCGTACAAAAGGTATGCAGGCGGTCAGACAAGGCAAAGTTGGTCATCTCGACGAAAAATCTTACGGAACACCGTAAGGAGAACCAAAGAGGAAGTGCGGGAAGTGCGGCAAGTATCTTGTGAGTCAAAGGAAGTTCCCCAAGAGGAACCCTCCTTCAAAGAGGATTGTTCCATCTAAGGAAGCTGCTCCCATCCCAATTCCCAAACCCGAACCGCAAAGAAAGCTTGTGGGCGAAAGCTCGATGAAGTGCTGACACAGGATGAAGAGATTACCTTCTCGAATGCGCAAGTATCCCTCCTCCAAAGCTAAACCTACAAGTCCAATAGGCGAACATGGAAAAGGAAAGACTCACGTACTTGAGTCTCATGATGAAAGCTCGAGAAGAAGAAGAAGAGCAAGCTGGATCAATCCTACGGGAAGAAGTTTAAATTAGTTAGACAAATTCTGAAGAATTTGCAAAAGATCAAATGGGTGGCCGGAGGATCAGTGGTCTTGTCCACTCTTCACCAGTCCGATGCGGTTAATCAACCCGATAAGGGATGCGGTGCCACCACTCTTGTGCAACAACTAACGCTTGTGAAGGAGTCTACTGATCTTAACATTGAGGAACGAAAAGAATAAGGCGAAGAGAAAGCGATGAAGAAGCTAAGGAAGCAGAGCGGAAGAAAAGGCTAAAGCTGGACATGATGGCGAAGAAGATTATGATGACTTTCTTCTCAGCAGTCCAACTCGTTCCAAGGAGGATACTGTTGCACCTCCAAAGGACCCCGAATCTCCTCATGTCCCCTCCTCATCCGATTCTTCATCTCACTCATCACCACCACCATCAAAAAGATCAACAAAATCATCATCCAAATCCGTGAAGAAACCACCTCGATCTTGGATTTCTCAAGCTCATAAACGGATTCACAAAGTTGTCAAACAAGTCAGGAAAAGCGTGCTCTACAAAAGCTAAATTTCTTTCTTGATCACATACAGACATATGTATGCGAGCATGACAAGATGGAGAAAGAAAGGAATTTGTTCAGAAGTTCATGAAGAGTCATCGTAAAGAGGAACTGAGCGAAATGATCGAAGGTTACACTAACAAGTACCTTTGGGATATCGTTCCTAAAGTCCTAAAGGAACTGGAAAAGCGACAAGAGATCATACTCACAAGTTTCTTCTCGACACCTTGTCCCGGTGTGACTAGAGAAATATTTTCCCGACAACTCACCCCTAACATCGTAGCATTGGTTAAAAATACAATGGCCAAAGAAACTGATCTCTCTGAATGCGAGTTAATCGCTAAACTTGTGATACAAATGTCAAGCGATCGGAGCGTTTACCGGATGAAGCTAAATTTTTGAAAATCTACTTGATTTTCAACTCGGATCATCATGCAAGGAAGTCAGCCGATCAACCCAACGACCAAGAGATGGCGATGATAAGGATAAGGATTACGCACCTAAGCGTCGAAGCGTGCGGTAAATCTACCTCTATGCCACCTCCTCCACCACGAACTTCTTCTCAACAAAAGTCTCCTCCACCTCGGTCTTCTACTGATAAACCTCGGGGCGATTAGAGTTACCACCCACGACTCATAAAAGCGGTGATTACTTTGAGTATACGGGTGGTGGCGATGAAGAGGTCCTTGAGCCCCGACAACAACCCACCTCACCCAAACAAGTGCGAGAAACGGTATCATCATCAAGGCCTTCCAAAAGAAGAAGAAGAAGCGACTCGGCCTGGAGTCGTCTCATGGCTAGATGACGATAAAACCGAAGAGTTTGAATGGTTCTCCACACTTGTCAATCAAACTCCCTACCCTGATGAAGGTCAAGAATTGGTAGACGGTTCTACATTGGAGCACGTAAAACTTTTGCAAGAAAAGTTCCATGTGAAGAAAATGACGAAATCTGAGTTGAAGCGAATCAAGAATGAAGCGTTTCAACTTCTTAAAGACGACTCACGAAAGCGCCGTCAGGTCGAATATCATCTTGAGAACATCGCTCGAGCTATGTCTAACGACATGGATTGGCTCAATCCGGAAGCAAACATTGACTTCACACAAAGGGACAACCCTCCATACTACACCGATTGGACCAAACCCCTACCGACCATTGGCCAAGCAGACGAACCACGGATTCCCTTTCGATACTTCTTTAACGAGAGACGGATTTTCTCTTACGGTAGCGATGGTTCGAAAATCACGCTACATCATTGACTCTTCCATTCCCAGCGACTATTTACTCAAACTGCATAGCTATCGAGGAACGTGCAAATCACTTGTTTTCTGACAGCGTGCAAGCATACGACCAAGATGCATTTTATGGGATTCATCATTGGCACTGAGCCGAAGAATCTACTACTGGCTGCACGGTTCGAAGTCTCAACATGCGATTGTATAGTTCTAAGGACATCGTGGCCATCAAACACATTGATCTCAAGTCTAAGTGGGACTACACATTCTTAAAGAATATCATAGTCAAGCGACAAGATGAAACAGGGACTATGGATTCTCGAGGTGACTTTGAGAACTTGTCCCTCAACGACATCGAAGACATGTACCTTGCCAAAGTCTGGTCTATGAGACAATTCTCGTGAAGTTCAGCGTGAATTTATCAAGTCGGTTCTCATCTTCATTAGGCGCATTGATCAAAGAGCGTGTTGAAGATATCCGATGGCTGTTGAATCTTATCGGAGCGCGTGTCAACCTCACTCCTCCAACGCTTACTCTTCCCGATCTCAATCAGCTACCTCAATATACGCTCATCGGCAAACCTTTCGGAGTTGTTTACCGCAGTGAACTTCAAAGCGCTTAATGGCGTGTAGTGATCTTCGAAGTCGGGGATCATACTTTGAAGCTGGTTAGGGACGGATTAGCGTCTGAGGTTGAAGGATATACGCTGAAAGTTGGGTCTCGTAAGCTGGAATTCTCGGGAAAGGAGGGATGTGAGAAGGATCATCACCATGATTGATGAGCGGTTGTTGAAGGGATCGATTCAGGCGATTGGAGAGCTATGTTGGTGGTCGACCGGGAGAAACATCACCGGCTTTCAACGTCTGCAGCGCACTCACAGGAACATCACGCACTTCTTGGTACCCCTTGAATTGTTTCCTTCATAATTTTGGATGTATGATTATATATGTCTATGGCTTGTGCACACATAACGATTGTACAACCCGTAATGGTCAAGAAAGGACCGTAGTGCGGCGGCTTCATTGCCACAATCCTTAGAAAAAAGCGAAAGCTTCTTACTTTTGAGTAAAACCTATCAAACCTTTCATTTTTCAAGGTTTTGCTCAAAAGAACAAGTACTTTCCCTTAAGACTTTCAAAACCTCAACCGTTTATTTCACTTGTTGAGGGGGTATGATTCAAAACTTTGTTCACAAATTGTTCACATGGTCATTCTTCCGCAACACTTTCGAAATGGTCATATTTATTCTCAAACGTTTCAAAAATAACACTTTAATATGCCATTTTTGAGGGGAGAAAATTGTGTGATAAGAAATATGTTGTACAAAATGCAAATGAATCTGTGTACCTCGGACTTAACCACAATTGATGATACTAGCTGTTAGTAACTTCGAAAAGACTTGTCTGGGCGGGTAATAATTTCAAGCTAGTTCGCTAGTGATGTAAGCGTGTCTCATAAAGGACTTGTGCGAGTAGAATGTACCATTCGAGAAACTTTTGATAGACATGAACTCTGGCGGGTTTGACAACCTTCCAAGGTTTGTCTACACCTTCAAGGTAGTTATTAGAGCTAGTTGTCACCTAAAAGCTACAATGTAACTCTTTAACTATTCAACGTAACCGTGTCTCGATGAGGATTGTCTATCTTGATGGATCAATTCAAAAGTCGCGCTCTTTCCTCACTGTGCATTTAACCATTAAAACTATTAAGCACATGTGGAGGGGAGTATTTATGCAAAACATCATCTCTCACAATGGTTCAAACATGTTTTTCATTAACAAACCCTTTGAGAGACATTTTTTCATACAATGGTTTTAATGGCAAACATAGGTTAGTCA
Organism: Chrysanthemum makinoi; assembly: GCA_910596185.1. Classification (NCBI taxonomy): domain Eukaryota; kingdom Viridiplantae; phylum Streptophyta; class Magnoliopsida; order Asterales; family Asteraceae; genus Chrysanthemum; species Chrysanthemum makinoi. The sequence goes on along the minus strand of OU343221.1, from coordinate 96,867,650 downwards.
TGGAGTTATAAGGTGACTAAGGTTAGGAATAACCGTCCTATGATCCGCCAGAGTAGGAGGGATCTACCCAAGGACACTACAAATAGTTAGTATTTAGAAGTCCTTAGGTATGATTGTAAAAAGGAGAAAATGAGAATCGGAGAAAGAAGGAGTTGAAGAATTAAAAGAAATGCAAAGAAAAGGGTGAAAAGAAATAGCCCTCCAGATTATTCAACTTAGGGCGGAACAGGGTTCAATTCATATGCTACTTGGTTGTCACTTAGTGACGCCGGTATTGAAGATTAAAAGTCGTCATGGACCCAGTGGCGCATGCACTAAACCTTCTTATCCACTCAAGTTTCTCTCAACAGAAGCTTGTTTCATTCTCACGGGGAACCCTACGTAAACTATCGGCTTTCTCCTAGAGATTGCTGGTATTGAAGAAGGAGACCCTCTCCCTAGTCTCCGCTCAGGAAAACCAAAACGCACTATTGAGTCTAGAGCCACGAGATTCATCAAAAGATCTCTTAGGAACACTTGACATTTAATCACTTGATGATCAACTAATAAGATCATTAGTGGTTCATATCGAGTCCTTCACAGATCTTAGCAATCTGTCGAGAACATTTATGAGAGGTTCACATCTGTGATCCTTAATGATTGAATGGAAACTCTGCGGTCAACATCAAACAACCACATGGTCGCCGGTAACTCCCGTGGATTACGCGGGTGTGTCTCAAGCGGTCTGATCGTGAGGTGATGCTTGGTGTACCTCGCGACTCATCTGAAGCTGTAGATGTACTTGGTACATCGCGTTATCTCACTTGTGGGACTCGGTTCAGAGCGGCCTTTGTAAAATTAGAGTTGTGTCCTCACACTATCTTTGTTGACACTCTCGAAGTTCAAACTTGTAAGTGTCGAAAACCGCTTATTACTAACCGTTTGAAATGTTTTCTTCTTATGGAAGCTCCGGGGCGGGATGATCGTCTTGATTCTTCTCATGCTCACGCCAACATCATCACTAATGGAAGTTCTATCTCAATGCAACACAACCGTCAGAATGATTCTTCGTCAAACCAAAGAATCTACAAAGTCAAAGACTTAAAGAACTTCATCTGTATTGATTTCCAACGTCAAAGAGCGTGTGAGCATGTTGAAGAATGGCGTGGAGACACCGGCGAAGCGGACACTGGCGGTGATCTGGAGACAACAACATACTATCACTTTCACCACAAAGAACAATGATCAAAGAACAAAGTTAAAGATGGCGTCAAAGCATAACTGTTCAAAGATAACTATCTCTCTACACCGGGAGATTGTTGAATCAAGGCAATTCTTCTCACAAGAAAGAAGAATGTCGAGAAGGCGTCCTTGCTACTATTACATCAACGCCTTCACCGTTTTCATTCATATATACTTGAGGGGGAGATTGTTGGAATCACTCCTAAACAGTATTTCAAGTATTTATATTTCATATGTAATAGGTAGCTTTATTATGGCCTTTATGTTTGTTTAAGGTCAAGCTTATGTAGAAGGCCCATAAGCTTAGGCCCAAGCCCAATAAGGAATAGGGAAGGAGAGGGAGTGTTGCCCTAGCTCCTTGCCTATATAAACCATGTAATAACCCTCACTTGAGGGTTGGTTGTTCAAGTTTTCTTTCTTTCACATATGCCTACGCATAACCGGTCTTATTATTGTGTGTATGTGTGTTAGATCTTGTTCAATCGCCTCATCTCATTTCTATATAACTTGTGTTTGTAAAACTAGTGACCTAACAACCTCAAATTTGAACACCAACGTCTATTTCTCGATTTTCAGTTTGTTGATATTCCATGTAAGTTAATATTTACATGTTAGTAGTGTTATGGTTAGAATATATACATGTCATCTATCTGTGCTAAAGGTGATAACTACTATATACTTTGCTTTGATAATTAAAAAAACTATATTTACACTTCAACGTACATCATATACAAAACATTACATACCAAATTCCATAAATAAAATTCTTACTTCTTACTGTCAGTTAAGGAACAAAAAAAGTATGATCCACGATGTTTGTAACAACCATCACCACCTCATCTTTTTAAAAATTATAATAATTCTAGTGAATCATCAAATCTGCTTTAGACAACATCCATGCTCATGACTCATGAAATTACGTAAAGTAATATTCTACATTTCAAATGCTAATATAGAGCAAAACATACTTGGTTATGACTGTAACAACTCTTTCTCAGTAACTATATACGACATTAACTATACATGGAGTCAGAAGTATGCCCTGTGGCCGTGACGTAACTCCCTTTGTTAATGCTACAACTTAATTTGGCTCATTTGTGATTTAAATGACATAAATTTTTTTTATGTTTGATTTTATCAGACACTAATTCTATTTCATACCTCCAAAGGCAAAAAGAAGTTGATACAGTGGGATGCCTCATCTTAATCAAACAACAAAGTTGACTTACTTTTGAGAGGTAAGCGAGTCTCTAAATGGTTTAATTAAGTTAAACAGGAACACATAATAATCTCGAGATGAATCCTTAGCATAAAAGAACTCCTAATACTAAGACTTTAAGGCTGATATTCATCCTTAATTATCAACATTATTTATGTATTTATCTAAGGTTTACCACTATTCCAGTCAAACTCCAAATTTACACCGGCATGTGTCTAATGAAATAAGAAATAATACATCAGTGTACTTCATATGGTTACTTCATATGGTACAAAAGAAAAGCATGTCAAATTCCATTGTAACATAAAACTGTGAGTCAAATATGTATATATAGACAATTTCCAAATTTTGACACATAATATCATAACTGAAATTTTATCTAGAAATATACTCAAGAATAGGCATGCCAACTTAACTACAAACTACATTACCATGCCAAACTAATTTGCTTTCTTTGTCCTTATACCTTTGAAAATAATAAACGAAAAGATGTTCTAGAGGTGCAAAGAACTACCAAACCTTTACATCCACAATGTAAATATGTAAGAAACACCTAAGATAAATCTTCTTAATATGGGACAAGAAATACAAATCACATATCTCCCAATAAACAATCAAAGTGCAGTAGGAAAAGTAGTGGTATCCGAAACCTTCTTAATATTAAGAAGTACTCAAAATCCAATTGTTCCTTAAATAGTGCTGCCTACGACTAAGCACACACAATAAATAAACACTGACACTTAAGGATGCAATAGAAATAAAAACAATCCAAAACTCCCTCCATTCTTTGTTTGAAGTTCAATTCTATAGGTGTAAAGATGTATGTAAAGTTTGATTGTATTCAAATTGCAATTATAAGAGTGAACTTTCTTGATTTAAGTTAATATAAATTAAAGAAAGTACATGTCTGGTGCCCGTGACCGATACCTCTCTCCTGGCTACCTGAAATCATGGTATTTTGAAATAACAACCTACATTAGCAAAAAAACAAAACTATTAACTTTCAAGATACTTATCTTTGTAACAACTACATGTCATGTATTAAAGAGTATATAACCTTTACAGTATCACATAAAATATATAGATTACAAAAATCGATAGCAACAATAAATAAAGGAAGAATGCAATAAACATTCATTGATAATATGTGTTTACTTCCATGGGCTTTAACATTTATTCAACTATGAACCTCATTATGAGATAAGGCTTAAAATTGATAGCGTTGCAGAAGCAGTCCCAGCATTTGCCTGTAATGGTTCAATATAAATAATGCTTTTACCTCTAATGGATGAAAAAAATAATATAACAATATAGCCCAAAAGCGAACCGGTTGATAGTGAATTTTAATTGCATAATAACCATCAAGATCATTTTCGAAGTTTTGATTACTTAAGTAAACAAACGATGTATAGATATCTGACTTAAGGTATTTAGGGGAAAGCTAGACTTGCTTGTCTCGACCCGTACACATTTTACACCCATTCTAACCCACCTATTCCACCCATCCAATTTGTTATTTTTAAAGTAAACTGGTCCTGTTTACCTGAACAACTTCGGTACCACCATCTTGAATACGCTTTGTCAAGTATTCAGTTTCTTCTTTAGTGAAGGAGCATGCATGTTTCACTTACAAAATTGATGAAAATGAGTATAAAGTTCAGCTTTTTAACCTTAAATTGACCTCTTTCTTTACCTGGGAAAGAAGGGGCAGAATTGTAACTCACGCATGCGCTCCAACAACCAGGATTTTCACGTCTCTTGGATCAAGTCCCAAAACACCCACTGAAAATCACGTCAACTAAGAGCAATGGATATCATCACAAAAAAGAACGATGCAAAAAGTTATGGTCCTAAACATTGTCTTGATATTCCTATCTCGGTCACCATGTAACAACCTGTTGGATCGATGTACTCTAATCAAACTAACTTAAATAGCTTGTTAAGGTTTAATAACCTCGGATAAATCCTAAGTTATTAACAGAGAAACACTGAGTAATCTTTATTAAGTACGCGGAATTTACTTAACAAATCTAAGAAGAATAACTATTATTATTAACTCTAAATCTGCTTATTATGCAGATACGTCAACAACTCTAAGAATATTGAACTTCTCTCTAAAACTCTAATAATGTCACGCACGTATAATATCAATCTAGGGGTCCTTTTATAGGCTCAAGGATAACCCTAAACGATTTACAATTTGTATCCTTGTACGACAAGTAATCTAATAAAGAATATTCTAGACTTACAAGACTTTCTATAAACGAATAAAATAGTTCTTTGTTCTTGCAATACTTTGACTTTAATCAGCAGTACTTTGACTTTATCTTTAGCAGTACTTTGACTCTTTGACTTTTTCCAGTACTTTATCATTCTTCAGCACTTTCATATCCCAACAATCCTCCCCTAACTTGAATTCTACTAGCTTGACTTCAAGTTCCTTTGTGAATATATCTTTAACTTGACTCCATCTTTAAGGAAAGATTATGTATTAGTCTTTGGATTGTATCTCTGTAGTTTCTGTGCTTGTCAAAGTATCTTTAGAATTATTCTTTTACAACATCATCCAGCAAACTCCATCTTTTCAGCAACACAACAACATAGGACAAATTGTACATTAATTCAGTTTAAGTTGCAGTCTATTCTCATCACTTCCAGGTGTGTTAACTCCTATGAGAGGTGAATCATTGAAAATTTAATGGATTTAAGTTCTCTTTACCAAAGCCATTAACTCTGGAGTAGCCAAATGTTTTGGTGTTTAAGACCATGGTACATTGATAACCATATGATTTTTAGCAAATCATCAACTATCAACAGATTTGAGTTGTCTTTACCAAAAGCTGTACCCTTCTGGACTAGCTAGTTCTTTCATCTAATGGTGAACTAATTACCAACAATGGTTTTCCACGGCCTTTACCACAAGCCATTTTCTTGTGGGCTAGCCAACTCTTCACATTAGCTGATATGGTGAGTTGATTACCATACAACTTATTAGCAAGTTGTTAACTAAAAATGGATTTGTCATATCTTTACCAGAGCGGTTTGCTCATGGATTAGCCAATCCTTTTGTAACCATAGTGGATTGATAACCTATTGTTGTTACCATCTCAAAAACCATTTATTTTATTCAACCTTTGTTTCAAAATATTTGTTACTTAACAAAAGGTTTCTTTCAAAAAGTACTTAACTGGTTAAAAGGCATAGCGAGTACTTTGATGAAAGTACTTGTTTGATCAGCAGATACTTTGAATAAAGAATCTGATTTATCAAAAAATAATTTATTCAATTAAGATTCATACCAGTTATTCATCCTCATCAGCAATAGTAGTCGGTTGATAAACAAATTGATGACCATACAAGCAATTTCATTGTCTTCTTCAACTTCCATTCCATGCTCTAGCATCCTCCTCATAAGATCTACTGTAAGAGGATATCTTCTATTTGCAAACATGTGAATCATTGTACCATTTTCCAACTCTAGAACATAAACTCCAGATTCTTCAAAGAATCTCCAGCAAACAATTTCCCAATTCTCTTGATTTTTCCAAATGTCATCAGTGCTTTGCTCTTCAGTTTCCCATATAGTTGTGAGATCTCCAAGCATAACTAAACCAATTCCTTCTAATGGATTTTGTTCAAAGTAACTTCGCACCACATGATATAAATAGAATAAATCTACTATGTCTATGATGTGCAATAAATCCCATAGCCTGTTGAACACTCTGAAGCTTTCATCTTCTCTATGAAACATCAGATAACATCCATCTTTGGATTCCACAACTTCAAAAGCAATAATTTGTGATTTGTTCATCTTCATGTCAGCATCTTCCTTAGAATACTCAAAATCTACTATCCTTAGATAATTTCTTAGTTCATCCCTAGTTTCAGATCTTAGCTCAACTTTTTCTTTTTTGAGAACTGAACATCTTTAAATTCAGTTTTTCTTTTTCTTTTTAAACTTTTCTTTCTCTCTTCTTCTTTCCATGTAGCTTCATCTCTAAAATCTTTGATGCTTTCAACATTTTTCTTATAAGCTTCTCTAGCAGCATCATACAATCGTTTCATCTCAAAATAATTAAACCTTTGCAATCCTTTATACCCTTGACTTTTAAGATAAGCCATCATTGCATTTCTGTCCTTAGCTTTATTTGGCCTTCTTGGTAGAAATCTAACAGGAATAGGTGACTCTAAAGGTTCATCAGCTTCAACATTCAATTCCTCTTGCAACTTCTTAGCTGCTTCTCTATTCTGAGCTTCTTCAGCTTCCTTAGCTTCTCTATCTTTAGCATTTAATTCCTCTTGAATCTTTCTAGTTGCTTGTTCATTCAAAGCTTCTTGAGCAGCTCTTATCTGTGCTAAAGTTAGTTTCTTCTTCTTTACTTCTACCAAAACACCTTTTCCTTTATCCTTAGGATCAATAGCAGGTTGAGAAACTCTTGATTTTTCCTCTTCTTGCACTCCTGGAATATTAACACCACCCCTTGGTTGTGATAAACCTTGCAAAATTAGAGCAATGGTTTCATCTTCACTTGCAGTATGGATGGGTTTGGGTGTAACTTCTTCTTCTTGTATAATATGTTAGAAGGACCAACAACTTCTTCATGTACAGTTGTAGAAGGACCAGCTTCTTCTTCAAAGTCTAACAACCTTGGAGTAATCAATTCTTGGTTGTAAGATCCTTGTTGTTGAAAAGCAGTACTTTGATCTTCAGTACCTTGATCATCAGTACTTTGAACTGGAACATCAATAACTTGTTCCTCAGTTTCTTGAATAACCTGTTCTTCAGTCTTTTCATGTTCTTCAGTACCTTCAGGTTCATTCTTCTTAACAACATCTTCTTTCAAATTCTCTTCTTCTAAATTCCTCCCCAATTGGACAGAAGAATGTTTGTGAACCTTTAGGCGTTTACTTTTATTAGACTGCCTTTGCTCCTTCTTCTTTGATTTGACCCATATACGATGATGTTGAACCAATGGCCAAACAAAATTCTTGAGCCTTCTAAATTTGAGCTTCAATTTCTTTATCTGCTTAGCTTGAGCCTCAGTAGTCTTTTTCATCTTAACCAACTCTCTTGTCAAAACATAATTATCCAATGTTAAATCTTCAGGGGATATAGTATGTGAATCATCTCCTTTAACTGGTGAATGTTCCTCTGGTTGAGAATGAGGACAGCAGATCTTTGTGGAGATGGAGAAGGTGAAACTGCAACATCTTCTTGAACCGGTACTTGGGGCGGTACCTTGAGATGCAGTACCTTACGGAGATGCAGCACTTGGAGTTGCAGTACTTGCGGATCATGGATTACTTTCACTAGCTTTATCTTCTTGACATCACTCTAACGGCTTGAACAACTTCCATCATAGAAGTAGTTAAGGGAGTATCCCTTCCAGTGAATAGATCACTCTTCCTAGCCATAAAGGTGAAAATTTTGGCTTGTTGAACCACAACAGGTAAAAGATTTGTTGGCTTATGAATATCTGAAAGTTATTTATTGAGGAATACTTGAACAAACCTTGGATACATCAGCCATTTTGATCCATGAGTGATATGGGAAAGCATACCATCAAGAATGAGCCTTGAAAAATTAAAAACACGATCTGTAGCCAAGCCCACAATAGCAGATGCTATGTTAGATCCAAATTGCTCCCAGGAAGTACTTTTAGCACTAATACAATGGAGCAACACATGTACTAAAAACTTCCATTGAGGACAAAATAGTTGTTTCCTGAATGTTTATTCTGTTAAAGACCTTTCATAACCATTGTGTCCAAAAGTATCCCAAATCAACTGCTTATCAAAAAGAATAGCCCCGTCTTCATCATTAAACAACAAGTCTTCTCGAATAGAGGCTTCAGTAATCTTCACAGTTCTTCCAACAACTGTAGCTCTAATATAAAATTCATCATTCTCCATATTATCCCTAGCAGTAGCCCAAAATTCTTGAATCCAGGGTTCAATTATATCCGGCTCCACTAAAAGAGCATAACTGAGTGGTGATCCAGTAAGATAATCGATTATATCATGAAAAACCACATTAGCTTCAGTTTGAGTGCATAGTAGTAGTCTGTGGGACTTGTTGAGGAGGTGTGTAAACAGCAGTACTTGCAGTAACAGTACTTTTAGGAGAAGCAGTACTTTTGGTGGAAGTACTGCCCTTCTTTTCAGATGACATAAAGGCAATACCGTGTGATTTGGAACTGATTTGGCCATTCATCTCATGCTCATACACCTTCAGATGATTGTAGAGATCATCAAAGTCCATGACATCCAAACCTGGTTGTCCTCTGATCATAGTAGCAATCACATGCCATGTGGATGGCAAACTCTTTAAGAACTTCAGATTGGCATCTTCAACAGATACTACGCCTTGTATAACTCCAACATGTTGAGGAGATTTTGAAATCTATCATATGCAGCATCAAGACTCTCTCTTTCACTAACAGTGAAAGTTTCAAATGTTGCTTGACTAGCAGATTTCGTGCATCTTCTTAGAAGCTTCATTCCCTCCAAATCTGGTCTTGAGAGCGACCCGAGTTGCTTAGCATCTTTAGCATCATGAAACTTCAGTAGATGTCCATCGGTATAAGATAGGAGAATGTTAAGAGCCTTCTCTTGATTCCTTAAGGTAGTTGCTGGTAAGGCGGTTTAGGTGCTTTGGGTTGTCCAGGAACATCAATAGTTTCTGGAACTACCTCATTACCATTGACAATTACATTCCATAATGCATGGTGCGTAATGGCAATGTACTGCCTCATCTTCATGCACCATAGGTCATATTCTCCCTTCTTGATGATTGGAATTCTGAGTGAGGAGATTGATGGTGGTGGGCGAACTTCAGTCGACATCTTTAGGTTTTGTTGTAGTAGGGTTTCTTCCTAGTCAGATTTTCCACACAAGCTTTGATACCACTTGTTGGATCGATGTACTCTAATCAAACTAACTTAAATAGCTTGTTAAGGTTTAATAACCTCGGATAAATCCTAAGTTATTAACAGAGAAACACTGAGTAATCTTTATTAAGTACGCGGAATTTACTTAACAAATCTAAGAAGAATAACTTTTATTATTAACTCTAAATCTTCTTATTATGCAGATACTTCAACAACTCTAAGAATATTGAACTTCTCTCTAAAACTCTAATAATGTCACGTACGTATAATATCAATCTAGGGGTCCTTTTATAGGCTCAAGGATAACCTTAAACGATTTACAATTTGTATCATTGTACGACAAGTAATCTAATAAAGAATATTCTAGAATTACAAGACTTTCTATAAACGAATAAAACAGTTCTTTGTTCTTGCAGTACTTTGACTTTAATCAGCAGTACTTTGACTTTATCTTTAGCAGTACTTTGACTCTTTGACTTTTTCCAGTACTTTATCATTCTTCAGCACTTTCATATCCCAACACAACCATATGATAAGGTGAAGGTTGGTAAACTTCCGAGGTGTAAGGGATAGCTTATCAAAAGTGCTCATGTTTTTATTTATAATCAGGTAAGCATTTTTGACAAATACAATTCCCAACCTGATATTTCAAACAGTCTATCACCCAAAAAAAATTAGATAAGCAATTCATATAAAAATCCCAAACGCCGTAATAACTGCTTATCTACTGTATTAAAATCCATTTATGTTCATATGTTACAGAACTGTAACCATTTTGAAAACCCAGTCAGCCATTTTTAGTCCTTCAAAACAATGATGAAAGACCTTCTAACATCATAAACTACTAAAAATTTGTTTTTAAAAATAAATGCCAGCTCTTACTTTCTAATACACATAAAGGAAGCTAAAATGGGGTCTTAAATCTGTTGCTATTATTTGAGTTTGTGACATAGGATAACTCAAATCAGATAATCAACGTTAGTGAGGGCAAAACCAATTCTGCTTGAATATGTTGCTATTATTTGAGTTTGTGATCGAATAACATAAAAAACCAACAATAATTTTAATAACAACACACCCACTACTAAGCATTCAACCAAAATAACTCAAAAAAAATCACAGGTCTACATTATTATTACTCAAAAAAATCCTTACCACTGTTTCGTTTCTTCGCATCATCCATCTTAACATAATCACTCATTTCCATCCCGACACTCCACAGTGCATCTTAACACATTTGGACATGTTACCACGCAAATTAACCATATTCACCTTTTTCTCCAAGAATTTGAAACACAACGTACCAATCTCCGTAAGCGTGCTAATAAGTAATCGAGAAAGGATGCGTTCTTTGATGATAATGTAGTGTGTTTTCTTTTTGTGATGGGCATGGTATCTAAATCAAAATAAGGAGGCATTTGGAACTATTAATTCAAATCGGCTGACTATGAAAAGCAATCCCAAATCTTTGGTGTATAACAGATAAGTAGAGTAAATAAGAAATTCTAAATATACAAAGTTGCTTATCTACTGTTTGCAAAACACGATAAGTTGGTTGAAGACTTGAAGCTCATGTTTAACAGTACATTCTTTCACCCGAACTGCAAATGTCAGAAAGGAGGCGGCCTCCTAATATGCGAATTCTGAGCTTTCCTTGCCGCCACATACACACTTGCACAAAACACCAATAAAAATGTTTCAATAAACTTATAAACCTATTTCATCCCGTTATCCAACTATCTTGTTTCCTGACCTTCTGTGCATTCAAGAAAAGATATACCTTTCTGATTCTCAAAGTCAGAATAGGATCGATGGTTATTAAGCCTTGATATCAAATAAAGTGCAACAGTATGTGTTGCATTTTTTCCTTGTCCACTTTTTACCTCTTTACGACCTTCTATCTTGATTTCCCTAACCTACATTCCATTATACACAAACTCAGATGTCTAAACACACACTTCAACTTTTAAACTCAAATAACAAAAACCCATTTGAAATCCGTCATCGCTTCCTAAGAAAGTTTACCTATTATTCGCATAAAATATGGGGCACCATTCCAAAATCATACACACTAACGAACCAAACTAACTAAGTGATAATTAAAGTCACATACTCCAAATAACTCAATATTAACAAATTATGGTCAAATTAAAAAAACAGGTAATAACAATATCAGGTGCAAACAAATTTACCTAAATTTTTAAATTGTATACTTTGTTCTTGCGCATCACTTTTTAGCTTTTTTCCTCTCATATCCGAGAAACATTTATTTCTTTTCGTTTTTAATGCATTCAATAAATAATTTGGCTATATACTTAACTAACATAGATATTAATGGCATGTAATAGCAACGTACTTTTTCTTTTGTGCCATTATTAGATACGAACCTATAAAAATACCACAATACCCATCCAACTTTCAAATTTTGTTTCATTATCAGATACGTACTTTCTCATTTGTTCAAATATCAGATACGAACTTTAAAAAAAATACCACAATACCCATCCAACTTTCAATTTTTTTTTCATCATCAATTTTTTTTCAAATTTTCATTATCATACGCAAATTTTTTTCATTATCATTTTGTTTTATTTACTTTGTGTATGTCTTTTTGTTCCATCTTAACTTCTTTCTGAAGAATGAATCCATCCCGAGCCTACAGTACACAATATTGGGTTTTGTGGATCTCACATCAAAAGAACCGAATTGGGATCTTCGGGAGAGGCCGACAAACAACATTCTCTCATATCATCACCACACCCTTTTGATTTGCTATACTTCAAGGGAGGGAGATTAATGATCTGAGATGTAGTTGGGTTCCAATAACAAAGCAACATTCTCGCATACTTTTTGGTCATTTTACCTCGATAACAATAACAAAGCTAACCCAAACACGAAGCATGGGCTTATGAAATTAATTACTTTATCTCTATGATGACAATTTTAACCGGCCAGGGTATGTAGCCTAGTGGCAAAAGTCTTGTAACTATCTTCGTGATATCATCATGACAAATGTGAGAGAAGTGTAGTTATATTTCTGCTAGGTGCAAACAACCCATGACTGATAATGAAACAAAATGTGGGTTCGTATCTGATAATTAAACAAAATTTGAAAGTTGGATGGGTACTGTGGTATTTTTTTGGGTTCGTATATGATAATGGCACAAATGAGAAAGTACGTTGCTATTACATGCCATTAACCCAATTCAAAATCTAATTAACACAAAATAAGGGACAAAAATCCAAATAGAGAAAAAATAATATACTTGATTAAGTTGTAACATGTTGGTTGGATCAATGCGGCCATTAAACTAAAAGAAAACATAATAATCGAAACACCCACGAATTCAAAAATCAAAAGACCTACAGAAAATGGAATTACCCACGAATTCTATTCAATATATATTATATGTTGAATTAACAAATGATCTTTAAATTACAAATTGCAAAACTATGCATTATTTTTCGAGGACACAAAGAGTATTTGTGATATCAATTACGTGACTAACCTTCTTTAAAGATTCAAGTAAACTTGCAAGCGGTCCTCATAAGGGTCTTGTGATCGTCAATGAAGCACATTCATCTGTAACTACAATTTACTTTCAGCAAAACACACGTACTACTACAGTAAAGTGGAACCTCCAACGTACCCCAATGCTTAATTCATGAGTCGAATTTTTTTTTATGATATTAGGATTTTTTTTGGATGTTTTTTTGTGAGATGCAAGGCTTTTCTGCTTCTTTGTTCCTGTAAAATATATCCATTATAGATCATAAGAAAATGTGGTATCTCCACTCAAATGAAACAAAATGATAACTCTATTATAAATTATAAGTAACAGTGACATCTCTACCAAAACAAAACAATATGGCAAATCAAAAGTTAATACGTTTGAGAGTTAGATGATTGATTCAAGCACATATTCATTAGTCATGAGGATGCCAATGTTGCCCCCATTGGACCGGTATACGCATAAATACAATTCTTGTGTGTACGTTTATAATAAGAAGTCATTATAACTCTAACCTGCACTACTTTAATAACATTATTTTCATTGACCTCTTTTAAGTGGCGGATGCATTACGTACACTCATGTCATTAAAATATATGTCCTTTCACTTCATGATAAATATTCCAAAGAGTAAGACACAATGATCAAACAGGTAGCCAAAAGTAAGTTATAGACAGAATCAGAAACTTGTTGGTGCAAGGCAAACTTGAATCGGGCCAAACTCTGTGCGTGAGAGACCCGCTTGCCTGAAACAAACAGAGATGGGAGTTATTGTATAGATTATAAACTAAGAATGACACCAGACCTATTAAAGCAATAGCTATAGAAGAGGATATGTGAATCCGAAACTTAACCATAAGTACCTCTGGTGGAAGACCATTCCAGCCACGAATTCTAGAGCCCGGAACATTTGACATAAGATTTGAAGATGCCATGGGGCTTGGACTTCTATGCCGTAATCGGTCCAGCTCATTAAACCGTTGATTGGGAAGCATACTGGAGACCCTCAAAATCTCTATTAACAACATGGATATATAATGCTTAGTTAAAAAATAAAAAAGTATGAGATAAGTTTGTTCTGGTTAGAAACAAAACACTTCATTCAATTCATATAGGAATGTACCTCATGAATTTAAACTTTAAAGCACAATATCAAAATCCCATCTGGAAGTGCTTTCGTAGAAGAAATAAAATAATGGATAAAAAACTTGCAAATAGTGTAAGTTTATAAGCATATGTACTGAATAAATATAATTCAAGATAGCAACCTGGTATCATCAAACATTAGTAGCATGAAAATAACATACATACATGAGAGGAGTGATGAGCTTACAATGCTTTCTCTTTCCATGGTGCCAATTCTCCCAGATTAGCCAAGCAATTGTGCGTCCTTTGCCGACACCAGCAATGAAAAGGGTTGGTATAGCTGAAACCATCATCTATATTAAGTATGCAATAGTCCAACCACATAAAAAATAATGGGGCTTCTTACCTCGAGCAGCTGAACAATTCCTTCTGTTGCTAACACGCGGGGAGACAGATTCCTTATCTACCATATAGAGAAAACCTATAATAAATCATATTTATTAGGATAAATATGTGTATGTGGTATAATGTCTATCAAACCATTACTGTAGTGAATAACACGCTACATGGGCACAAAACGTTACATATTGAGCAGCCATTCGAACAACAAAACTTTTCAAACGATAGATTTGAATGTGTATTTCCAGATATGGTTTGACTACATCATATTTAGCTTATGAATATGATTTGACTAAATCATATTTAGCTTATGAATATGGTTTGAGTTTGACTTAAAATTCTATTATTGTAGTGAATCACATCTAATTTAGTCTGAAGATGCGGCAAATTTGAACAATCATATTTGACCCAACATGATGTACCAATTGAGACATCAATAATAGCACGAATGGAGTTCAATATTTAAAGGTTTGAACATATTAGTAAAGTAATCACTACTACAAAAAATCTCACAGAAACCGGTCAAAATAGCTCATGAAAAGTGGTTTTGGAACCACTCTCTAAAGGGGGGGGGGTATCTCCATGTGAAAAGTAATGGGAACTGGTTCTAAAACCAGTCTCTAACTATTATATCAAGACCGGTTTTCAAGAGAAAACACGTTTGTATCTGACTGTATTACTCTAAATATATTCGTATGGAGACCGGTTTTCTATAGAAAAACATGTCTTTAAGGTCTTTTATAGACAAGTTTTGAGCTCAAAAACCGGTCTCTATCTTAATTTTTTTGCTATAAAAATTTGGGCTGTTTGGAATGTTTATTTAGACTGTTAATAAATGGACTAATCTTCGACTGCTTTCTAAAACATCAGTTTATAAAAGGGCTGTATTGTGATGGCTTATTTAATTTTCTTACATAAGTTGTTTTGAATCTTAAACATGCCCAATAAGAAACTTTAATAAGCCATCCTAGACACTCCCTTTATAAGTAGAGATTTTAGTAAGAAATCCCAAAACAGCCCCTTTAAAGCAGTTTAAATAAGTAAGCAAACAACCCAAAAGCAGTTGGAATAAGCAATACAATAAGCACCATTATAAAGAGCAATCCCAAAAAACAACATATTCATAAACCGGCCAGTTACATCTGATTAAGCAAGTCAACACCTTTATAATAAGCAATCTCAAACAACAACATAACTATAACGATGGCAAATACACCCACCCAGACCCTTCACATATTCATGGGTTCTTAGTAAACTCATTTTCTACACAGACCAAATTATTCAACCAAAAATAGAATTATAACCAAACACAAAAACAGGTACAAGACAACTTCGATACTTTATCAATAATGCTAAAGACAACATAACTTCTAGTTTTGCCTCCATTACAGATTGTTATCATGGCAAGAACTACATAACCAAATATTTCTTCACTTAGACAAATTATGTTATTTTAATAAAATAAAAAATTGGATGTGATAAATGATATGATACAAGAAGGAAGACGCCTGCCGCGTTGGGGCGGGAGCTTTTGTTATAGTTTATTGTGGACAAAAATGGTCGCAATTGTTGGACAGTATTTGTTGATAATACTGTGTCAATTTTTTGAGCTTAGTGTTTTGGCGAATGTTTTTATTTTTTCTAGTCAGTGTATTGTGTAAATGATATTGTTACTCTTGGATTTGGTATAAGCATAAATAAAGATGATGCTAGCCTCATAAACATGTTATGTAAAAGTGTATAGACAACATAATACATGAAAGCAGGAATGTGTAAAAACGCAACTAACCTCAAGTAACTGAGTAAGTATGGTTATTCTCCCTAACAGGACGTCCGAAACTCAGAAACTTCGACGGAAATACATCTGAGACATAGTAGAAACTGAAAGAATTAATATAAAGTAATATGACAGTTCGGCTTTATTCTAAATATTCAACACTTTGTTGTCAACACTACCTGGTTGCGTATAACGCGTCCGTCTCTTCCTTGCATTGTTTCTCATACCATTGGTATTCCCAGCAGATGCTACAAAGACTGTAGAACTCGGAAATGCTAGCATATAAACAACGATAGCATAACTGCTATCCCAATCTATGAATATATATACGTTCGCGTACACGAAAAAGGTATAAAATGAGTTGTATACCGTACCATCTGATTTCCTTTTGCCTCTCCTGTTTGGGAATGATTGCTGAAGCAGCACTGAAGGTGAAGCTTCATCAAAAGTATAAGGACCTCCCGTAACTGGAAATTTATCAACGCTTGTTGTACCTTCAGCATAATAAATGTATTGCATGTTCCTGACAACGCCTGCAGTAAAGTCCCACAACTTTGACCCACCTTTACACATTAGGATCACGTTAACAATAGTGTAAAGCTATATACATATAACACAGCCGAAAGATAATCCCCACTATTAATCAAGTAAATAAGAATAATTAACACAAAATGTTGCAAACCTGTTCTCGTTTCATATAAAGGGCCGCTGACCTACATTTGCTGACCTTCGTGTGATTGCGTCTCAATGCCTACCGCGATTCATTAAAAACATAAAATAAGTTAATAATTCCTGGTTGTTATACAGCAGTAATAGCAGTCAAATGAACTGAATAAAAAAAAGTACCACGTGCTTGTAGATTTATGGTATTCTATTTGTGGCCGCTGTCGCTGGCAGAAGTTGGAGACAACAAACGCATTTCATCTACTTTTCTTTTACAACTACCATAACCTATTGAGGTACTTGTAAGATCGAGAGCCTAGTAGAAGATTTAGGCATAAATGTAGTGACGCCACCATCTTCTGTAGCAATCTAAACCGCCGACATAAGAATATCGTAACAGTTGTCAACAGGACCCTCATTACTATTATTCTAAAAAAATTTCCGTATGGAAGTTTCTTTTGAAGAAAACGCCATTTTACTTTTACCCTTATCATTAACAGCTACACGATTGTCGTTTGTCGAAACATAGGGATCCGTTGTTGGCCCAAAGCAGGTTAATGAATACTTATACTGCCATTTGAATGACGCACAAATCTTTCGTACGTATGGCTTGTACAGTCAGGAACATTCAATTTATGTTTACCCTTATTGTTATCAGCTACATGATGAACCTTTGTCAAAACATTTGCAAACTATTGCACTTCGGTAGAAAACTCATTAATACTTGTCATTTGGAGATTGTTTAAACCTTTCAAGCGCAACCCATGTAGTTTCAATAAGCGAACATGTTCCATCTAATCAACTGTGTGAAACATTTACTGATGTGTGCTAAAACACACATCATTTTATATCTAAAAAATATGCCAAATTGGACTAATAACCATTAAATATGTCAAATTATATTGCAAATATGTTGGATTTGTGTTACTATGTCTTGCAGGTACAAGGGTTTGAAAACAAAGCAAAAACGGTGATTTTTGGATGGGTTTTGATGATGTTTTCGCATTTTCGAAGTTCCAAAGAAGTTATAAAGATTAACCGAGCACACCATTGGAAAGATCACGAAGTATCGAGTCAAATGGTTATTTTGTTTGGAGCATCGATGAAGAGAAGAAAAATTGAAAGATCAAACGGAATATGAACGAAGATTATTTTAAAGATAATGGCTAAAATTGGATCAAGGAAAAGAGGGATAAAAAGAATTAAATGCAAAGAGTTAACACAAAAAGGCTCTTGGTCTAGTGGTTGGGTGCATGCTTTCTAAGTAAGAGGTCAAGAGTTCAATCCCCACTAGTGGCATTTAATTTAACTAATTATCTCAACCAGGCCCATCTGCTCCAATTTATCTAAAGCCCAATACGTGATCAAGCCCATGAAGCAGCCCAGCAGCTATAATGTGATCCCAGATCCAGTCCAAAGATCCAAGATAGCCCAAAATCAATTGTTAACATTGAAAATGAAATTTGCATTGTTGAGTAGTATTGCCTCTGGACCCAGCAAGAATTAAATGGAGAGTTGTCATATGGAGTGAAGTTGAAAATTTATGATTGGCTGGCACGTGAACTTCTATTTTGTCCATGCGAGTGAAATTCAAACGCAGAAAATAAATCAAGCCAGGAGCGTCATTTTTTCTACCTATCACTCCCACTCGCTCCACCAACTTTAGATCTAGCCTATCAACACAAGCCACGTGGTCACTAAGGCGAGGATCCGAGGAATAATCTTGGGGGTATACACATGATCCGAGGCCAGGAGGAGAGGAGAAACACATTAATTTTACACACACTCTTTATTTATGTTTAGCTTTTAGCTTAATATTTTTAGTGCTTGTTGTAGTAGCTTATTTTTAAAAGATCTTATTGTACCAAACCTTTTTAGTTTATTAATGATAATGATGTTTATGGAGTTTACTTAAGTACTTATTTTTTTCATCTCTTTCTTTCTTTTCTTTTTCTTTTTCTTATCTAATAATCTATTTTAGCTTATTAGCTTATTGTAGCTTATTAGATTAGCTTTTTAGTGATAAGCTTTCTTATAGCTTTTTACATATCTTTTTATCTTGAATAAGCTCTTCCTTATAGCTTATTTTTAGATATAAAAGACTAGCTTTTTGGGTAAGCTTTTCACATAGCTTATTCAATAAGCACTTTTTATTTTTAGTTTCTTTTCAAAAAAAAAAAAAAAAACTCTTTTATTTACTTAGATTTATTTTCTTTTACAACTTCTTTTATAAAAAAAATCAAAAAAAAAAAAAGTTTTAATCTTTTTAGCTTATATTGAGCTTATTTTCTTCTTTAGCTTATTTATTTAGATCTAATCCTTAAATATACCCAACTCGCGTTTAATCTTCGGATTTGAACAACTTAGTTTTGGGTGGATATTGGATCTAATCTTTAAGCTTTTTCTTTGCTTATTTTGTTTAAAGTTTAGTACTTTTTATTTTGCTTATTTTTCTTTAGCTTATTTATTTAGATCTAATCCTTAAATATACCCAACTCGCGTTTAATCTTCGGATTTGAACAACTTAGTTTTGGGTGGATATTGGATCTAATCTTTAAGCTTTTTCTTTGCTTATTTTGTTTAAAGTTTAGTACTTTTTAGATCAATAAGCTTTTCCATAGCTTATTTGATCCATAATATTGCTTATTCTCTAACCTTTGATAAAGTTGTGATCTTGCTTAGTTTCTCATCATTTTCATCCTAAGGCGAGGAGCTTAAGGGTTTTATAAGCTTACTTATTAACTAAAGTTTAAAGCTTTTTAGTATTAATAAGCTAAATTAGTGAATAAAGTCACAAACTTTATTAAATATTTGGTTTTATTAAAGCTTATAAAGAAGTAAACTTTAGGGTTTGATAAGTTTATAAAATCGGGTGGTTTTATTCGTCTCGTATTGTAGATCGGGTTCTATTCTCCTTACTTTCTTTTTTAGCTTGTAGAAAAATGATGTTTGTTGAGCTTATTATTATTATCTTTGTTGGTTTAGTTATGACTATTAGTGAGTAGATTTTTATTATGTTTGTTAAGTGATTGATGAATTGTGAAATTAAGTGTGGAATATTAGAGATTATTAATTGGTAGCCTTTGGTTTACTTGATTTGATTTTTAAAAACTTTAACGGGCAAAAGCCGTTAAGGATGTTAACTATTTAACCAAGTAGATTTTATCTAGATAAAAAGTAGGATTTTCAATATAAACCAACGTTGTGAGAAAAATCTACATTCTAAACGGATAATTAAAGGTTATTAATTAATAATTTCCGGATTAATCGATGATTTGATTAGTTGGTTATTTTAACGGGCAAAAGCCGTTGGGATAATTAATTATTTAAAGTCTACTAATTTTTACCTCGAAAAATAATTGTTTTCAATATAAGCCAATGTTGTGAGGAAATAATTTGTTTCGACGGGTATTAATTACATAAGTGCTTTTAAGGAAAAATCCACACTTAATGAACTTTTCACCACACTTGACAAGCATAGCTTTTTATCATATATTGTTAGTCGGTATTATTTGCTATTAGTTTAATTTTTATCTCACTTAAAATAGTTGCTTTATTAATTAGTATAAAAAGTTTTAAAAATTAGCCTACAAAACCAAACAAAAACCAAAACGATAATCAAGCATCATTTTAAACGAACAAACAAATACATAAAATTCAATTCATCTCTCGCCTAGGAATACGACATCCGGAAGGTTGATTATTACTTGTCCTCAAGTGATTGTTTAATCTTAATCGGGAAAACAAATTTTAAAACTGCCCTTTGCTACAAATCGAATCAGTTTTGGCGCTTATTGCGGGAGAGTGTTACGATTTTTTTGTTTTGTTTTAAGTTTGGTGCCTTGAAGAACCTTTTCTCCCAGAAAAGTTAATTTTTGCAAATTTTCAAAAATCCAAAAAATTTAAAATCTTAAAATACAAAAATATTTTTTAATTAAACTTTTTTCAAAAAACACAAAATATTTTCCTTTTTCAAAATATTTTCAAAAAAAAGCCAAAAATATTTTTCAATTCACTTTCTTTTTAGTGCATGAGCACTCGATCTTCTTCAAACGAATTAAATTCTCCTCTTTCAAATCCCGAAAGATTAATTCGACAAAGAAATCGTTGTGATCCTTCACATTTATTTAATTTTGAAGAACTTAATATGGTTAATAATAATCAAAACATCAATCAAGAACCGCCTCCCGCGGGTCCCATTCATCAAAATGCGGGTCATGAACTCCGCCCAATGGAGGAGCTTTTCCAAGCACCTATCGAAGGTGTTGGAGATGCTATCGTCGTGCCCGCCATTCTCGCAAACCAATTTGAGATTAAAATCGGCTTGTTAAATCTAATAACAAGCATCTCATTCCATGGTTTTGAGAATGATGATCCACACTCACACATCAAAAGATTCACAAAAAAAACACAAACTTTAAAGATAAATCAAGTTCCTCATAATGTGATAAAATTGATTCTCTTCCCCTTTCTCTTGAGGGAGCTGCCCGGACTTGGCTTGAAAAGGAACCTCCTGGCTCCATCACAACTTGGGAGGACTTAGTCTCCAAGTTC
Organism: Chrysanthemum makinoi; assembly: GCA_910596185.1. Lineage (NCBI taxonomy): Eukaryota > Viridiplantae > Streptophyta > Magnoliopsida > Asterales > Asteraceae > Chrysanthemum > Chrysanthemum makinoi. Next base: position 96,846,329 of record OU343221.1, on the reverse strand, counting down.
GTGAATCGTTTCTTTCCTCCCTTAAAAACAACAAATCTTCGAAATGCCATCACAAATTTTCATCAAAACTTCGGGGAGACATTTAGTGAGGCTTGGGATCATTTCAAGGAGCTTCTAGCTAAATGTCCTCATCACGGATTTTCACCCCTTCATCAAATTGATACTTTCTACAATAGGTTGAATCAAAGTGATCAAGATTCACTTAATTCGGCTGCGGGTGGAAATTTGTTGATGAGAAACACCCAAGAAGTATTAACAATAATAGAAAACAAAGCAAAGGTTCGTACTTCCAGGAACACACCCCAAGCTTCGAGTGCTATTGGTAGTTCATCTCAAAATGACGCCCTAGCGGCTCTCACCAAACAAATCGAAGCTATGGGAAAACAAATTGATAATATGCAAAAACCTTTTCATCCCGTTCATGTAGTAAATCAAAACTGCGAGACTGTGGTGGTCTACATCCATATTACGAGTGTCAAGCCGGCGGTGGCTACACTCAAGAGGACGTATATGCTACTTCGGGGACCTTTAATCAAGGAAACCGAAATCTCTTAAGCTATCGTTCTAACAATTACCTTGGACCACCCGGTTTCAATCAACCGAACAATCAAAATCAAAATCAATCGAATCAAAACAATCAAAATAATCAAAACAAGAATACCCAAAATCAATACCAAAATCGTCAAAATCAAGGTTATAATCAAAACAACCGTGGGCCAAATTTTAATCAAGGAAACAATTATAATCAAAACCAAGGCCCAGGTTTTAATCAAAATCAATTTCAACCTCAAAATGCAAATCAAGCTCCAATTCAATCTTCCACGGATGAATTGTTGCGACAATTAATCTTGAAACAAGAAACTCAAACCCGAAATCAAGAAGCATTAAATAGAAATCACGAGGCTACAATGAAATTAATGCAAGAACAGATGGGCCAAATGGCTAAATTACTTTCCATTGGAAATCAAGGTGGGCTTCCTAGCAACACCATACCAAATCCAAGGGAAAAAATGAAAGCTATAACAACACGAAGTGGCATTACTTTGGCTGGACCCTCATCTCCTTCACCTCCTCTTCCTACTTCTTCTTCTAAGGAGGTGGAGCGAGACCCGGAGACTACCATGGACCAGGTGCACGATTCATGTCTAGGAAGTACCGCCGCGAGTCCCACCTCCGGTTGTCCAGCCACCTACTCCTTCTCCTAAATCGAATGAGATTCTTGAGCGTAATCCTCATCAACCTCCCATTCCTTATCCATCAAGGTTGAACAAGGATAAGCTTCAAGACAAATCTGATATTCAAATCCACAAGTTCTTGCAAATGTTCAAGAAACTTCACATCAATATCAGTTTTGCCGAAGCTTTAGCTCAAATGCCAAAATATGCTAAAATTTTAAAAGATCTCTTAACTAACAAAGAGAAACTTCTTGAATTGGTGAATACTCCTCTCAATGAGAATTGCTCAGCGGTCCTCCTCAAAAAGTTACCCGAGAAACTTGGAGACCCTGGCAGATTCCTCATTCCTTGCGATTTTAGTGAGATAGAGAGATGCATGGCCCTAGCCGATCTAGGAGCCAGCATCAATCTAATACCTCTTTCTATGTGGAAAAAGCTATCATTACCAGAACTTACTCCCACTCGTATGAAAATTGAGTTAGCTAACCGAACGGTTGCATACCCGGTTGGTATAGCTGAGGATGTCTTCGTACAAGTAGGGAGGTTTACCTTCCCCGCCAATTTTGTTATTGTTGATTATGATGTCGATCCCCGCGTTCCCCTCATCACCACACCTCTACAATTTAGAGGACTTGCCTCCTAGGCCATCTCATCCGCTTCCGCCAACAACATTCTCCTCATTAGGAGGACTAATGGTTCAAAATCAAGGTGTTGAGTCAACACTTGCTCCGGCTTCCTTTTCGCCGTTTCCATCATATAATCCCATTTGGATTATGAGAAATCATCAAAGTCAACCACCCGACCATATGGAAGTTGACACTTCTCTACCACCACCATCATTCTTGGTTGAGTCATTCTCAAATGCACCTCCACCAATCCCTCCATCATTTGGAGCTCCAGAAGTTGCTTCACTTGATCCTTCGCATCAAGCTATTTCTTTTCTTCCACCACCACTACCTAGCCATGAAAAAGATTGCTATCATTGTCAACATGTTAAAAGTTTGATACATGAAGTACGAGAAGACCAAAGTTTCATGTTCTATCATCTCCTCGAACGTTTCGACGAGATCAAACCTAAACAAAACTTGAGCTAGAAGATTTTAGTGGTGTCCTAGCATCAAGCGATAGTTGGTTTAGAAATTCCGAGTCATGTATTTTCTTATTTTCTTAGTTTTTAGAGTCATGTATATCATAACTCTAGTTTTATTGAATGGAATTACATGCTATGTGTTATTGTGTTGAGCATATGATTACTTTGTATTCATATCTCTTTTTTTATAACATTACTTGTTATATAACCTTTCTTTGAAATTAAGCAGCTAAAACGGATCCATCGAATTGCCTAGACGGATCCCTACTAGGAGGGAACCAGTGGGATCCGTGAGACAAGCTTTCTTTTACTAACTTGAATCACATTTGCAAGAAATTGTGAATTATACTTGTTTTTCTAACCTTTGTTTTGTAGTTATTCAATTTACACATGAAGACTTTGACATCCCAAAGCTAGGGGAGCTTTATGTCAAAGCAATACATTGCAAATTACTTGCAATACTAGGTTTACATTTCGTGTCATCCCCTTGCATAATTGCAATCATCAAGGGGGAGCACATTCGTCTCTTAGACGAAATCTTTGCAAACTTATTTGCAAACAAACTAGATTAGTATCACTTACTTGAGGCCCTTACATAGGGATGGACTCGTCAAGGGGGAGTAAAGACGAGATCCTTTCCCGTTACTTGCTCTTTATCTCTTTTTACTTTTACTTCTTTCACATGTTTTTCTTAAAAACGATGTGTTGCTTTCCTTCAAACACTTTTTGTTTCGACAAAAAGGGGGAGAAGAAGTAAAAACTACAAATTCAAACTTTTACAATTTTAGCTTTTCCTTAAAATAATTTTATGTTTTGTCATCAACAAAAGGGGAGATTGTTAATACAAATAAGCCATATAAACGTTTATTTATATTTTACGATCTTCTAATGTTTTGTTGATAACAAACGTAAAATCATTCTAACGAAACAAATAATTTGAACTAAAAGTTTCTAACATATTCACATTTTCACATAAAACACTAAAACAAGTATAAGTGATTTTATGATTTAAGTAATATATATGTACAACAACTAGTGTTTACATATTTGGATAAAATATACACATAACTAGCATGTAGTATATTGGGTAATATAAATGGGTAGAAACTTAAGTATCACAACCCATTGGGCAAATACATTGAATGTAGTTGGGTACAACCCAAAGCCCATAACCCATGGATCATGACCCATAACCCATTGCATGACATCATGCTTATATCATACATGGATAATATCCATAACCCATGGATCAACCCATACCCAAGTGACTAAGTGCAATGCACTCAAAGATACATGTATCTAGCCAAAGATCCATGGTTCAACCCATGACCCATGACCCATAACCAAAATACCCATGGGCAAAGAGGAGCGTTCCACGGATCCCTAGCTTTGTGCTAGTCGGATCCCAACTGGAAGGGATCCGTGGGATCCGGGGAACAACAGGATTTTTCCTCTATAAATAGTGAGCCATTTCTTCATTATTTCTCACCCTTTTCTAACATACTTTCTCCCCTGAGTTAAATCTCACTAACCTTAGATCCAAGAGATCTATGTTTGTAGTTTTGTTTTTGTGTGATCTTTTAGGTTCCTCTTAAAGGCAAGATCGCCACCTTTGAAGTCGAGCAAGCTCAAGTCCATGAGTTGCCATACTTCCTCATCATCAAGGCTACTGAAGTCTTCTTGTTGATGATTCCTTTCTTTCTCCAAAGAAGTGTAGTGTTGAAGACATTATTGAAAGATGTCTCAAGTGTCAAGACGAAGATATTAGTGAAGGGTATCTATCGTCTATAGGACAAGCACTTGTGGTAGGTGCTTAGAAGTCAAGACAAAGAAGCATTAGTGAAAGGTGCTTAGAAGTCAAGACAAAGAAGCATTAGTGAAAGGTGCTTAGAAGTGAAGACACAAGACATTAGTGAAAGGTGTCTTGTAGATCTAGTCAAAGGTATTAGTGAAAGGTGCCTTAGATGTACATTCGATATGGTGTGTTTCGATGTACAAGATAGACTAGTATTAGATCCAAGGATATGAATATCCTTGATGATGTTTTAAAGGAGTAGATCTCCTTTGGGATTAGTCGTTGGTGTAGTGTGGTAGTAGTTCCTCCATTGAAATGGAACTAGGTGCTTAGCCTAGTACCTAATAAAGGGTAGGCGACGTTGTGAAGGTGTAGTTCACCTTGGAGTGAAAAAACTAGGTACTTAGGCTAGTACCTTATAAAGGGTAGGCGACGTTGTATAGGTGTGGTTCACCTTGGAGTGAAAGAACCCGGTGGTTAGCCTAGCACCGGAAAAAGGGTAGGCGACATTGTGAAGGCTTCTCCGCCATAAGGAGATTGGTGTAGTGATTACGAACTCTCGAGTAGGTGACTCGGGGAGTGGAGTAGGGCAAGGAAGGTGTCCTTGTAGCCGAACCACTATAAATACTCGTGTTGTGGTTTTGTGCTTCTTACTCTTATCTTTTCATTACTTACCTCTATATGCTTATTTATCAACATCCAACACACATATCCAAATAGATTGACATAAGTCGATCTAAATAGTTTAAAAGGAAGTTTTAATTGGCAAAACTATTCAACCCCCTTCTAGTTTTCCACAAAAACTTTTGATAAAATGAGTCATTGATTGAGGGGGAGAATGTTTTCAAATTTATATCATCTAACGGGCTTATCTAATTATCCTATATTCTTAAATGTAAAACATGTTTGCCTACGTCGAAGGACTAGGAGCCTAGGATATGATTGTTAGGATTAGATGATTAGAGTTTAATGAACACATAATTCCTATGCCTCTTTATGATCTAATTGAATGATTTTCTATGTTGAATTGACTTTTATTAGTCGATTGCTGTTTGGGTTTTGTCGACCACCATATATCTGTTTGTGTTGATTAACGTATGCAGATAAGATGGTTTATAAGAATGTTCCCGATCCGGATCCCACAAAAGAAGATGATTGGATGCTGAATGGAAAGGGCAACTATTTCTTGGGTCGACAAAAGAAGAAACGGAACTTAATTGGACCTCTATGTAGAGTTGGCATGACAAATGCAACGTCAGAGGTCTCACTGCATCAGCAGACAGTTTTCTTTCATCCCTTCAGCAACAACAGAAGCAGCTTATGATTCGCTCCACCTAACGAATCTTTGTGCAGGAAAAAGTAGTGGATGATACCATTTTTTCTTAAAACAATTTTGAAAATAAATTGGACTTAAAATTTTGAAAATCAACTGGACTTCATTTTGTTAAAACTTAAGTCACTCAATCATCGACTACGGTCATCGATTGAGCGGGAGAGTGATTTCAAATTAAATATTTTCAAAAAATATATCATCTAACAAATCAAATTCCGTTTGTACTAAATAAGTGGTGATCTAAAGATTTAATGTTATGTCATGGTATGATTTTCTTTAAAAGTCAAAGATCTTTCAAAATAAATTTTTTTCTGTTCTTGTTTGATTGTGAAATTGTTTTATTTTACTAAAAGATCTCTTAAAACTATCAAAACTGACACTAACAATCTTTAATGTCTTAAATTGGTCCTCATCCGTCAATTTCAAAAATTAAATCAAGCCACGCCTTTCCCCAAATTTTTCTAAATGATTTAAATCAATAGGGATCACAAATCTCAAATGGTTTGAAATTTTTGATCGGGGGAGAGATCGTGATTTAAATCTCAAATATGTTTAAATGAAATTGGTTTTAGTCCTTTAAAGGCACTCCTGCCTCCATGTGCCAAACGATTTCAATATATGATGCACATGATTGACGGGGAGCATTTCTAAATAACAAGATGAGAATTTAAACCTGGTCACATTTTCTCCCATGTTTTCTAAACCTTATTAAATCACTTGGGATCCAAAATCTCAAAGGGTTTGATATTTTTGATCGGGGGAGAATTTGTGATTTAATTATGAAATATGATAAAAGGTGATCGTTTGATTCAATTGTGCAGGCTGCTCTCCCATATGTGCTAAACGCTTTCGAATCTCGAAGCACATATTGAGGGGGGGGGGGCATTTCTAAAGAAAATAAACTATCAAGGTACAAATATTTATATGTTTTAACCTAAAGTACCTTGATTGATTTTCTAATGGTTTCTTAATGGCTAGTGTGATCGTGGATGTACTTCAAAAGAACTCTTTCCTCTATGTGCTAAATGAATTTTAAACAACCAACGCACATTTTGAAGGGGAGAATTTACCAAGAAAATCAAATGGCTTTTTCCACGGAATTTGTGATAAATATATTTCAAAGACCTCTTGCCTCCATGTGCTAAACAATTTCAAAATCATAAAGCACATGTTGAGGGGGAGCATTTCTAAATGATCAAAAACAATTAAGGTTCAAAATGTTTTGATATTATATCACAAGTACACTGATTGATTTTCCAAATGATTTTTCAATTGGTTCGATAAGGAATGAACTATACTAAAAGACCGACCATCTTACTTTATGTATTGGAGTTATAAGGATGATTAGGTTAGGTATTAGTTCCCACGATCCAGCCAAAACCGGAGGGATCTACCCAGAGATAATCCACTAGATAGTGTAGAAGTCCTTAGGTATGATGAAAAAAGGAGAAAAGTAAGAAATGGGAAGAAACCCAACAAGGTTCTAGTTGTGAAGTCTCGGTAAGCACTGAAGGGGTTGAAAATGAAAAAGAATTGAATGTGAAAAGGGTGAAAAGAAATAGCCCTTCATTAATTCAACCTTAGGGCAAAAACCGGGTTCAATTCATATGCTACTGGTTGTTACCAAGGTAACACTGGTATTGAAGACAAGACATCATGGACCCAGTGACGCACTGCACTAAAACTTCCCAAGCTACTCAAGTTCCTCTTAAAAGGGCTTGTTTCATTCTCACGAGGAACCTACATAATCTATCGACTTTTTCTTAGAGATTGTTGATATTGAAGAAGGAGACCCTCTCCCTAGTCTCCGGCATAAGAAACCAAATATGCACTATTGAGTCTAGAGCCAAGAGATCATCAATAAATCTCATTAGGACACACAATTAATGAAGACTTACTGTTTCATACAATGTGGAAAGTAAGAAATTATATATTGAGAGTCCTACGCATTATCCTTGTGGTATTGCCAGAACATCCGAGTGATATGTCAAATATTCACGATGAAGATGGAAATCCTTCTAGAGCCAACTACAAACAAGCTCTTGGTGGGTGACATGTAAGATCTTCTCGAAAGATCAAACTTGTGACAACTAGATAGAAACGATGGGGAGATTCACTCTTGAATCAACCTTGGTACAAGAAATGGATTGACGGATACCTTTGAAAAACCGGTCATTGTGCTCAACAACTCTTTTCTCTAGCACATCGACTGTGTATTAAGTTTTCAAAAATTAAAGGGTATTTATGATTGATAATTGATTTTCCATAAAACCTTCGTTGTACTGCAAAACACTTTCCATTAGGCAATACACGATTGTTTTTCAAATCATTTTTCATCAATCAGTGAATCTCAATTCGTTGGTTCACTCACTCCATGTTGTCTTCTTTGAGACGTTCCAGATTGAGAACGACTTAATTAGCTGCGAAACCCTGTCAAAGAGGTTCTTCGAAATTCTACCTGATCACAGGAAGTACTTGTACTGATCAACGGGGAACCGTGGTTCTTGTAACCCTATTCAACAAAAGTGATCAAAGACACCTTCGTGCGCTTTATTGCTAACTGTTGTTTGCAGGACACCCGGCGTTTGCAGCTGATCAGAATTGAGGAGTCAATCCATAACCGCATGCTCACACATCACATTCACTTATAAAGAAATCATAATAAGTGCATATCTTCATCAACTGGCTCTGATATTTTCAATCCATGCTTCTGCTATGCTGCTGCAAATATCATGAATCAACAAAGCTTTCGCTACTCTGATGAGAAGATATCATGATCCAAAATGGGAGCATGTTGGTCCAAAAGTCACAATTTCACATAATGGCGATACAACAAAGGATGAGTCAGAGATTTCCTGTGGTTGATGATCTCAAAGCTGGCTCAAAGAAACTCACCATCACGTGGATCAATTAAAGACCTCCACTTGAATGAACAAAACATGCAAACCATGAAGAACCAAAGACTACGAGCTACAGAGCAAAGAACTTATCAAGAATCCAAGAACACCAAAATGTAATATATGTTTGTAATTGAGGTGACCTCCCTTAAGGGGAGATTGTTAAAATTTAGAAAATCCAGTGGTTAAAGAGTCGGTCACCTCAAGTATATGTATTCATTAGAAAGCTTGTAGTCGTAGTCATTTAGTGATAGTCAGTAGTTAATTAAGTAACACCGTGGAGGACGGACGGGTCTTTACCCACTGTATGCCTGATCCACAGCCCGTAGGAGGCGTTTCATGTAAGAACAATAAATTGGAGCTTCATAATATATGATTTACTTTCTCTCACTAGAAGTTCCCAACTCTCTTCACTTTCTCTCTCTAAAAAATCATCTCATTCAAATTCATATGTGCTAGATTATATTTTTGTGAAAACCAATATATTACAGATAACATGCTTATCGATGAATCTGATAGCTTAAAAGTTCATGATTTTATGTGAAGGTTATGATGATGTTTACTTGACTAAAACTTGTAATCTTGTGAGATATGATGGGGAATTGTATGAGATGGATGGTTAGACTTTTATTTCTATGATTTATTGATATTTGATGATGGTTGCCTTGTGGATATGATTTGGTGGATGATGGATAGGTTTACAACATGTTTAGGACTTGTTATTAGCTTTCTACATGAAATTATGGACTTATAATATGTTAAATGCTTGCTATTATGCTTCATTAGTTAAATTGATGACACCTCTGTATAATTCATGCTATTAGACCCTAAACATGATGTATGATGAGTTTTGTGATGTTTGGCATGCTTAAGAGATGATTGGTGACTTGTTTTTTGCTTGGTTGTGATTGCTTGTTAAGCTGTCCAGAATTTAGATTGGATTCATCTAGGTGTTAACTAATGATACTTGCATGTTTTTAAGTGATTCTTGAGCCTAAATTGTAGTACTTTGAAATACCTTTCTGGAAATATAATCCTTGTAGCATTTGCATACCTGGAAGTATGATTTTTACATTTTTGAAGTTAAAGTGTTTGAATATGAATTTCTGAGTTTAAATTTGTGATGTAGTATTTGATTTTTAGTATTAAATCCATGAGGTTCTGGAACTTTCCCTTTGGTGGATATGATTTTTATATATTGTGTGACACCTTTAATTTTTGGTTTGATGTATGGAGTAGGGTGAGTGTGTTTGTCTGGGCTATACTTTTGGTGTGTGTAACTCTGGGTAAGTTTTGGACAGGTCTGGACTTATGATTTTCCATAGGCCATTTGACATGGAAATAAAATCCCCCAATTTTTGGAGAGTCTCTTAACTCATATGGGAACCCATGGGAATTTCCTTGATTTTATTTGAGCTAAGTAAGTATTTTATAAAAATCGCTAAAGTCTGGTCCATATTCGAAATACTAAAAGACAGAAACTTATGAACTTGAAACTAAGTATAAATGGGAGATAAGTTAAACATGATTTATAAATGGAACACATATGTGATTTATGATATGTCCTAATGTAGATTTAGTCAAGCGGGAACATTGAACTTGCTTGTATGCTTCACTCTTACGCACACACATTTGAGGTACATATATTCTGACCTTATCTCTTAAGGTTTCTCATGATTCGTACACATCTTTTGATATTAGATTTGATTATATTGCCTTTTATCTGAGCCTTATATTTATGGCTTCTTTATATGATCTCTGTATTATGTCTTATTGAACCCTTGATATTGAGCCTTTGCTATGCACCCTTTAGATTGGTGAACCTTTGATATTGAACCTTGCTTTGAATCTTTGATATGAACCTTTATATTATGACTTTGCTTTGACCCTTCAGTTTGATACCCGAGCCAATATGTTTCCTAGCCATGAAGGTAACATGGCCGTGTCATTGATGCACCAATGACATGACTCTAGTGTGGTTGAGTGATTTTCCACACCGTCCTTTTTAATGATATTATGCGCGCTTTATATTATGAGTATGGCCACTATGATTTGTGCATGGGCGTATGGATGCATCCTAGATTTGTTATGATATGATATGACTTATATGGTGACTGATGTTGCGTGCAATACACGTCTTTCACATTCTGGGAGCTAGCTACTCCATGGTTACTTATGATATGATATGATTTGATTTGTTTCTGGGCTCGTGGTAGATTTCTGACAACCTTTACACTTTTGATACCCCTATATTGTACCTTATGTTATTCCACAATGCACCATATTCTGTATTTCTCATCTTTAGTTTTCCGTGGATTACTCATTCACTCAGTATACTTATGTAATTCATCCGACTACCATACTATATTCCAGTTCATTTGATTTACTATACTCTCCCTCAGTTTTGGTTGGCGGCCAAGCTTATATGTCAGATTTCCACTTTATTTGTTTGCCGTACTATTATATGATTATCTGATTCATCTGTTATCATGCTATTATGTGACTATTTGATTTATCCGTTTGCTATGCTAGTATGTAATTATTTGACTTATTCGTTTACCATGTTATACCTTAGTTCAATTATTTCCGTGGGCTATGATTATCAATTAGTATTCTTATATGCTATTTGTGACTACCATGATTGTACCTTTGTTTGTAATTTTTCTGTTGCTTATGATATTGATTCGCATAGTAATGAATGCTACATGACTTGTTGATCTGCAATGCTTACACTTCTGTTCATGCTACCGTTAAATGATGGAAATTGGTTCAACTTATGTTATCTGCTTAATTGACTTGTTTAGTTGCCATGCTATATTTTGGTTTAGTTACTTCATTTAAGCATGATGTTCGTTCGGTATTCCTACCCATACATGTGTCTGACATGCTTATACTTCTGCTGGTATTTCTGTTTGTCATGATATTTGTTCTGTTCATTAATTGTTGATTACCTGACATGTGTGATTGCCATGCTCGTATTTTATTCAGTTGCTTCCGCCTGCTTATAGAATTCAGCTTAGCTTATATATATCTGATTATCTAATTTGTTGTTTTTGCTATATTTATGATTAGCTGATCCGCTGGTTGATATGCTTGTTCATTGTTTGGTTACTTATTTTGATTATGATATTGTTCATCAACTCCTATTTGATTATGTTTTGGTACTTGTATGTTTGGTTATTTATATGTACTTATATATGTCATCGATGCGATGCTTTGCTTTGGTCTCCTTTGATTTCCGTTTCTTCTGGATATCTGTTAATATTGTGTTCTGCAGGTTCCTCATTGACTCGTTATGAACATTCGTTGCGACCTTGTTTTCGGTCTCCTTGATTGTTTTTATATCTATATTATGTTTGGCTTTCGTTTTGTTATATCTGTTCACTGGGCTTTTTAAGCTCAGCCGCATTTTCTTTTCCATGCGGCAGGTACCAAGTAGGATGCTGGGCTTTGATGGGCTAAGAGTAGGAGCAATTGAGTGAACCGACCCTATTTTCCTTATTTGGTTTTGGATTCTTTTGGAAGAGTAATTGTTTTGATATTTCACTTCATTTTGAAATATTGGATTTTGTATTTTCCTTGTAAGTCATTAGTTTATATGACTTGGTATTTTATTTTATAAGACTTTCCCTTGCAAAAATTTATCAGTATGTTCTGATATGACTCCATAATGGGACATTCGGACCCTTGTCGGGTTGGGGTGTTACAAACTGTGTGTTATGAACAACTAAACCTAAGTTTAGTCTCCTTAGGTAACTTGATAATGGAGTACACCTGGATTACATGCAACTAACCTCAGGTTTAAATGGGTTTTGGCTGTAACACACGATTGCAAATAACGAGATTCAAATTTTTATAATGAACAGTAACTTGTAACACCCACTAACCAGTGATTTATTTGACTAATGGTTAGTGTTGTAAATGAATTGAACATTTTGTGAACATTTCATGAATCGTTCGGTAAAAAGTTCGTTTATTTATTAAATGAACGAACATGAACATTCGTTTAGTTAAATGAACACACATGAACAAAGTCGCGTCCATTCATTTATGTTCATGAACGTCCGTTAACGTTCATTTATGTTCATTTATTTATTTATGTTCATATATGATATCTTTTAATTGTATAATTTTAAAATTGGTTTGTTTAAATAAAACAACACTTATATAACAATATTGATAAGGATTTAAAAGGTACACTTTTGAGGGATCATTTAAGTCCTTAATCGACCACTTTTATATCCGTTACTACTTAATTTCGTCATTTTTCAGTTTTTAGGTCTCTTGAAGACAAAATGCTGGAATGATGCTTATTTGGACGAAAAGGCGTGAATATGTGAAGAAAATTGCTAAAGTCAAGATCAAGACACTCAAGCTGTTGGAAGTGCACCCGACGGCGTCACAAGCAAAGGGCGACGCCGTCCCTCTAATTGCGACGGCTCAGGAGTGAAATTGTTATTTTGTACCTGACGGCGTCAGGCTTTAAAGAGTAGGGCGTCACGACTTAGACGGCCTAGATCGAGATTCAGACGAGTCGAAGTTGAAGCGGCGGCGTCACAACCACAACGTGACGCCGTCCCAAAGTTGACTTGGCCAAGAGGAAACCCTAATGGCGGCGATACGACGGCGTCACAATTAAAGAGTGACGTCATCGCAGTTGTAACTCTATATATAGAATTCGATTTTCAGACTTTTAGAGAGGTAGATTTGTGGAGTAAAAACCTAAAACGATTTTGGTTTATCTTCGGCAGTATCTTAGGGTTCTCATACCCTATTTTACAACAAGATAAGTAATTTACTTCATTGATTTCATTATGTTTTCGATTGTATGTGTGTATGCTTGCATGTTTACCATGTTCGGCTAATTTACTTGTGTGTTTGCTTAGATCTATGAAACCTAGTTATTGAATATTGATTGGTTGTCTCTTATCTTAATTGTAATTGGCTTCGGATTGCAATAGGCCGTCGTTGTGTTTTTAATGCTTGAGTAATCTTTGTGAACATTAGTTTATAATCGCCTAGAGTTATTGTAGGCTAAAAATCTAAAGATAACCTTAGAGTTAGTTTATGAATCCTAGAGATTTTGTAGGCAATAACCTTAAGGTATTCTCAAAGAGTTAGGGAGAAAAGCATACCCTACGGCCTTAGAATACACAACGCGTTAAGAATAAGGACGTGACAATTCAACCATCAATAAAAGATAACTAGGGAGTAATAGCATCTAGGTAGACACATTTTTAATCATCATACGAGCACACATCAATTAGACATAAACTACCCCTTAGCTTAGATTAGACAATTAGATAAGTAGAGTAATTGGTAGAAGTACCACCCCCCAAATCCAATAACCCGAGATCGTACCTTTCAATTTTCTAAAAAAACATAAAAAAGATAAAAAAAATTATCTTCCTCAACCCCAACCTTAGCGTAGTAATTTCTCACTAGCATTCATATTCCCCTAGAGAACGATATCAATCCCGAGGCTTACCCTAATACTACAATACAACTATTAGGTTCACTGCCTAGGTGGTTGAAAAACTTGCTCGAAGAGAAGGGGGTTTCCTTTGACCCCGAACGCGCGTTGTACGCGTATCAAATATATTGTGCATAATTTAATAAAGTTCATGTTTGTTTGTCTATGATTATTTATGGTTGATCATTTATGTTCGTTTAACATTCGTTTAAAGTCTTAATGAACGAACATAAACAACTTATTTTCTTAATAAACGAACATGAATAAGAAAATTCGTTCGTTTATTTATCTGGTTAATATTAAACGAGCAAACATGAACAAGACTTTGTTCATGTTCGTCTTGTTCGTTTAGAGCACTACTAATACTCTTTTTTGTCCAATACCGTTCCCTCTTATTGCTTTAAATATTATTTAACCCCCAATGATTTTCCTAAATGCATTTTGGCCACCTAATAATAAGTAAAGTAAAATAAAGTAACTCTCAATATCGTTTTTCACGGGTTATGGGTCTCAATATCGTCTTCCATAATGTATGGGAAGGTTGAGATGTAGACAGCCCTAGCTCTACCTAAGGTAGACAGGCTACTTTCGGTTCTACCAAAGGTAGACAAAGACGTTCGACCGAATTTCGACCTTACAAAAAGCAAGGATCGAACTCTTGACATCTTTCTTCTAAATCAAAGATGTTAACCATTCGATCCAAGCCTTACTATATATTTTGGCCCCCTTACATTTTCCCTAAATGTATGTATATATTTATAGGGAAGAGATCTAGTGAGAAGTAATATTAAAATGAGAAGAATGAGAAAGGTTTCCAACCACATATTTTAAATAGGAGGGAGAATTTTAAGGAGAGATGCATCTACTTTGTAGGTGCATCTTATATGTGTGGTTGTGGTTTCTTCTCACTCTTCTCATTCTTATTTTTCTTCTCATTTAATCCTTACTCTATATTTATAATATATCAGTGAGTACATTTATTCGGGGCAAAGTTTTATCTTTGCTAACTAATCTTATTACAGTTTATCTTTACTACCTTATAATGCATTTAGGACATTTCTTTATATAGAAAGGCTTAAAGTTGAGACATTCTAACTTACTTAATATGAAAATCAATAGTCAATAGCCAAAAATTTAAATGTCTTAAATTATGTAAACTTGTAACACCCTCAATATTAATATACCATTAACCATTATACCTTATTTCAAAAAAATTATAACAGCCCATTTAAAAAATTGTAACAAAAATTGTAACGGCCCATTTTAAAATAGACCCACGCACCCCCACCCCCACTAATAAAAACCCACACACAAAACCTGCACTTTCATTTTCTATCCATCTCTCTCTCTTTAAAACACACAATCACATATATGCTTACTCTAGAAACACACAAAGCCAGCCATGCACCCCAACCCCACATAAAAACTAACTGCACTTTCATTTTGGTTGTTTTTGTGTTCACTATGATTTACCCCTCATTTATAATGTTAACAATCATTTGCTACACTTTGGTCGTCGTGAATTTTGCCTCATAACTGCATTCAAGTTTGGGATGGTCAGTTTCCGCAAGTTTAGGGAGGGTGATATCAGTTTTCATGATCGTGTATTTCCGGAGAAGATAGGTTGCTATGTTAAAAAAATAGATCTTCTATCTGTGATTGAGGATGAAGAGCGTTTCACGAAACTATCAGATGAAGACTCAATACAAGTTTGTCTTTTGTTATCTTTGGAAGTTATATTTATGGGTCATGAGTTAGGATCTGTTGTTAATGATGTATATCTAAGTATGGTAGAAAATCTGGATGCTTGGGATGAGTTTGCTTGGGGAGAGCACATCTGGCGGGAGTTATACGCTTCCATTAGAAATGTTAACTCAAATCATAAGGATGAGCACCATAAAGCATTGTACAAAGACCCAAAGTTTGTTCCATCCTATTCATTGTCTGGATTTATTCTGTGTTTCAAGGTCTGTATTTTTAGTCCAAATCATTTTCAAGTTATTTTATGCTAAGATTTTGTTTGTCATTTGACTTATTCATTAACTTTTTGTAGATATGGATCTAGAGTCTTCATCTCGGCACAGGCGTTGGTGGATTAATGACCCGATGTGATCCCGAGAGGATGTTTCTGGTCGAAGCATTTTCCATTTCAAAATTGGGAGCTATACAGCCAACTTTTTCCCCAGGTCAGTTAATGCGTATATGCCAACTTTTTCCTTCATGTAATTGCATATATGTCAACTTTTTCCTTTGATTGTAAGATTTATAAGTTCTTGTGTAGGTTAATTGCATATATGCAACCTTATCTAAGATGTTTTATGCTTATATCTTGTTTCTAAAGATGTTTTGTAATCTTAAATGCCTTAGGCCAAAAATCCAAATTATGACCTATATCCCATATTGCGAGGGCCAATCGAATGGTTTAGACAAAGCCAAATTTTTTTAAGTGGTATACACCAAGAGCACCTCCTCCTATAGAATACGGGGGGGTTTGGTGATTATCTAAAAAATTGTCATCAGCTCACATCTAAGGACAAAGATAGAGAGGCACATCCACTTAGGCGAGTTGTATGCTTGGGTTAAGGCTTTGGGGCGTTTATGTGACGGTTTGTTGATTCTACCTATAGAGATCAAGAGTTTGAAAGAACGTGTCTACAAAATGGAGAGTATTATTCATGTTAGTCTTGACACAAACCCTTTTCTACATATGCCCCAATTTAACTAATGTCTAATTATCATGTTTTGCAAAATACTTTGTAATGCGGTATATTACTTTCGGAAAACAAAAGTCGGACACGAGCAAAAAGTTACCTCATCTGTTCAAAAGGTATACATATATACATATATATTTATCTTTTCTTGTCATTTACTTAGTTAAGTATTATGCACACATGTTACAGGATAACGTGAAGTGTGATCTGGGTGACGAGTATTGTAGTAATCTAGATGGTGATTTTTTGAATTATTTGATTCGCCTATTCGAACATCCAACAAACACACTGCCAATGGATTTGTAGATGGTTTGGATAATTTCTCTCAAAAAGTTTATGTGGTAATTGATTTCTACAACTTTCAAATTATTCTAATTTGTCTTGTACCTTTCATTATAACTTCTTTCATAACTTTACACAGAATGGTGGCATTGAAGTGGACAAATTGTCGATGAAGATTTATCGAGGTGATCCTGGAACATGTTTTCAAGGATATATTAACTGTTTTCAAGACTTATCTTAGGTAATAACAACGATTTTTGTGATGTAATTAGGGATGATTGTGTGAAGGCGAAAAGCAAGGCTGATATTTATAGGGTGGCGAGCAGAGAAACAGAGGACGAAATTGATTTTGGAAGAAGAAAAGAGGATGAATAGTATAGAGCATAGTAATTCCAATCACATGAAACTTGCTTTACAGCGATGTGGAACTTTCAAGAGGGTATGTATCAGCGTGGTGAGCCCAGATGGAACCATGGGAAGAGTTATTACCTTTATCACGTCCCAGCATGGATGCACTAAAGAAACGTACAAATGTCCTTGATGCATTCATGATTGAAAGGTGTGAATATCTCGAACCGTGGAAAGAGGTATTACCTTTATGAATCCGCAACTGACATCAGATCTTGGCTCAATTAAGTCTTATAATTCAACTTTAACCTTGTTTTGTTTAGGGAACAAAGCCGTCCATTCAAATGTATCGATAAAATTTCATGTACTTTTGAGTTGGAGAAGTTTCGATTACCCCAGGCGGACTTCGTTGCAAGTTTCCTTGGTATAGTGGCGTTCTGTTGATCGTAATTTCTGGATGCTTTAGTTTGGGCTTGACGATAAGCGGTGTAGGTTGGTTACTTGACGAGGTGCGTTAAAATAACCATTTACAATATATTTTGGATAAAACTATTTTTCGCTATATGTAAAAATTTTGTTGAATTCTGCTTTTATTGCCCTACAGACACATTGATCTTTGGTATGGTATATGTGGTATTTGGACCATCTTCCGCAGATTGGTCAATGGTTAGTTGCTACTTTTGCGCTTCTACTTCAGACTCAATGCCCTTTGTTTTTATGCAGATGATATTTACCCATTTGCGTGGAGGAATGTGGAGCAATTATTCATTGGTAACCAATCTTTTAGAATATGATAGTTTAATTATGTGGATTATATCAATTTTTTTTTTAAACATTGTAGGTCTTCATACCCATAAATGAACAAAGTTTGGTTTTAAAACTTGACGATTCGACAGGATATCAAGAACACGAAACTTCGTCAGTGGTATTTTAATAAGAGGAGGTGTTTGGAGTGTAAGCTTCCGGTAGTTCTAGAGAAGACCGATGTGTTTGCAAGCAAAGGAATCGATCCCCTAGAATACAACATTAAGTTTAGGAATGCATATAACGTCCCCAAGCAGGGTGGGGTACTTGGTGATTGCGGCGTCTTTGTATGCTTATTTCTTCTGAGTTAGTAATTTTTTTGGCTTGATTGTTTAAATTTGTTTTTTACATAGTTTTAAGCCTTATTTCTTTAATGTTATCTTTAATAGTGTCTAGGTAAATGATGCAGGCTAGTGTTTTTCCTACTTAGTTTGGAATTCATAACCTGTACTTAACTCACACACAAGCATGTTAGCCTAGGATTCCTTGCATAGAAGTATAATGAAATAGTATACCACTAACCTTTACATGATTAACCTAGTGTTTATGAACTAGCAGTGTTGCATAAGCATAAAACATTTCATTGATAGATTTGGTTACAACAGTTTTATTAAATTTGGTTTAAGTGATACTTAAACCAACTGCATACATACATCGTATATTCATACATGTAACTGGACACATCACTTTAGGGAACTAGGAAATCACATTTAGTCTCTTTTCCTTTTTTTCTTTGGATCATCATTACACTCATGCAAAATGGTTGACTTGCCTATTAGATTCTCATTATTTTTAGGTTACTTCCCACAATAGTGTTCTTGCTACTAGGACCCGCAAATTGCCTATGTGGTTGCTTAAGTTTAACACCGCCACTTGGTTCTATAACTTCTTCTTGTTCCGACCGTATATCGTCTTCTTAGTTCTTCTAGCACTTCAGTGTCGGTAACTTGGTTCACATTTGGTCCATACAATTCATATATCTCAGGAAACATTACCTCTCTTGCTACCTTTATTGACCACTCCCTATCATCATGATTATGCTCAAACGTAACTCTTTTACCACTCATTTTTTTCAGTTATTTGTTTTTTGTTATAGATGTATGATGAAAATGCAATTGAGATTGTGGCCTTATATAGTGTAGGATCAAATTGTTTTTAGTCACTATTTTAGTCAAAAAACAGCTTTTCATGACTGCTACTTTTGCATCATCAATGACTGCATCATGACTGCATTTTCATGACTGCAAATAGCTATTCATCTTGCCAAAATTTGGCATAAATATTTGAGTCATTTTAACTGTTACTTGTGAGTCAAGTACAGGTTAACTGTTACTTGTTAGTCCAATACAGGTTATCTTTATGCATGATTTTAATTTGTTGTTTCTTGTTCTCTAAACAGATTATCTCATGGGATACCATTGGTTGTTGAAGATCTGATCCAGATACCCTTGCATATCGAGAACAGATGGTCCGTTTCTATTTCAAGCACAAGATATTTGTGTAGGTGCGATTGCTATTGTGACCTGTTGCCTTTGGGCAAAAGCTACATTGTGTTTTGTGTTTGTGAATTTGTTTGCTTTGGGCAAAACTTATTTGTGTTGCTTTTGGCTATGCTATGTTTGTTAACTGTTATATTGAAAGTTTGATGACTGTGTTTGTGCTTTCAATTGAACCATGTAATAATAAACTTTTAAAGTGCAAAACTTGCAACTTTCATTAAAAGTCTAATGCTGTTTGCCATACACACTAGAAAAAACTAAAGTATGCCACTCTATGGGTGATCCCAATTAACAGGTTGTGAGTAGACTTGTTCTTCTTGTGAGCTTGGCATTGCTTGTTGTGAGCTTCTTCTAGCAGTACCTTTAAAATTGTGTGTGCATCAAGTTATGAGTTAATAATCTGTGTCCTAAATAATGAGCTTTAAATAACAATACATAACTTACTTTTTTCTTTGGCAATGTTTCTTTGCAACTTTGTGGTGGTGTCCAACATTACCGCACCTTCCACACTTAACGGTAGGTTCCTCTCCTTGGGATCTAATACGATCTTTGTTCTTAGGTCTACCAGATTGGGGTTTAGCCAGTGGTTGGCTTAACAACTTGCAAGTAACTAGGACACTGCCAACTTGAAACTTCTCCAACAGGATATACCAAGTCTTGGTACGTAGCTTTAAGCTCAATTTTCCTAAACCATGCTTTTTCCAAATGATTACAATCCGTCATTCCCATAACTCTACAAACTGCTAAAACATGACCACAAGGCAAAGCGAACTTGCCATTTTCTACATGTGCATGAACGTTGACCTAAATCCACTATATGTATTTTTTGTCGATCGTCGACTGGTAAATCTGTTCATCTCAATGCAGGCCACAGTCGATGAGCTCTTTTAACGGTATTCATTTTCGCGGTTTACTTAATCACTTAGTTCATCCATTTGTGCATCTAAATTATAATATTCTTTAGTATTTTTTGATTGGAAAACAATAAATAAGGTAAATAGTTTACTTTTAGGAGAAAATTACATAAATCGCGTACCTTTATATTTTTCTCGGCGATTGAGTACCACTTTTGGACAGGGCTCTGTACCACTCCATTAGGTTAGTGATGGGTACTTTTAGGACATCTCTTGTTAGCGAATTGATTGACTCGGCTATTAGATGTCATGTAATTGTAGCGATTACCCGGAATATGCCCTAGACCACCTTTCAACCCCAGCCGATCGGTTGTCGTAAGCTTCTTTTTTTCGCCGCCAACCTCTTAATGCTCTATTAAAATCATCAATTAAGTAGGCTTTGCACATCTTCCAATATAAAGCCTTATGCTTTTTACTCTTCAAGTTACAATTCATCATCAAATGCCTACAACAATGCTCATGGAATGCATTCGGAGAAAGCAATTCACATGCAGTGTATTGCTACATGTCGATCGGATATATGATAGTTAAATGCGGAACTTCACCAATGCATTCTCTCAATTTACAAAAAACCATGTCCCGCGATTCACCAGTCTCACCACGAGACACACCCGTTGCAACAGGTATAATTTGATTATTCCTGTCCATTCAAACTACCCAGATTTGTTCCAAGGTAAGTACCTTTAGATGAGTTTGCATCATTATAACAATGGTCGCATATGGTGTAGAAAGCTTCGAATCTAATTAATTATTAAACGATTAGTTATATGATAATAATACTCAAAAAATAAATTTAATAGTAAAAAAATATATATATGTTTACCGTTACACCAAAAGCTATGAAAACCATCTTAAGCAGCTCTTCATCATCGGTATCAATATGTGTTCATTACGTCATTTTGTCAATTCTAAAATTATGACAATAAACGGTAACTATTCAAAAGATGCTTTCGGGCAACCTTCAAAGCGTATCAATGCCACATTTTCGATCTCCATGCTTGTTTGTAACTAATATCGATGTTGAATTCTAGGTTTATGTCATTTTGTATGTCCTTTGCCGTATGTATACGGTTTGTTGTCTTTGACTTAGGTACTAGTAAATGACTCAACAAGTTTTTTCGTAGCATTACGGTGATGCATACCTATTTTTGTTTTTGAACAAGTGTGATGGTCGTTCACCATTCCTAATTCCCATTCACTACTAAATTTGCACTTACTTGAAATTATTTTCCATTCGCAACCCTCATGCAGACAAATTACATCATACTTTACCGGATCTGATTTTCTAACCTTAAATTCATAACCATCTAAAAGAGCTTTATAACCAATTTTATTCATAAAACATTTTTTATTATCAAATCTTTCACCCGTTTCCAAAATACATCTAGCATGATCAATTTTTCCTTTTGGAGTTTTTATAATAGGTTGTGGATCTGGTGGATTGTGAATGTTGTTTAAAGTATTCATTTGCCTATTATGCTCAAACTGTTCTCTTGCCATAAAATCATTATGGCAATCAAAATTTTCTTTTTTGGGTAATTTTGAATCATTGTAAATATTGTATTGTTGGTTTAAATTACGGTGATTTTCGAAATATTCTTGTTTTGGTATTCGGAATCATGTAAACATGTATTGTGGGTTTAAATCGAAATGAGATAAAGGAACGTTAAGATCTATACCCAAAGAACTAGAAGAAGAAGGATTTCCCACAGAGCATTGCTCAATCTTTGCTATAAAAATAGTATGTGGCTTTCCTTTGCAAATTTCGTTTGTGTAAAATCTCACATCATCATCATCTACAATGTGGACACACTTTGTACCAACTTTGTACGTAAACATGAGGTTGCACGTATCGTTAAACTTGTACTTTTTCTTCACAATAGCTACTGATTGTAAGTAATATTTTTTAAGCAAACACCAAAAGTCACATCTCCGTAAACCAAATATACACTAAATTAAGTACCCGATTCTCCCATTTCTTTTGAGTGAACAATCTAATTTTTTCTAATAAGTACATTAATATATATAGCTCTTTGGTGTAAATTATGTATGTTAGTTGTATGACGTAAAATAAATGTAGTATTTAAGTTAGTAGATACTCAACTACTCTAACCGATGGTTACTCGACCTATAGTAATTAATTGTACAAATTAATATGCATTTATTATTGCATCTACTACATATGTGTGTTAGTTGTGAATTTAAATGATATGAATAAATGTAAGTTTGGTTGTAAAACTTAATGTAGTAATTAATGCACTGGATACTGATACTCGACCGACGGCTACTCGACCTATGGTTGGGTAGATGTAGTAATTAATTGTACACATTAATATGCATTTAATAATCCATCTACTACATATGTGTGTAAGTTGAAGGGTATTTAGTCATTCAATATTCAACGCACTTTTGTTTTCATGTTACATAAATACGCACCCCCACCCACACAAAAATATATCTTATTCTTCTACTTTTCTTATCTTCGATTTTAGAGTAAACTTTTGCAGATTCTAGAGCCATGATGCATTGTTTTTAAGGTAATAGAACGAACGTTATTACATCTTGGACAAATGAAAACCCTGAAGACGTTTATGGATGCCCAGATCATGTAAGTGTTATTTTGTAAAAACTAGGGTTACAATTTGAAATCATTAATATGTTACCTTTCTTGTTTACTAGGGTATAGTAGATTGGCTTGATCTCCCGATGTGCCATCGTGCTGTAACAATTATTCCAGGTCTATTGAGAGCAAGAAACAGGGTAAGCTCAATTGTTAGAAGCACAAAGGGGAAAGCAAAGAATGAAGAAGTTGTTGGTTTTGTCATGGTTATCATTTATAGCTTTTGAATTTTTCAAGTTGTTTGGTTAATTTAGTGGTTGTATTTTTCAACAAAGAATTAAGAAGTTGTATATGTTAATTTTAATGTTTGTATTGTCAAGTTGTTTGGTTAATGTATGAATTTGTTTGTTGTTGGATTCAAGTTCAAATTTAAAAACCTAGCCTATAAATACCCATTCAAGTCATACAATCATCTCATACACTTAACACATACACAACTCATATACTCAACTCACACACGGATTTTCAAAAATGTCACACAAAGATTTCTCTCAACAATTCCCTAGTCCACCACAAAATGAGCATATTTTTTACGCTTCACCTGAATATCTCTTCCCGGTATTCCCAAATGAAAATGAAGTAGCAAACGTTCAACCGCAAGTTCCGTAACCGGTAATCCCAAATGAAAATGAAGCGGCAGCCCTACTGAAAGGAGCCGGAAATAACCCACCCTTGGCATACGATCCCAATCCGTTTGGGTTAACTGAGGATCAACTTCGACTACTTGAACAAGATATGGAAGTACTCATTAAGTTTGAACTAGCCGAGGAACGTGAGGAAGCTGCCAGGAGCGGGAAACTGTCGTAGGGAGCAGAACAACGAGAATTTGAATACCGATGGGAAATGGGGCTTGGACCTGAGCAATCATATACTTCAAGTGACGAGGGTTGGGTCTCGGATGATTCCTTTTTTTAATTTGTTGTTTTATTTTGAGAACAATGTATTTCATGTCCTATCATCTAATTTCATGTCCGTTCATCTAGTTATTAAATAAAGGGTATTGATATTTACACGGATAGAATTGATTGGCACAGAGGAAAAAAAAATTCAAATGACACTAATACCCTTTTTTGTTTCATAGTTCTCCGAACTGTTTTACTCCATATTACTCTTTCTCATCTTCGCTTTTTCAGTTTCACTTCTTCATCACCTCCTCCATCCAATTGAAGATATATGCAGAAGGCATTAAAACAAATTGCAAGTATCATATAAGTGTAAAAAATGAATTTAAAAGTCAAAAGGTTTCAGAAACATACAAGTATGATCCAAACTTTATTGATCAAACTTTGGTTGTCCATGTTCTTCCCAAATGTATATTTTTAACAAGTTGTTATTGTTTGCTAAAAAAAACTAGTTGCTATTGAGGTTATTTAAAACACTTTTACACTTTCTTGATGGAAATGAACATAACTTCAGTTGAGGCGTGAATACCCATCGATCGAGTCGCCATTAATGGGTGCTTTGAGCGATTACACCTCCAGTAACATATACATCAACGGACCCAATTAAAAAGTTGGAAACTTAAAATATTTGTTTAGATTGAAAGTTTAAAACATGCTTGCTTTTATTGACCTTCTTCCGTTAATCTTAAATCTTTGATACTGATATAGTGATTTTAGGTTTTAAGTTCCGCTATTCTGATGATATTCGCTGTTACTCAGTAGTAAAGTTTGTGATTGTGAAAATAGAAGTGAAGTTATTGATGAGGAAGAAAGATAAACAATCCAACTTTGTAAATGCTACTAAGGGTAATATAGTCATTTGATTTGGTTTTTCTGTGTGCCTATCAATCTTTTCCGTGTAAATATCAATGCCCTTAAATAAATTGTTAGTGTTTGTGAGAAATATTTGAATATAAATGGGTCGAGTAGTCGAGTATCTACTACATTAATTACTACATTAATTATTAAACCAAACACATATTTATTCATATCACTTAATATCAAAACTAACACACACATGTAGTAGGTGCAATACTAAATGCATATTTATGTGGACATTTAATTACCACATCTTCCCAACCATAGGTCGAGTAGCCGTCGGTCGAGTAGTCGAGTATCTACTACATTAATTACTACATTAATTATTAAACCAAACACATATTTATTCATATCACTTAATATCATAACTAACACACATATGTAGTAGGTGCAATACTAAATGCATATTTATGTGGACATTTAATTACCACATCTTCCCAACCATAGGTCGAGTAGCCGTCGGTCGAGTAGTCGAGTATCTACTACATTAATTACTACATAAATTTTTAAACCAAACACATATTTATTCATATCACTTAATATCAAAACTAACACACACATGTAGTAGGTGCAATACTAAATGCATATTTATGTGGACATTTAATTACCACATCTTCCCAACCATAGGTCGAGTAGTCGTGGGTCGAGTAGTCGAGTATCTACTACATTAATTACTACATAAATTTTTAAACCAAAATTTCGAATTAATGTATAGTTGATGCACATTTCGAATTAACGAGAAAATTTGTTATATGTAAAAATAAA
>OU343221.1:96800456-96820763 GCA_910596185.1 Chrysanthemum makinoi | reverse complement strand
TTTGTACAAAAATATCTGTTAATGGCCTTCAAATGTAACTGAGTGGTAGCCTCACTATAGGGACCCTATAAAAGTAAAAATTAAATCGATTCGGCATAAAGTAATGGCATTATAGGAAAAGTATAAGAAATATGATATCAAACATGGTCTTGTGCATTAGTGTTCTTACAGCTGGTCGAATGACATAAATTCACCCATTTGTACCATATTAGCAGACAAATAACATAAATTATATGATCTAAGATACCTTGTAGACCAAGGAATGTGACAACACTTGATTCATTTTTATTGGGTGTGAAAGACGGCTTCCCATGACCTAACATCTTTGCAAAGCTCGCTAAATACAGTCTAAAACAAATGGATAAATCATTCTCAAACATCAAAAAGTTGTATAAAATTATTTTGCAGATACCCATTCTCATATAGATAAACAAAAAGGTTAGTTTCTAATCTCCCGAAATTTGACACTTAGGTTAAGACTTTGTACTTAAAATTTATGCTAAAGTCTTAACTATTTCTATATCCATATATTTCTGTAATACACCATGACCACACCCGATTAGTATATGCATTTAGACACTTTTCTGTAAATTTTACTTACACTTTTAAATTTCTAACAAAAGAGTACATATCAGTTACCCAATCCCAATTAAGCCAAAGTATAACTATGATTCTGCCTCTATCCCAGCTAAAACAGTTACCGAATTTTCTTCTTGCATCACCAATTCTCTCCATTGCACTCTGCTTGATCATCCATTATGTAAAGCTACAGCCTAACGTCTTCTTGACACTTGGTTTTCAAGTCGACACCAAGTTATGGTATAAACCCGAAACATTAAATTTGCCTTCAGTTTACATGTTACTTCCTCTGTTCTTTTTTATTTACTGGTATATACAGTAACTTGTAGCACTTAGTTGATATGACATTACTGCTGGCAATTCCTGTCATAAACAATGTAAACAGAGTTGGGGACAATCGGTAATGAACCAAACGACTACATTGTATTGAATTTATTATTATGAAAGATTACAGGGGAACTTATAGAGAACATAAAAAACCTAATATCTAAACGGGCCCTAACTAAAATAATCTAATACGAGCCTAATTAAACGTACTATTAGTTCTAACAAACAATAACAATTATGTTTGATCATCTTTGTGAAACAGAGGATCAGGCTCTTAGAAGGAGAAAGCTTTCCTCATTTTTCACCACCTTCCCACATTGCCATCCTTCCTAATCAATTTTACCCTACAACACAATTTCTTCTCGAACCTTGCTCTTCTCTGTGTCCTTAAATTCTAAAACCCTATCAGAATCATTCTTCGCATAAAAATCATTGTTTACACCTTCAAAGGTCTTGACAGACAGAAACCATGATCTTAAGACCGTTAATATAATCAATCGAGCTTCCATTTCCAGAAGAATTACCATTGTAAGAAACCTCATTATCAGTACCCTGATAGAGTCAGTCAGAAATGGGATATCCCATGGGTTTTGATTCAACTACTACAGCAAAGAATATGAAGGTGGGCAAAGAAAATTTTGAAAGTTTGTAAATAGTATACAGTAAATAAAAGAAACTCCATACCTCGTTTCAGAAGGGAAAAATATATTTGAACTCAATAGTCTCCAAGACCAGCTGATAGGCGATATATATTAAGTTCTCAACGTGCACCTCGTGATACTGCTGCAACCCACATAAGCATACATTGTATAAGCATTGAAAGTGTATCATACGAATTTAGTTAATCATTACAGGCAATCAATCAATCCTACATCCCTTACTATCATATTCATATCATTAGGTGCTTCATTACCTCTCTGATGGCTCATGTTGGCTGCTTTCAGAGCATTTTCAAGCGGTATATGTTCAAGTCGCCCCACCTGTAGGATATAATAAGTTTAGGAAAACTGAAAGGTTGTTCCGATAAAAAATGAAAACAATTTATATATAATATGTTAAATTTTCAACCACTAATCTCAAGAAAACAAACGATCAATCAAAGGCCATAGAAAAGCATTTGACACCTTTATATTGCCTAAAGAAGACAACTGGAAGTTGTTTTGCATACATTCATTAGAAATTGTCTCGTCAACCGCGGATTTACTTAAACCTGTAAGATCATGACGATTAGAAATGCTCATTGAGTACACAAAAACAAACTTCTAATCAAAACCAACAAATTGCAAATGAAATTCAATAAGCGCACTGAACTCGAAGAAGAAGAGACGGCGAGCCAGCATTTTCTGTAGCACTTGATACCTTTTCCAATTGTATTCTGAAGTTCACCACGTATGTCCACATCTACCACATAGCCACCGGGAACTTTTCGTAATGGTTACTGAGCCTGTGCAAGCTGATTAGGCTGTGACACAGCCCATGGCTGACACAAACCTTCAACAACGCTGTCCTTAAAACCCTGCTGACCAAAGAATATAAGATACTGACATAAGAAAAAGGCATTTGTTCACCTGTTGGTTCAGCATGCTTTTGAAATTCGTTCATATCTCTTATTTTCCGCTTTCTTGAAAATTCCAACTACATCTTGAATTCCAGCCGATGGTATATGATGTTTTCACTATTAGAATCTAGTCATGATTCACCATGGCCGCCATTACTGCAAAAATCATAGCATTAGAACAAAACAACTTACCATTTTTGTTGTCGCCAACTTGAAGAATCATGTAACAAAGAAGAAAACACTGAAAGAAATTGCAATACTGAATATATTGATTTATATAAGCTGTGATTGAGATAAGTTTCCAGTGTCAACGCATAATCTAATTGAAGTATATTAAAGTTTTTGGTAGTCGGCTTATGTTGACTTTGAAATGTACACAGGTTTGATATGCCTGCTCCTACATTCACACTTGAGCTGAAAAAAGGATCTTCTTTTTAAGCCTAAGTATTTTGTCCATCTCTAAGAACGCAATAAAAACACCATGTGCTGCTTCTTAGACCTATCAAAATGATTAAAGGTGAGTCAGACAGAATTTACACCTGCAAGCTCCATGTAGACTTAAATTAGATACATACCAAAAAGTTATACAAGATTTATATTCACTCACAGTCTCATGTACTAATAGATAGCAAGCTAAAGTTTAAAGAACAGTATGACAATACTTATTAAAAATTTGGTATGACACACTTGCAATTTTCTAGCAGGAGACAAATTTTAAAACAACTTGACAAACAGAAGTATTGTGGCAACATACCGTTGCTCCTAGCATGTATTTACATGACACAACTATCAATGGGGCTCCTTTATTCTCATTTGACAGAAACGACAAAAGGTACAAACTTGTTCCTTAAAAATATGTTAATTTATATTTTATATAAATTATCATGAAAACTCATTCATAATAGTTCCAATTCCAAATAATTAAGCCCACCCGATGGGCATAATATTCTATAAAGGTCATGGTTACGGTAGTTTGGAGAATTAGTTGTGAAAGCATATGATCTGCTTCTGCAAATATGTAACCATACAAAAGGTAACCACATCAAAGCATGCCACGTTAGCAAAATTGAACAAAACATACATTCAGTTAGCAGAAACTGAGACCATATTAGTCCAAACTTGATGATAGATATTTTAATAAAAAGTCGAATACTCACACGTTCTGCGTTTAAGAAACATAAGATCTGATTGGGTAAGAGATCAAAACAGGTATTCCAGCTAGAATGGGTTGTGTCATGTGTGCGACTGAGATGGACCCTTTGGGTTTGGTACACTCTTTCGTCTAATCTTGAATTTTATTGATACTTAGGGCAGTAAGAGGTTATAATATGTAAATACGGGCGACACACAAAATGTTCGATACACTCTTCTTTTAGCTTAATATTCCCCGTTTGAGAAAAAATACAACCCAACCCATTCATGTGCAAATTGTCTAAACTTTAAAGACTCTAATGTCACAAATAGCATATGCATTATACCTTAAGTGTCCCATTATCCACATCAAGCCTTCCAGCAGCTAAAGTCGTTCCTCCAGCGAGAAAACTTGAATGATGAAACTTTCCTTTCTTTTTCTGTCAACAAAAATTTGAATATTAGGTTTAACATTTTCTAGTTCCATAGCAAACTAATATTAAGAGGGTCTAGCAAACATTCTAAATCTCACCTCACCAGCATAAAGTCTGTTAGATGCACTTGTTACAAAAATCCACTTTTCCCCATTGTTTGTATCAAAGGGGAGTTGGGTTTGAAGGTGTATGATTTTTCCTTCAACTATGATATACTCATAATCCTCCCTCTATTGCTGCTCAGATGATCATATGTTAATAAAATTGGTTGTATTTTTTTATAAAAAAATCAACTGGTGTAATTTATGAAAAAACATACAGGTCCAAGATACTTTATGCACTGCTGATGAAGTTTTGATCTCGGAAATTCTTTTAGATCAACCTCTTTTCCCTCTCCAACATCCAAGCTGTAAGAAAACGAATAATAAAACTTATCGTCATTTAAACAATTATCAACGAACAATAAGGTGGTGATACAATAAGGGCCACGAGATAGTGTTTAATTGAGTTTCCATTATTTGAACCTCTATGTTAAATTACTAATCACTTTCAGTGGTCTTAAATGTTTGACAAAATCGGGTCATCGAGAAAAGTGACAAATCTAATGGGGGTATATATGTAATCTGACTCTTCCCTTTCATAATCAGCTTTGTTGCATTACATATGAAACTAATCACATCTTATTAAAGTAGACCACCCTGACCGAAGAAATAATTGCTACAGCTTGAAAATGAATTACTCGTATAATCACTTAAAGAAGGCACAACTAAACAACATGATAACAACACAATTTCGTGTAAAAATTTACAAAACAACCATCTACGAAAAAGTCGACCATTATATATTGATCTTCAACTTTCTCCTTTATCATGTGGGGCCGAAGGTCAAGAACACGATTGATCATTCACATCCACCCACTCAATCCATTTTTTTTTATTCAAACCCCACTTTAAATTGTAAATATCCACATATATACGTAACACACATACATATATTATACATATGCTTCGATATAAAATATCCACCTTTAAATAAGCGTCATCAGACCCATGATGCAAAAGTGGGCGTGATTCAGTTCCTACATCAGTAATTCGTTGTGCCAACACTTCCGATGGTACGTCTAAAAAGACAGTAATACCCTTGTGCATGTATTTCCTGGTTATAAAAATGTTTAGAATTACTAAAATCACTAAAATTTCTGAGTAAAATAAATATAATTGTAATTTAAGATGCCATACCAGTTAATAGGCTGAACAACAACACCCCCACCTGTGGATATAACAACTCGATGCATTGATGACAGCTTCTGTAACACCTCAGTCTCAAACATGTATAATACATGGAACCAAAAACTTAATCAAATGGTAAATGCTATATTTAGACATCTAATGCATTTTGTGAGTAAATAGTACTGACCTCGTTTTCTCGAAAGAAGCTCTCACCATGCAATTTGAAGATGTCAGAACAAGTCCCTCCGATCCTCCTCTATTAACTTGTCATTGTAGGCATAACACACGAGTCAAACCAATATGCAGGGTGTTTGGGACATTGTTTACTAATAATATTATTTATGAATGAAATGCACGATTTTGAGTAGGCAATTTTAATAAAAAGTATTCCCAAAGATCCCCTAAAGTGGCCTTATGGACCAAGAAGTGATGTCACAAACCTGTCAAAGAAAGAATAGCCAAGAACTTGAGATAAGACCAATGTTGTTTTTTCAGACCCCATCATTCCTGCATTCGTATTGAGGCTATTATGAACAACTAACATGTACTAAACTTTACATACACATCATGTTTTTTATGGAACTGACTAAAAGAGGACATGGTGAAAGACCCAATTATCCCTTTCACCAATACACAATATCAAAGTGCACGATAAAACATAAACCATAAAGACGTACTTATCAAAAAGACGTACTCATGTTTAAAAAGTGTCACAATATCATATTATACACATCATGGTTTGTCTAGTAACTTGGTCGGTTTTCACCTGGTAAAAGAGGTACTTATTAAAGTGCACGCAGGCAATCTGTAGTTGCAGTTCCAATATTATCTCCAATACTTTTTCTTCAATATGCATCGTTTTTTTTCTTCTGTTATATTGTAATTTAGGGTTTGCGTGATATCCTATGTTGATGGATGTTTATGTGTGTTTTAGGGTTATAGAAGAGATAATTATTTAATTATAAATACAATTAAGGAATAGATATCTCTTATAGAATTTTGGAGATAAATCCATTACTATTTAAACTTATTGCTGCGATTTATGGTTCCACGTAGGTTTATATATTTGGTTTTGCAAGATATAATCAAAAAAATATGTTGGTCTAGTGGTAATCTTGTGTGTTAATCTTACAAACAATCCAAGTTCGAATCTCACTATTGACATTTTTTATTAATTTCGAAATTTTAGTTGTTTAAAAACTTTAAAAAAGATGACTTTTAAAATTCAAAAATAACAAAAACAAAAACGAAATTAAAAATAAAATAAAAAAATTGTACATATATTAATTAAAACGCCACATGTCATTAAAAAAATTAAAAAAATAATTAATTAAAACGCCACATGTCATTAAAAAAATTAAAAAAAATGTCACATAAATACAATGCATTAAATTAAATACATGACAAGATATGACGCTAAGTGGATTTTATGCATGCCTCCTCTTATATATAATGTATAGATATATATATATAGGGAGGTTATTTACGTAACAGAAATTTAGAGAGAACCGATCTAGCTTTAATTATTTGATCAATGGATGACAACACTTGTGGCATTTTCGTAATAAACTAGAGATTAATAGCTATTTTAAAAAAAGCATGAGGGGCGTTATTGGTATTTTGTACCTAATTTATCATAGAAACTGTCCATTATTATTTCATTTAAAATACCCTATTTTTAAGGATCTCACCCACAAACAAAACCTAACCATCACTTTTACAGCCTCCATACACAAATTCCAGATCTGGAATTGAGATTCAACCATGTATAATTGTTTTCAATTGAAAAGAAAACCAAGAAAACAACACCATATCGTCAATCTCTTCAATTGAAAAGAAGAATCTGAAAATAAAAAGATGATGTTTCAAGTTCCTCGGGGCTAAGTTGGGAGCCGATGGTTATGTGGTGTGCTTTTCGTGACACTACAATTTGGAAAAATGATTCACATGCCTATGAATTGAAGGCGATTAACTGCTTGGATTGGAGTGAGGTTAGTATGGTAGTACCTTGTAAAAGCATAAACACTATGTTCATTGTTTCTCAGTTAAGTTATAATGGTTTAATCTTCAAACTAAATCATTATTTGGCTGTTTAATCTTGAAAAGATTTTTGGCAATGTTATTATTTGGACTATTTTTCCATTGTTTCATCCTGTGACTTTTTCTATCCAAGTCAAACATATTTCATATACTAGATCAGTAGACTTGGCATTTTCTTTTTATTTTCTGATATCATCATTATTAGTAGTAATTTCTAATATAAACAAAATATTCAAATGTTGAATAAAACACAAAAAAAAAGTTGAGGGATTTATTTATGCGAAAAAAGTAAAGTGTAAAATATTGTCAACAAATGTTTATGGGTCAGGCAGACTGCCGTATGTTTTTTAATTTTTTATGTATTTTTTGTTTAATTGATCGAGTATCAAATTAATTAAGTATTTTGCTTTTACACAATTATGAGATTTGATAAAATTATAAATTGATCTGCAAATTTTTCATTTTTATTTTAATTGAGTGTGCATTTATGTTAGACTATATTTTGTAAACTATAAGTTCTTGCACATATGTTAGAAACTTAGACCAATACACGGAGGTTTAAATATTTGTAAACTGAGTCCGCATATACGTTAGACAAATATATGGACGTTGATTAAGAAATTGAGATAATTTGATCCTTTTTTTTATCTATATTTCTTCATGCGTAAGAGAATTATTATGAACTTCTGTTTTATAAGTTTTTGTGTTATTATGAAGAAAAAGAAGACGTAACACATGTGTAAAGAAAATAATTGTTTTTACAGTTTCATGTACTTGTTTCTTTTGTTTAATTTAATTTGTTATGAAAGGATTGTGCATATATGTTTTGTTAGTTGTTATGATTAAATAATTCCTCTACTATTTGTTTGTGATTACAGGTTCGAGTATAATGAGCAATATGAAGAATGCACATATGCATACAAAGAGATCGAGAGGGTATGGATCGAACTCAACTCGCACATATGCATACAAAGAGATCGGAGCATGCAATGAGGAAAAACACATGTGCACAAGGATTAAAAATACATGTGTAGATTTCATGGGTTTTTAACAAGACAGGAATACGCTACACTTAAAAGATAAACCAACTATTAAAGACATTGTATTATGCACATGTGCACGCTTCATATATTTGTAATGAAACATATTTATGTAATATTTTTTAATAAAGTTTTGTTGTTTGTATAAAATTGCATAAATGTATTAATAAAGTTTTTTATTTGTATACATACTTATGTAATATGTTAATACAAATAAGCCGTAAAAACGTTTATTTATATTTTACGATCTTCTAATGTTTTGTCGATAACAAAAGTAAAAATCATTTTAACGAAACAAATAAAATACGTAAATGGTTTGGACTAATAGTTATCTAACACACTTACGCTTTCATGCTAAAACAAGTACAAGTGATTTTAAGCTTTAGATATACATATGTACAACAATCTAGTGTTTATGGGATAACATATACTTAACTAAGTATACCAAAATGGGTAAAAACTAAGTGTATGCTAAAATGGGTAAATACAAGTATATACTAAATTGGTAAAATACTAGCAAATGGTTTTGACCCATAACCCATGGTTTTATATATACCACTTAACCAAGTTCATTGTATCCTTAAGATACATTGTATCTAGAAGAAAACCATGGATCAACCCATAACCCATGACCCATGACCCATAACCAAAAATACCCATGGGCAAAAGAGAACGACCATGGATCCCTAGCTTTGTGCTAGCCGATCCCGGTGGTAGTGGATCCGTGGGATCCGAACAAAGATATAGGTTTTTCCTCTATAAATGTGAGTATTTCTTCATTTGTTTCACCCCTTTCCATCCCTTTCTAACACACTTTCTTCCCCGAAGTTAAATCTCACTAACCTTAGATCCAAGAGATATATGTTTGTAGTTTTGTTTTTGTGTGATCTTCTAGGTTCCTCTTAAAGGCAAGATCACCACCTTTGAAGTCGAGCAAGCTCAAGTCCATGAGTTGCCATGCTTCCTCATCATCAAGGCTATTGAAGCCCTCTTGTTGATGATCTCTTTCTTTCTTCAAAGAAATGTAGTGTTGAAGACATTAGTGAAAGATGTCTCAAGTGTCAAGACGAAGATATTAGTGAAGGGTATCAATCGTCTATAGGATAAGCACTTGTGGTAGGTGCTTAGAAGTCAAGACAAGAAGCATTAGTGAAAGGTGCTTAGAAGTCAAGACAAGAATCATTAAGAAAGGTGCTTAGAAGTGAAGACATTAGTGAAAGGTGTCTTGTAGATCTAGTCAAAGGCATTAGTGAAAGGTGTCTTAGATGTACATTCGATATGGTGTGTTTCGATGTACAAGATAGACTAGTATTAGATCCAAGGATATTGATGTCCTTGATGATGTTGTAAAGGAGTAGATCTCCTTTGGGATTAGTCGTTGGTGTAGTGTGGTAGTAGTTCCTCCATAGTAATGGAACTAGGTGCTTAGCCTAGTACCTAATAAAGGGTAGGCAACGTTGTGTAGGTGTGGTTCACCTTGGAGTGAAAGAACCCGGTGGTTAGCCTAGCACCGTATAAAGGGTAGCTTAATGTTGGATAGGTGTGGTTCGCCTTGGTGTGAAAAAAACTCGTATTTAGCTTGCACCGAAAAAGGTGTAGCGACGTTGTGAAGGTCTACCATAGGAGATTGGTGTAGTGTTTACTAACCTCGAGTAGTGACTCGGGATGGAGTAGGGCAAGGAAGGTGTCCTTGTAGCCGAACCACTATAAATACCGCGTTGTGGTTTTGTGCTTCTTACCCTTATCTTTTCATTACTTACCTTTATATGCTTGTTTATCAACATCCAACACACACACCCAAATAGATTGACACAAGTCGATCTAAATAGATTAAAAGGAAGTTTTAATTGGTAAAACTATTCAACCCCCTCTTCTAGTTTTTCACATAATATTTTTTATAGATACATGTGCAAATACAAAACACCTATGCATAAACGGAAAATACATTTATCACATAATGCAAAACACATGTGCACACAATGTTAACAAAAAAAAAATCCTAGAATTACGGAACTAAAAAAACGTTTTTTGTTAAAAAATCAAATATAAAAAAAAAGTAATTTTACCATTATACCCTTTTGAATAAAATAATAAAAATTAATATAAGAAAAATCGATTGGTTGATCGATTCGATTCGTTCTCGCATTTTTCTTGGTTCTGAGAATAACCCTTCCCTATATATATATATATATATATTAGCACTTAGCACTTAGCATCCTTTGCTTTGAAAAAATCGTCTGATTTTATAAAATAAAGTTTTTAGTTTTACGGTAAGTTTATTAAAAATTCCAAAGGCTACATATGTTGATTCTCGGCACTTCGCGATTTAATAATATTTTTTGAACATTGTATTTTAGTATGCATTTTAAACTCTATTGATTTAACAATATCGTTATCGACGACTTTTATGGGCTATCGAACCGGTGGTGACTCCAGTTCACGGTTGAACCCGCTATCCTATCCGTTTTTAAAACCATATGTACCATGAATTTGTTTACATATAAATTGCATGAAAATTTGTGTGTTTTATTAGTTTGTGCAATATGTATAATAACAAATATTTTTCATATTAGGGGTGTTTTAAAAATAACATTTATTAGGTATTTATTGTTATGGACGTTTTTTTTTCTTCTTATATTAAATTACTTTATATTTTTTTATTATTTTTTTAAAACATGTCTAAAAAAAGTGTTTTAAACTGTTGCAACAAATGCTATTATAGACGTACTTATTAAAATTTGCCATTATTAGCAAGTGTTGAATCTTAAATTTTTAAGCCTTCTTTTTAGGAATATCCCAAATGTTGGTGGTTATTCGTCCCAAAGCAGGGTGAAGATAATCAATTCAGCAGAGATGTGCAACCTTCGTAAACAAACAACCGTTAGTAGTGTAAATGATACCAGGTGGTTACCGGATATCACTTGGAATCGTGTGATCACTTTCCAAAGTAAACTATTCTAATCTCTAATGCCCGTATCACGAATATCTTCTTGGGATAAGACCAAATGCAGTTAGAGAATTAGGCACAATTCTATAACCATTTCGCTAATAAGTGTTTTTCGTTTTTTGTATCTCCTTCATGCATAATCAGATATCCTATTTATAGGATAATACTCTTGGCTAATTCAATGGAATTATGAGTATTAATCGGCCCATTAATAGCCTCATAATTATCCCCATTATAGCCGTTAGTGGTTACACCGACCAATTAAACGCGGGTCATTAAGCGCTTGAAACCGCCACTGAATAGGTCAAAGCCGCATAAGCTTCAAGTATTTTGTACATCATAGTGCTATCGTTTGCTTCATGGAAACACCACGCTCGATGAAACACCATCTGCTTCAGGTGTAAACACTACTTCAGCTTAACACCACTTCCGCTGGAAACACCACTTAAGTGGAAACACCGATCCAGTTGAAGTACTGCCAAAGGGAAACACCGATAAGCATGGGTAACCACAACAAAGACTTCACGCAACACTACCAATACAAACCACTACAAGAGTCGGGTGTTCAGGACCTTATGGGTGTACACTGCATTCTCCTAACCAATTACAAGGTGTGAACCATCCCACAAGTGCACTAAATTTTCCAACACCAAATGCTTTATAATGCAGTATAGATTTAATTATTTTTTAGTTTTTTATAATTAATCATTATGAATTTAAATATAAATTTCAAATATATTATACATAATATCATTTTTATTTTGTAAAGTAATGTTTTCAAGAAAGGAACTACATGAACAACTTCTATTTATGACGACCATTTACCAACATTAAGAGTTTCAACTTCACAGATTCTTAAAATTTTCAAGATTAAGAAAAATATTTTAGAAAAATAGAAGATACATAAACATAAATAAATAAAAAAATGTATAAGTTACTATTGCTATTGTAACATATTTAAATTACAGTATCTAATCGAAAATAGATCAACCATTTTTACGTATACTTAAAAGTTTCGCCGATCAAGGGCCCATGATAAATTTTAGCACAAGGTCTTCAAACCATGAGAGGGCCCTACGTGGGACAATAATCTTCATGGTTAATTTAGACGTTAGTTTATGTTTGGTGTCATTTCTGAATCAAATGTATTTTAGTGTTTAATTTTTTTCTTTTGTTTTAGAAGTAGCAGTTACTGTTATGTTAGCTTTATTATCTATATAACGGGCTGAGATATGAGATTCACTCACATAAAATCTTATGTACTTAAACGATTTCTCAAAAAAAATAAACAGTTAAGAAATCTAGCTATCTTATAAACTTTATTCTAAATATAAACATTTGTTAAATGTTTACTATTTACCAAATAGTAAACTAAATTTTCTTTTAATGCATTTAACATGTACTTGTGTGATGTATCATAGACATAAAAGCCTGATGGTTGTTTTATGTGTAACGATGCAACAGTGGATGAACTTTTTGTCCATTATTTTTAAAGTTTTACCAAATTGCAAATCAACCAGTATACTTTAAGTTTTTCAAAATAACCATATAAACTCTCAAATTGGATAACTTTTGCTTTTTTTTTATTGCACTTACTTACATAGGTTTGCTACCTTATTCTCATTATTATTTTCATAGAACTTTCTCGAATATTTTTTCATCAAATTACATTCACACGGAATATCTTCTAATTATATATTTTCGTTAGAGTGAATTACATAATTAGTCCTTAAGGTTTATCAGATCATGCATTTATTGTTCTTGTATTTTTTTTACGGGTCATGTCCTCGTAGTATGCAAAAGACTAACGGTCGTTAAAAAAGGACCAAAATTGTATATATATGAAACCCGGTAAACCATAAGGACCATTTACGTAATTAACTCAGAAAAAAATATATTTATTATACTTAAATTTTGGGCTTACGTACAATGTGAGGGCCTAAATTTTTTTTAGTTATACTTAAGGCCTTATATACAACGTGAGGGCCTAAATTTTTTTTATTAATACTTAAAAAAATACTTTAAAATATATATATATATATATATAGGGAAGTGTTATTTTCAGAACCAAATAAATTGCGAGAATCATGAGAACCACCATCAACCAATCGATTTTTTGGATACTTAGTTTTAATATTTAATTCAAAAGGTATTTTAGTAAAATTACTTTTAATTTTATTTTTTTATTTTAAAAAACGTTCAAATTTGTTTTTTTTTACCGTTTAAAAAATCAATATGTGCACATGTGTTTTGCATTACATAAAATTGTATTTTTGTTTATGATAAGTGTTTGATTCACATGTATCTTTAAAAAAAATATTACATAAATAAATATATGCAAACAACAAACATTTATTAATAGATTGATGCAATTTTATACAAACAACAAAACTTTATTAAAAATATTACATAAATATGTGTTTTTACATACAAATATATCTAAGCTGCACGCAGCGTATTACAAATGTCTTTAACAGGTTGGTTCATCTTTTAGGTGTGCACATGTATTCCTCGCTGGTTCAAGAACTTGAAATCTACACATGTGTTTTAATCCTTGTACATTACTGTTTTTAATCTACACATGTGTTTTTAATCCTCGCTACACATGTTGTTTTATCGCTCGCCATCTTAACAAAGAAGATAAGCGTTATACAAAGAAATTATCTTCATGCATCTATATGTGCATCCACTTGTTAGTCTTCAAAGCCATTGTCATCTTCAATAACCCAAAACAAGCACACCTAAAAGTTAGTAATCTTGTAACATGTATAATCTAATGACATCATCTTTAAAACTATAAGGTACATAGTATTCCACAAAATTCAGATTTATTCATTATCTATGAACAAATTAAATGATCACACAATACCCCTTTACATAATTAAATACAATAAATCGATTTTAAAAAGCAAATAAAATGACTTAAACACATGTGCATTCGTTGTCACTTCATCATTTTCATTACATAAATACATGTGCATTTGTTTCAAATTCTCATGTTTTTGACGTAAACATATGTGCATTATTTGACTAACACATATTAAAGAGCGATGCAACGAAACTCAATCTATATCAAGTGATGTAAACGAATTTTTAATCATAGAGATTAGCATAACACATATTCACAATATTTACATACATCGAAATATATAACAACACCGCATTACGTACATTCCGCCATATTTCAAAACAAAACAATTCACGTACCAAACCAAAAAGTTCACGATACCAAAACCAAACTTTTCCAGCCATATTTCAAACAAAAAATCACAATACCAAACCAAACTGTGAAAACACATACATAGGATCAAATTCTCTTAAAATCAAAAACATGAATGTCGTATATCGTATAATAAGAAGACCAAAATATTAATTCATTAACACATAAATAAATTTACCTTGTGAAAATAAGAAACCAAAAGCAATTTTGTATTGCAACCTCAAACTGAGGCCTCAATACGCGAGATTCGAAACGTAATGAAACACCAACAAACAGTACACTTCTTGTATCCACCATGCTCACTAGTTTAATCTTCTTCATCATATCCATCTTCATTTTTCTTGAAGGGAAAGCAAGTCCTTGTTACACTATAATACATATAGCAACACAACAAAACACACGAGACCAAAAAAATATCATGATTGCATGAATACAAGCCAAAAGTCTTTAAAGCTTTTTCTTTTATGTTTTCATCTTAGTTTTAAGCAAATACTCAAGACATTAGAGAGTTTTAACAATTACACTAATAAAAGGCATTGAATAAATACATGTGCACTTACTTTTGTGAGTTTCATGACAGCATATAACTTCATCACAATGGCCACATGATTAACTTTCTAGAGTAGGTTTTCCTTAAAATTAATAATCAAATATTGAACCATGTACAAAACAAATTTAGTACAATATTTCTGAGTAGATTTATCCTTACTATTTATGTACAATACTTTCTTTTCTCACTTTCTAGAGTAGATTTATCCTTACTAGTATGTACAATACTTTCCTTTCTCATTTTTTTATTGCTTATAAATTTTAGTGATGAAATCAGTACTACAATAGTACCAAATATCTAAACACTAGCTAGTATGGATGGAGTACTTTTATTATGACCCACTTAATATATGTGCACATATATTAACAAGATCAGATAAACATACTCATTTACAGTGGCTTATGTCTATCACTCAATCTATACACATTCAACCACAAAACAAAACAGGTAAATAAATACACTTTTTTAGATCAAAAATTTATCTTCGATCAAAAAATTATCATATAAAAAAACAGTTGTTTCGGATCGAAATTGAATTAAAAAAAATAATAATAATAAAAAATCCTATGCTATAACATATTAAAGCCAAAAACATACTATAACAAACAACTTACAACATGAGAAGATTTATGGATGACAGAGACGAGATGGATGACGACGTATCACTTTTCTGGTTGGAGGCATAAAAAACTTTTTGTTCAAGTGGATCGAATACAAGTCAAGATCTTTAAATTTCTTTGTTGCAGAGATAGGGTTGTGGACTTGAGGTAGGGGCGGTTAGGGTTTGTTTGAGAAGGGGATGATGATGGTGGTTTTATTTGAGAGAGATAGAA
This sequence comes from Chrysanthemum makinoi, assembly GCA_910596185.1. Taxonomy (NCBI): domain Eukaryota; kingdom Viridiplantae; phylum Streptophyta; class Magnoliopsida; order Asterales; family Asteraceae; genus Chrysanthemum; species Chrysanthemum makinoi. The sequence continues at coordinate 96,804,875 of OU343221.1, read as the reverse complement.
AAACGTATTTTTTTAAATCTGATTATGATATGTAAATCTTTATTGTAGGGTGGTTTTAAAATGGATAAAATGGATATTCCAATAATGCCCTTCCATCCCTTATACAATTAATCACAAATTTTTAATTATTTACATTTATGCCACACTCATTTATATCCATTGATCAAAAAATTAATGGTCAAGATTTTCTGCCAAGTAGCTTCAATAATTATTTTGTTCGACAATAACCTCACATTATATATATATATATATATATATATATATATATATATATATATATATATATATAGTGTATCTTTATTTTGAAAACCCCAAGTTAGAACCGATTTACGAACTCATTTTAATCTTGGATTCCTTGATCAAGGGCTATGATTATTTGTGGTAATGTAAATTAGTAGAAAGATTAAACTATTATTTAAAAGTGAAGGGTATTATAGTAATTTTCATTTTTAATAAATGTCCCATTAAATTAGGCATTATTGTAGATCTAAACTAAAAAAATACACACACACATTCATCTCTCCCCTTCATCAACAACTGCCGCTTCTCCCTTATCTCAAACCCTAGCCGCTTAATTTTTGTTTCTTCTCCAACCTCCTTCTAAATTAAAAATCATTTAAGACGATATCTTCTCTTGATCTTTATAAGCCACGAACAAAATACTTTTTTTCTAGATCTAAACGTCGATCAAAAAATTCTTATGGTTGATGATTTAAGATCTCAAGCCGAGATCCGCTTAGCCAGCCAGCGAACTGGTTCTATCAACGGAAAAACACATGATGTGAGATGATCGAAACTATAGAAACATGTAAGTTACAAGTTACCATAATTACATTATAATATTATATCAACCAAAGAGGAAAAAACTCGCTTTGAAAAGTGGGGTAGTGACTAGCGAGGAAGACAAAGGTTAAACTAAAATGTATTCATTGATTATACTTTGTTGATGATAGCTCATGTTTTATACATATAGTTTTTATATATATATTTTAAATTACCTACAATTCACCTCTTCTTGATTTCAAGACATGCTTTATATATATTTTATATTTAAATTACATACAATTAACCCCTTGATGGAAGGTTTCTTTTGTTACTGCAGATCTTGGGTTCTTCATCTTTGTTGATTTTTGCGATTTCATTGGTGTTGTCATCTCAAACCGATAACTACATAGTCGGTAAGTGGTTCAAGTCTTGTAATATAAAATTTATTCTTAAACCAATGTTAATTTATTCTTTAACCATTGTTTATTAATTTTGTCACTTGGGTTTAATTCTTTTTAAGAAATTGTGTGATTTAAGATGTGATATGGTGAATTAAGATTGTTTTTTTGGTTAAAGTAACAATTTTTTGATCCATTGATGTTTCTTAGTAGTGATTGGCATGCGGTCCTTTATGAAATTGTTTTATATGTTCAAAAGTTTGAAACTTGAAATTGCTGTAGTGATCTAGTAAGGTAGTAGAATAATCAGGGATAATAATAAGGGTGATAAACAAAAGGGATGCTAACCAATGCCCTGGCAAGGTTAAGCATATCGCCTTTCTGAATTTTAATTACATAAATTCACCTTAGTTACACAAAATTACATATTTGGATGAGGACCCACCTAAATAGTTATTAAAAGCTAAAGTTAGTCAAATTAACCAACGCCTTTAGGCATGGTTGCATTCCAACAAAAAAACCTCGTGTCGTCACTATAATAGGAATATTTAAATGTAGGTACATATGTGTTTTTTTGGCTCGTACATATATGTTCTAGGTACATATGTGTTTTTGGCTCGTATATATATTCTCTACTATTTTTTGGTGTGCAAGTATGTTCTAGGTACATATGTGTTTTTGGTTCTACATATATGTGTTTCTTTTGGTAAAAATGTAGGTACAAGTTTGGTTTGTGTTACATTAAATTTGTTCACTACTGCATATATGTTCTTAGTGCATGTATGTTCTCTACTATTTTTTGAAGGTGTGCAATGCATATGTGTTTTTGGCTCAGTATGTTCTTAGTACATATATGTTCTTAGTGCATACATGAGTTTTTTTTTGCTTGTGGTTCTCTACTGCATATATGTTCTTAGTGCATATATGTTTTTTGCTTCTCTACTACATGAGTTTTTTTTTGCTTGTGGAACATGTGTTTTTTCTCGTACAAAATCAATAAAAACATGCATGTTTCATAACAATTATGGTTCAAAACATGCATGTTTCAAAACATTTAAAAATGGTATACACAATGGAATTAAGTGAATACATGTTTGTAGTTTCATGTTTCACAGCTTTTTTCTATCTTTTATTTGATATAAAATCTAAAAATATGTTTATAAATGGTCTTATCGATTATAAAAAAAATGTATTAAAAGGTTTTAGTAACTATACAACCCTAAATTATGTTCTATATCTGATAAAAAATAAATATGTTTTAGTTTTGAAAGAGTAAAATTGTTAAAGATGCTAACTTTATTAAAGCATAAACTTTATTAAAGTTGCTAGCTTTATTAAAGTAAAGTTGTTTATTCATGATGGTGTTTTTATGAATAATTTTTTAAGCAATATACAAAGCAAATAGAATGGAAAAGTATGTGCCATGTGACATTATTACTCTCATTGTGGTTATTGATTTAATGCAAGTAGTAAAGAAAGAGGGTGAAATTAAAAACTGGATGCATACTATTGAAAAGACATTTGATGCATATTATCATGAGAAAAATTACGGATGATGTAAAGGAAAAAGAGTATGTTATAGTTTATTTTTTTGTGCTTAGACATGGTTAATTGGAACATGTATGTTCAAAACATGTATGTTTAAAAACTTGAATGCTTCTAAACATGTATGCTAAAAATATGTATGTTTTAAAAACATGTATGTTCTAATTGATGAAGACATGTATGTTTTAATTGTTTTTGTTTATTGCTTCATTGATGAAAATAACGATATCATTGAAGACGGAAGTGGATGAATACAAATATACATGAAGATTTGAAGATATACAATTATTGCATATGTGTTTTTTGTACTTGTAATTAAATGAAATGTAACATTTAAGTATATGAATCTTGTTTTTTCTTTAATAATGGTTTATGTTTTTTAATTTATGCTTCAAACTTCAAAAAAATAATAATAATGCTACCAAAAAAACATACATGTACTTCACTAAAAAAAATCATGCTTAAAAAAAATACATGTACTTCACTAAAAAAAATCATGCTTAAAAACATGCAAAAAATACATGTACTTCACTAAAAAAAAAAATCATGCAAAACATACATGTACTTCACTAAAAAAATGCATGATAAGATTATGAAACCATGCTCAAAAAAACCAAAAATTTAGGAATACTTAAAATCGATTTAATAAAAAAAAAAAAAAATAATATAAAAAATTGTATTTTACTATAATAATTTTTGGATTAATAATAATTTTAATATTTAAAAAATCTCATTGGTTTAGAAAGGTTTTCTCAAAGATCTAATATATATATATATATATATATATATATATATATATATATATATATATATATATATATATATATATAATTTAAGTTTTTCTTAAAGTGTTAATAAAAAAAATTTAGGCTCTCGCGTTTTACATAAGGCCAAAATTTTAGTATAATAATTTTTTTTAGGCCCTCAAATTTTTTTAATACGTATTTTGTACGATTTTTGTATATTTTTATACATTTTCCTCCCTTTTTAATGCGTATTAAGTATAATAAACATTTTTTTTTAAATAGACCCTCAAATTGTACATAAGCCCAAAATTTAAGTATATATATATATATATATATTTTTCCACATAGTTCAGTATAAATATTTAGAACTACTTTGTTGTGTGACAATTCTCCACAGTTGTTCATAATTATTCATATTTATAAGTACACCACAAAAGTATATTTGTCTGATTAACTGAATTGTTGTAGTAGGGGATACTTACAAAGCTAAGTAGGTCTTCGATGCTATCTCCATTTCGAAAACATTGGTTTTTTTGACTAGTTACCATCTCCAATACTAATACACCAAAGCTAAAGACATCCGATTTTACTGAGAATTGGCCATGCATAGCATACTCAGGTGCCATATAACCACTGTATAGCAGAACAAGACAACAACGATTTGAGCACTTGCACAACTGGAGGGAATAAAGTTGTACCTTTTGATATTGTCTGAAGTATGTATACTTACTAGGTTCCAACAATTCGATTTGTGTCTCCTTGAGTTTCCTCTGCTTTGAACAATCTTGCCATGCCAAAATCTGCGATTTTAGGTTTCATCTCAGAATCTAACAAAACATTTGCAGCTTTCATATCTCTGTGAACTACCCTTAGACGGGAATCTTCATGAAGGTATAAAAGTCCCTTGGCAATTCCCTTAATGATATTATATCGCTTTTCCCAATCAAGAAGTGTACGTTTAGTGG
>OU343221.1:96742148-96800356 GCA_910596185.1 Chrysanthemum makinoi | reverse complement strand
TTCATAGAAATGTTGTCCTAAATTATTATTATGAAATGTTTAAAAAGATTAACATGTTGTTTTTTGAATTCTACAAAAGAACAATCTATAAATTTATAGTCTTTTAGTTTGAAATCTGAGAAAAGTAAGGTCGGCTTGGATTAGATCTTAAGATCGTATGGTCAAGATCGGAATCTTATAAGATCTTAAGCTTGCAAAGTTCCTATGTAGGATCCGTATCGTTTTTGCTTTGCAGTATCGTAAAATCGTAAGATCCTGAGATAAGGATCGGGATTCTGACAACTATGATTTGTACAATTTAAATTTAGATACTTAACTTTTTTTTTTTTTTTTTTTTTTTTTTTTTTTTTTTTTTTTTTTTTCCTTCTCAATTTAAGGTATCAAATTTAAATTTAGATACTTACTTGAGTGAAGCAAAAAAAAAGTCTTCGGTAATTCAGTAATAACTGAATCACCTAATTACTGGCGTAATCCATGTTTGTAAGTCTCTATATGAGAAAGTAATTTGATTTCGCGTAATCCAAGTTTACTACTGCCATTTCCAGCATCACTATATATCTCATGGTCTCAATTAATGATTCGAAATCAATTTGAAGAGCTTGAAAGTAAGTTATGTAATGTGTTGGGTATTTTTAGCGATAATTGAATACGAACATTAGGTTAAAATTAATGGTCAAACTTGTAAACATTACTAAGTTTTTTTTCTCATGCAAACTTCTTAACAAATTGTTGAGTTATATATATGAGATGATCTATTTTGCAATCAGCATCCATAAGCCTTATTGTGTGTTAATATAAGAAGTCACTAATGTTAAATATTGGTTCAATTGGATGGAGGACTCTATTATACAATCTTATCAAAGATTTACAAAGATCTTGCAACTTGAAAATATTGACAAGTTGAAGTCAAGTTGCTAGCAAGTTGATCACTCATTTGAAGCTTATAAATAGATGACTTAGTTTTTATTTTCAAGCACACCAAAAACACACACAATCTTGTAGTATTTTTACTCTTCCTTTCTCTTGTTGTAGTACTATGTTGTTAAAATATTAAGAAATATATAATTAGTTGGTGTTACATTCTCTTGTTCCTTTTTATAGTGTATATTTCCAATACGCTAGTTTGGGGATAAATGTGGTGATGAAACATTCACACTCTTTACCTAGTCGATGTAATATTATCGTGATTATTTCACAACAAGTGGTATCAAGAGACAAGGTTATTCTTATTTCGCTCTGTGGTTGCAATTTAATTTGATCTTCCACATCATAAAATAATTTCGTCGGTTTTTGCCTAGAAGCTATTGAAAACTAATTTGTACTTGAAATAGTGGATGACAAAGTTGGCAAACCCTCCACATCAGTGGATCCAACATTTCCAAGTTGGGCTAGACCAGTCTTGACGAATACAAGATTGGCAGTAAAGGTTTTTGATGGCACAAGCCATTTCAGTATGTGGCAAAGTAAGGTTCTAGACGCTCTTTTTCAGCATGGTCTAGACATTGCCGTTGAAGAAAGTAAACCAAAGGATGTAGATGAGAGGAATTGGTTAACCATCAATCGGTTAGCTTGTTGTACAGTTCGTTAATGTCTATTGAGAGAGCAACGATATGATTTCTGGAGAGAAGCATTCACTTACAAACTGTGGGTAGGATTGGAAGAGAAATTTCTGAAGAAAATTGTCAGAAGAAGCTCTTCATGAAGAAGCGACCCTTTCGCTTCGCATATGTACCGGGTACCACGATGAATGATGATATTATCAATTTTAATTAGCTGGTCATCGATTTGATGAATATGGATGAGGTGTTCAAAGACCAGGATCTAGCATTAATATTGTTATAATCACTACTAGAGGAGTACGAGTTGCTTGAAACAACTCTACATAATGAAAGGACTGATAATAAAGGACAAGCAGATTAGATCAAGTGGAGACGTAGTGGTTTTGCTAGTCAGAGGTCGTTTATAGAAGAAGGGCACCAATAAGATATGGAGATCTAAGTCGAGGACTCGAGGAAAAGACTAAGCAAATATGAATGTGCCTTTTATCATCATAAATGTCATTGGAAGAGAGATTGTCCAAACTTGAAAACCTAGGACAATCATTACAAAGGGAAAGTTGAAGCGGAGGCAAATGCACCAAGTGTGATGATGAAGAATTAGATCTCTTACTTGCAATATCTTCAACCAATTTTTATTTTTTTTTTATTTTTTTTTTGATATATGGCTATTAGATTCTGCAAGTAGCCATTATATTACACCACATCGAAAGTGGTTTAGTAATTTTGAAGAACATGAGGAAGTTGTTTATACGGAAGACGAAACTTTCCTCACTACTCATGGGACTGGTTCCGTTCTATTGCATAATGAAGACGGAACAATTGTGACCTTGCAAGGTGTTTGTTATTCGCCAAAGTTGACAAAGAATATTATTTCTGTCGGTACCTTAGAATCTTAATGATTCGAAGTAAGTGCAAAGGATGAGGTTATGAAGATCATCTCTGACGTACTTTTAGTAACGAAGTATATTCGTAAAATAAACAACATGTATCTCAACAAGGGTAGAATAGTTCTTGGAACTGTAGCAGCTGTTACCGATGGTGACAAAAATTCAGAAGCTAGGAAGCTATGGTATATGCGGTTAGCACATGCACGAGAAAAATCCTTGAATATTCTCATAAAGCAAGGATTATTAAAAGGATTGAGTTCATGTAAGTTGGATTTCTATGAGCATTCATCAATAGGAGACAACAAGGGTGAAATTTGGGACAACTATTCGCAAGACACAAGGTATCTTGGATTATGTCCACTTTGACGTATGGGGTGCCTCAAAGACAAGCTATTTAGGAGGGAGACACTACTATGTAACCTTTGTTGATGAATTTTCTCGGAGAGTATGGGTGTACACGTTAAAGACAAAGGATGAAGTTCTAGGAGTGCTTATCAAGTGCCAAAAGATGATTGAAACTGAGACGTGCAGAAAGATCAAACTTCTCCGAACAGAAATGGCGAAGAGTATAAAAATGATTAGTTTATAAAACTTTTTGAAGACGAAGGCGTCGTCAGGTACTTCACTGGCATACATACCCCACAACAGAATGGGGTGGTAGAATGCATGAATTGAACCTTGTTGGTGAAAGTTAAGTGTATGTTATCCAATGCTGGGTTAGGTAAAGAATTTTGGGGGCTCAAGTTATGATGAATGCATGTCACCTCGTTAATCATTTTCTATCAACTGCTATTGATGGGAAAAAACCATTGGATAATGGTATGAAAAAATTACAACACATTATGATTCCTTACATATATTTGGTTCTTCTGCATATTATCATGTGAAGGTATCAAAGTTGAACCCTAGAGCAAAGAAAGCATTGTTCATGGGGATCTCCTCTGGAATTAAAGGCTATCATTTATGGTGTCCAGAGAAAAAATAAAAGCAAAGATGTCACCTTTAATGAATCTACCATGTTGAATAAGGTGAATGCTAAGCAGTTGGATGGAATTTCTAAAAAGGTGGTGTTCGAACGAATAATTGTACTAGATGATAAAGAAATAGTTGATGATTCTCCTATGGTAAAAGGAGGTTATGAAGAAAAGGAGGTTCAAACCGAAGAACCTCAACAACAACAACAACATGAATCTATCGCTACCAGGAAGCCACAAAGAAACACTAAAAGACCTGCTTGCCTTAATAGTACGGTGGCTTGATCATCTTTATTTGCAGTTGATGATGTTCCTACTACTTATGCTTAAGCAGTTTGAGACTTAGAGGAAGAGAAGTTGAAGATTGCCATGAGTGAAAAAATGCAGTCTCTTTAGAAGAATCACACTTGGGAGTTGACCAACCTCCTGAAAGGGACAAAGGCAATTGGATACAAATAGGTGTATGCAAAGAAAGAAGGATTTTCTAGAAAAGATGATGTTCGCTACAAAGAAAGATTGGTAGCTAAAGGCTATGCTCAGAAAGAGGGAATTGATTATAATAATTTTTTTTCCAGTGGTAAAACATTCCTCTATAAATTTGTTTGCTTTAATAGCACAGTTGGATTTGGAACTATCTTAGATGGATGTAAAGATTGCATTTCTACGTGGATACTTGGAAGAGGAAATCTATATGGTTCAACCAGAAGGATTCAAATTTGTTGAAAAAAGCATGAAGTATGTAAGCTTCATAAAGCATTGTACGGATTGAAGAAATCCCCAAGACAATGGTACAAAACAATTTGATAAGTTCATGATGAGGTCCAAGTACACAAGAAGTAAATAGGACCATTGTGTCTATTTAAAAAAGCTACAAGACAGGTCCTTCGTATATCTTCTTTTATATGATATGTTAATAGCTTCTCAAAGTCTAGATGAGATTCAAAAGTTTAAGACTCGGTTGAAAAGCAAATTTGAGATGAATGATCTTGATAAAGCAAAGATGATTCTCAGCATGGAGATAGTCAAAGACATAAATTGATGAAGCTTTGTTTGACTCAAAAACAATATCTGAGAAGGATTCCAAGGCGTTTTAGATTCGACAAACAACAAAATGAGTTAGTACTCCACTCGATTCTCAATTTAATATCAGTGATGCTATGTCACCAAAAGATGATGCAGAGAGGGCTTACATGGAAAAGGTATCTTATGCAAATTTTTTTGGTAGCTTAATATATGCTATTATATGTACTCGATCAGATATTAGCTAGTCATGTTGTTTGATAAGGATTTAAAACGTACACTTTTAAGGGGTCGTTTAAGCCCTTAATCGCCCACTTTATATCCGTTACTGCTTAATTTCATTCCTTTTCACTTTTTAGGTCTCTTGAAGGCAAAATGCTGGAATGATGCTTATTTGGACGAAAAGGAGTGAATATGTGAAGAAAATGGCTAAAGTCAAGATCAATACACTCAAGCTGCTGGAGATGCACCTGACGGCGTCCCACACAAAAGGCGATGCCGTCCCTATATTTGTGACGAATCAGGAGTGAAATTGCTATTTTACACCTGACGGTGTCAGGCTTTGAAGAGTAGGGCGTCGCGAAGACTTTTCATCCCAGACGGCCTAGATCCAGATTCAGACGACGTCAGAGCTGAAGGCTGAAGGCGTCACAACCACAACATGACACCGTCCCAAGGTTGACTTGGCTAAGACGAAACCCTGATGGCGGCGATCTGACGGTGTCACAATTAAAAGGTGACACCGTCGCAGTTGTAACTCTATATATAGAATTCGATTTTAAGACTTTTAAAGGAAGTAGACTTGTGGAGTAAAAACCTAAAACGATTGTAGTCCGTCTTGGACAGTATTTTAGGGTTCTAATACCCTATTTTACATCGAGATAAGTTATTTATTCCCTTGATTTCATTATGTCTTTGATTGAATGTGTGTTTGCTTGCATGTTTAACATGTCCGGCTAATTTACTTGTGTGTTTGCTTAGATCTATGAAACCTAGTTATTGAATATTGATTGGTTGTCTCTTATCTTAATTGTAATTGGCTTAGAAGTGCTTAAAACCATCGTTGTGTTTTTAAAGCTTGATTAATCTTTTTTGAAAATTAGTTTATAGCTACTAGTGGAATTGTAGGCTAAATATCCAAAGATAACCTTAATGTTAAGTTTATGAATCCTAGAGATTTCGTAGTCATTAACCTTAGGTAGCTTCAAAGAGTTAGGGATAAAAGAACACCCTACGACCTTAGAAAACACAACGCGTTAAGAATAAGGACGTGACAATTCAACCATCAATAAAAGATAACTAGGGAGTAATAGTATCTAGGTAGACACATCTTTAATCATCATACGAGCACACTTCAAAAAGACATAGACTACCCCTTAGCATAGAAAATTAGATAGTAGAAGTAATCGGTATAAGTACCACCCCCAAATCCAAGCCCCGAGATCGTACCTTTTATTTTCTAAAAAATATAAAAAAGATAAAAAAAATAATCTTCCTCAACCTCAACCTTAGCGTAGTAATTTCTCACTAGCATTCCTATTCCCCTATAGAACGATATCAATCCCCGAGGCTTACCCTAATACTACACTACCACGATTAGGTTCTCTGCCTAGGTGGTTGAAAAACTTGCTCGAAGAAAAGGAAGTTTCCTTTGACCCCGAACGCGCGTTGTACGCGTATCATTGTTGGAATGGGGAGCAGGTATACGGATAACCCTAGAAAGGGATATTTGCAAATTATTAAATGGATATTACAGTATCTCTATAACACAGTCGATGTAGGGTTAATAGTCAGTGGGCAGAAGGATACTGCGATCCAAACTGTGCTAGAGATTTAGACATGCGAATATCTACGACAGACTATGTTTTTACTTTGGCAAAGGCTCACGTTACATGAAAGTCTAATTTATAGTAAACTATTTCTTTGTCAACTACATAAGCATAGCATATGTCGATTACTAAGGCTGTAAAGGAAGTAATTTGGCTACAAGGGTTGATCAGTGAACTTGGAATCAAACAAAAATTTGTCACGATACATTCTGATAGTCAAAAGTGCAATTCACTTAGCAAAGAATCAAGTTTATCACGCAAGGGTGAAGCACAACGATGACCGGTATCATTGCATACCAAGGATACAGGAAGAAGGTGGAGTCATAATATTATACGTTGGTTTAAAGACTCCACCAAAGTTTGTTGACGTAGAGAATAAAGACATTGGTAATTTCGCCAAGGTGGAGATTTGTTGAATATTGACTCAATTGGATGGAGGGTTCCACCATAGAATCTTATCAAATATAATTACAAAGATCTTGCAACTTGAGAATATTGGCAAGTTGGAGCCAACTTGCTACCAAGTGGATCACTCATTTGAAGCCTATAAATAAAAGTTTGGATTTTTGTTTTCAAGTACACCAAAAATACACACAATCTTATAGTGTTTTCACTCTTCCTTTCTCCTGTTGTAGTAATATATTTCTAGCATTAATAAATACAAACTTTGTTGGTGTTACATGTTGGAATATGTATATATTTATAAAACCGTGCATGTTCGGATTCGAACTTGTAACCACGGGATTGCACACATTAGCGAATGAGAATCAAGTTGAATAATTAATGTATAATGTTTACGATTAATTATTACACAAAACCCGACTAACGATCGTTAAGTATTTAACGGAAATGACTAACGACCGTTAAATATAAAAAGGAGAGAATATATTGAGAATAACTTAAAAATGGAAAAGATTCGAGTGTCCCCTTTTCTTTGTCTATATAGCCGGCCAAGGGAGGGCTTCTCAAGCCCTAATCTTAACTTTTCCTTAAGTTATTGTCTCACCATATATGCAAGACCTAGGGTGAAGGTTTAAGGTTAACTTTTGCACATTGAATTAACCCTAGATCTCTCCCTCTCTCTCTCTTGCATTGTACGACTGAACCCCCTCCTCAAGGGTGTTTCGATTTTGTTTTTCTTATAAAACAAGGGTTTGTGTTAGATCTAGCAATCTTTTGATTCGTAGTTAATTCGTGTGTACAAAACTGTGGTGGTAAGGCATTATTCTTACACCAATTTGGTTTGAGTTGTAAAAAGGTAAGGGACAACTCTTTAAACCACTTCATCATCTTTTTTGAAGAGATCTAACCAATTGCAAGAGGTATGTTACGCATTTATGTTTTTAGTTAATTAATTGCTATTATATTCTTAAGTCTTTCGTTGTGTACCCTGTGGTGTCATACATGTTATTATTGTATATCATGTTTCTTAACCTCAACAGTGGCATCACGAGCCATTATAACGAGTAATTAATTACTGAAACACATACAAACAAATAAAGTGTATTGTGTTGTTATTGTATGCTTAGATCTACGGTTTGCAAAACCTAAACCCTAATTTTTTGGGGTGGGCATTTTTTGCCCTAATTATGGTTTTGTAACATTGGTTTTAGTTGGATTAGAAAACTCTAGGTTGCATGCAATTTTATGTGTATTAAATTGTGTAACTCTTGATTAATTGCATTAATTGTTAAGTGTAATTTATGTCCATGATAAAAACATGCATGTTTTGTCATGAATCTGCTTTTAGTGTATGCTTTACTTGGTTAAGTGATATACACTAATTTTTTGATAAATCTAAAATTGAGGAAGATCTCAATTATAATTATTAATAAATCAATTATGTGCTATGTGGTATATGTTTAATTTTGACTTACGCAATCGATGAATCGATCATGTTGTTCACCTTTTATATAGATGAAAACGGGTGAAAGTCTTAATTAGACATATACATATTGACAGATCTAGAGTTGATTATTAATAAGAATTATCAATAAGGTTTACATGTGGCTATTAGATATGCATGATTATAAATTGTTAAGTTATGTATTTATTGTTTATATGTTTATTTTATATTGTGAAAATACTTGCTTGTTTGTAATTGTGTGACAAGTTGTTTACAAGGGTATTTTTTAATAAGAAAAATAAAATGATCTAAACAATGGTGAAAAATGTGTTTTTTAAGCATAATGGTCATAAACGTTTAATTTATTGATGTTTATGCACAAAATAGTTAGAACGGCCCACCCATTAATGACAAACTATAAGATGGGTATAACGTTGGTACGCATTAAATTGTGACCTTAAAGAAGAGGGTATGTAATATGCTTCGCGCTAACTTAATTCTCCGCTCGTTTGTGCGTTTAATGAAGTTACCAAGTATTCCTATATAATGTGTATAATATCTTAAGGGTGAATTGACCTTAAATTCTACCCGCCTCTTTTGTGGTAATTATTCGAATAACTTAGGTCTTATGACTCATGCAGCAGTAGGATATAGTGATAATTAAAGGTAATTCTTTAATTGGTGTAACCAATACCTCGATTAAAGTTTGATGGATAAAAGCTTAAACATTAAAACAATGATATTTTTAATACAAATAAGCCGTAAAAACGTTTATTTATATTTTACGATCTTCTAATGTTTTGTCGATAACAAACGTAAAATAATTTTAACGAAACAAATAAAATACGTAAATGGTTTGAACTAATAGTTTCTAACATATTCACATTTTCACATAAAACACTAAAACAAGTATAAGTGCTTTTATGATTTAATATTACATATGTACAACAACTAGTGTTTACATATTTGGGTAAAATATACATATGGGTAGAAACTTAAGTATCACAACCCATTGGGTAAATACATTGCATGTAGTTGGGTACAACCCAAAGCCCATGACCCATGGAGCTTGACCCATAACCCATTGCATGACATCATGCTTATATCATACATGGATAATATCCATAACCCATGGATCAACCCATACCCAAGTGACCAAGTGCATAGCACTCAAGAGATACATTGTATCTAGCTAAAGATCCATGGTTCAACCCATAACCAAAATACCCATGGGTAAAAGGGAGCGTCCCACGGATCCCTAGCTTAACGCTAGACGGGTCCCTTGTGGAAGGGATCCGTGGGATCCGGGGAACAGTAGGTTTTTTCTTCTATAAATAGTGAGCCATTTCTTCATTATTTCTCACCCCTTTCTAACACACTTTCTCCCTGAGTTAAAAACTCACTAACCTCAGATCCAAGAGATCTATGTTTGTAGTTTTGTTTTTGTGTGATCTTTTGGGTTCCTCTTAAAGGCAAGATCACCACCCTTGATGTCGAGCAAGCTAAAGTCCATGAGTTGCCATGCTTCCTCATCATCAAGGCTACTGAAGTCTTCTTGTTGATGATTCCTTTCTTTCTTCAAAGAAGTGTAGTATTGAAGACATTAGTGAGAGATGTCTCAAGTGTCAAGACGAAGATATTAGTGAAGGGTATCTATCGTCCATATCATAAGCACTTGTGGTAGGTGCTTAGAAGTCAAGACAAGAAGCATTAGTGAAAGGTGCTTAGAAGTCAAGACTAGAAGCATTAGTGAAAGGTGCTTAGAAGTCAAGACACAAGACATTAGTGAAAGGTGTCTTGTAGATCTAGTCAAAGGCATTAGTGAAATGTGCCTTAGATGTACATTCGATATGGTGTGTTTCGATGTACAAGATAGACTAGTATTAGATCCAAGGATATTGATATCCTTGATGATGTCGTAAAGGAATAGATCTCCTTTGGGATTAGTCGTTGGTGTAGTGTGGTAGTAGTTCCTCCATTGCAATGGAACTAGGTGCTTAGCCTAGTACCTAATAAAGGGTAGGCAACGTTGTGAAGGTGTAGTTCACCTTGGAGTGAAAGAACTAGGTACTTAGCCTAGTACCTTATAAAGGGTAGGCGACGTTGTGTAGGTGTGGTTCACCTTGGAGTGAACGAACCCGGTTGTGACACACGGTAAATTTTCACTAAAATTTAACTAATAATTAGTAATTTATTATTAGTAAGCATAAGTCATTAAGCATGCATAAGCTTTGCCTGATCATTTGAGTAGTTAACTCGCACACAGTAGATTATTGCATCACATTTGCATTCATATCATTTTATGAATACTTCATTTCATTTTGTCTTATGATTCAATTGTAAGATGAGAGGTTATCTCGTTTTCCCCAGTGACCGACACTGCACGCGTACCGACACTATGATAAGGGCTTGATAAAACAAATGACAAACTTTCGTAATGAAAAATATTACAAAGATAATAATATCTCCGATGCGTAACTATAAGATATTACGTTATAACAATTATCAAACAATGATACTTTCAGAATGTGCATCGACTATCGTGAGTTGAATAAACTAACTATTAAGAACCGTTAATTACTCCCGAGAATCGATGACTTATTCGATCAACTTCAAGGTTCAAGTGTTTATTCAAAAATCGATTTAAGGTCCGGATATCATCTACTAAGAGTTCGGGAAGAAGACATTCCCAAAACTGCCTTCAGAACTCGTTATGGACATTACGAGTTCCAAGTCATGCCTTTTGGGTTAACCAATGCGCCAGCTGTGTTCATGGACCTCATGAACCGAGTGTGTAAACCCTACCTGGATAAATTTGTGATCGTATTCATTGACGATATTCTAATTTATTCCAAGAGTGTGAAAAAACACGAGGAGCATCTTAGATTAATCTTGGAATTGCTGAAGAAGGAAGAAATGTATGCAAAGTTCTCGAAGTGTGAGTTTTGGATATCGACTGTGCAATTCCTAGGTCATGTAATTGACAGCCAGGGTATTCATGTAGATCCCGCTAAGATCAAGTCAATAAAGGATTGGGCGACAACCACAACTCCTACTGAAATACGCCAATTCTTAGGACTCGCTGGATACTACAGAAGGTTCATTGAAGGTTTCTCAAAGATTGCCAAATCTTTAACCAAGCTAACCCAGAAAAACACCAAGTTTGACTGGGAAGAAAAAGAAGAAGAAGCTTTTCAACTCCTTAAAGAAAAGTTATGTAGTGCACCTATCTTGGCCTTACCTGAAGGTAGTGAAGATTTTGTTGTTTATTGCGACACTTCACACAAGGGGCTAGGAGCGGTGTTAATGCAAAGAGAGAAGGTGATAGCATACGCCTCTCGCCAGTTGAAAACTCATGAGAAGAATTACACAACGCACGACCTAGAGTTAGGATCAATTGTGTTCGCACTCAGAATTTGGAGACATTATTTATATGGCACGAAGTGTGTCGTATACACCGATCACAAAAACCTACAACACATTTTAGATCGAAGAATGAACATGAGACAACCCCGATGGTTGGAATTACTCAGTGATTACGACTGCGAGATTCGTTACCATCCGGGTAAAGCGAATGTAGTTGCTGATGCTCTGAGTAGAAAAGAACGACCAAAACCTCTTAGAGTCAGATCCTTGGGTATGACGATTAGTTCACCTCTTCCATCCAAGATTCTTGAGGCTCAATTGGAAGCACTCAAAGAAGAAAATCGTCCGAATGAGAACCTTTACGAAATGCCAGAAAGCGAAAATGGATTCGTAAAAAGGTCGGATGGAATTTTGTGTTTCAAAGAGCGAAGTTGGATACCACCTTATGGAGGAATACGCGATATCATTATGCACGAATCCCACAAATCTAAATACTCCATCCACCCAGGATCAGACAAGATGTATCTCGATCTGAAGAAATTGTACTGGTGGCCAAACATGAAAGTTGACATTGCAACATATGTCAGCCAGTGTTTAACCTGTTCAAAAGTCAAAGCTGAACATCAGAGACCCTCAGGTCTACTAGTACAACCCGAAATTCCCGAATGGAAATAGGAACGTATAACAATGGACTTTATCACTAAGCTACCAAAAACCTCTAAAGGATACGACACTATTTGGGTAATAGTTGACCGTTTCACCAAGTCAGCACATTTTCTACCAATGAAAGAAAGTGACGGAATGGACAAACTTGCACAACTATACCTGAAGGAAATCATCGCGCGTCATGGTGTACCAATCTCCATCATCTCGGACAGAGATAGCCGTTTCACCTCAAATTTCTGGAAATCGCTTCAAGATGCTTTAGGATCTAACCTCGACATGAGCACCGCTTACCATCCTCAGACTGATGGACAAAGCGAGAGAACCATTCAGACTCTGGAGGATATGCTAAGAGCATGTGTGATAGACTTTGGAAATGGCTGGGATAAGCACTTACCATTAGACGAGTTTTCTTATAATAACAGCTATCACACAAGCATCAAAGCCGTACCATATGAAGCACTCTATGGTCGGAAGTGTAGATCACCTGTGTGTTGGGCCGAAGTTGGAGAAAGTCAACTTACTGGTCCGGAGTTAATCCAAGAAACTATTGAGAAGATTGTACAAATCAAAAACCGACTGCAAGCAGCTCGTGACCGTCAAAAGAGCTACGCGGATAAAAGAAGGAAACCACTTGAGTTTCAAGTGGGAGATAAAGTTATGCTCAAAGTTGCGCCATGGAAGGGCATAATTCGTTTCGGAAAACGTGGAAAGTTAAATCCTCGTTACATTGGACCTTTCAAAATTCTCGCAAGAATCGGACCGTTAGCATACTGATTCGAATTACCACAAGAACTCAGCTCTGTGCACAACGTGTTTCACGTATGGAACTTGAAGAAATGTCTTTCTGACGAAACTCTTGCTATTCCCCTGGAAGAAATCCAAGTTGACGAAAGATTGAATTTTGTTGAGGAACCCATTGAAATTATGGATAGAGAGATCAAACGGCTTAAGCAAAGCCGCATTCCTATAGTCAAAGTCCGTTGGAACTCTCAAAGAGGTCCAGAATACACGTGGGAGCGTGAAGACCAATTCAAGCATAAATACCCACACTTTTTCTCTACTTCAGCAAGTAATCCTAACTGAAAACCGAGGACGGTTTTCTCTTCTAAGGCGGGGAGGATGTGACACACGGTAAATTTTCACTAAAATTTAACTGATAATTAGTAATTTATTATTACTAAGCATAAGTCATTAAGCATGCATAAGCTTTGCCTGATCATTTGAGTAGTTAACTCGCAAACAGTAGATTATTGCCTCACATTTGCATTCATATCTTTTTATGAATACTTCATTTCATTTTGTTTTATGATTCAATTGTAAGACGAGAGGTTATCTCGTTTTCCTCAGTGACCGACACTGCACGCGTACCGACACTATGATAAGGGCTTGATAAAACAAATGACAAACTTTCGTAATGAAAAATATTACAAAGATAATAATATCTCCGATGCATAACTATAAGATATTACGTTATAAAAATTATCAAACAATGATACTTCGGTCACAATTTAATATCGCGGGACACAATATATTTAACACGCTTGCACTTAAATAAAGACTTCTTATAAGACTCAAACACAATTAATACATATGTAAACACAAGTACATACATGTACACAAATAAACTATAAGTACACATTACACATACACACACACGTTTATATTTAATTTACTCTTGAAAGTAAACCTTTTAATAAAAGTGAGATATATAATCTCTTTTGTCCTCTCTTCCCACACACGACAAAGCAACACCAAAACCAGGAAAAGAAAGAGATATCAAATCCTCTTCTTCAACCTCTAGACCTGTGCTCTTATAGGTCGAATCTCCCAAAGAGTTAAAACCCAACATGTTCCTCCCATCACCTTCTCCTCTCTCTTACCAAAATCATGTAAGTTTTTGTTTCTCAAATCCCCTCCTTTGATGCGCCGGCTACCCTTCGAATGAATCCAAGAAGAATCAAGATAAAATCATCCAAGAGAAGCATATCTTCCATTGTATCTACCTTGAGCCAAAGTCCAAGATATTCTAGGATTTGGAAGTTAACTAAATTCGGCTTCAATCCAAAACACCAAGAAGAGAGAGATGGTCAAGCTCCTTCCCAAGATACTTACTTTATCTCTAGTAGAGATGCAAACGCCCCAAACTCAGTTCCTCATCAATTTTACCAAAAACTAGGGTTTGTGAAACTTAGGGTTTTCAAAAATTGAATTGGGGGTTTTGCAATTGGAAGTGTGTTGGAGCTAAATCAAGTCTTGTTTGGTTCAAATCCAAGAAGCCACTTTTGTACCTCACGCATCATCTCTTCCAAGTTGAGGTTATGAATCTTTTCTTGTTGTAATGTTTTGCACATTATTCTTGTGATGTTAAGTATGGTATTTTGTATCAAACATTTGTTACACATTTGGTCATGTTAATATCATTGTTTCATGGTTGCTATGTTAAAAAGTTAATTTGGTCATTCACTTTGTTGAGTTTTCTATCGAGATGCATGAAACAAGAAAAACTATAAGTTGAGTTTTTGGTATTGTTTTGCTAACTTTGGTTCCTGTCGAGTCGTGTAAACAAAAAAAAAATAGAGAAGTCAAGTTTATATAAACTAAATAAAATGACTAGGAACCATGTGTCTTTGATACTATAATCTTGATATGTGACCATGAACTTGACTCGTCATATACAAATGGGTCTGTTTGATCTCCATGTCGAGAAGCAAGAAACAAAATAAAAATAGGAGGAGTCAAGTTTTGTAAAAGTATTGCTAATAACAAGTTAGTACAAGTGCTGGAAACCAAGGTTGGTCACAATGTCTTCGAGTAGTACTTGAAGTAGTGAGTGGTTCTTGGCAACTTGTAAAATTTTGGTAATTAATTTGGATGTTAGAATTTGATTTGGTCACATGTTCTTGTTGAAGTAGAAACTGTGAAAAGGTAAGCATAACCAAAACACTATTCTTTCATAATGTAGAAAGGCCGATTCGAGTAGTACTCGACCTTTCTCTAGCCCTATCTACTTCGTTAAAAGCCTTGCGTATAGTTTACCATTTTGAATATGCTAACACGAGTCTTGTGCGTCTAAACTCGTGTCAAGTGATCACGGCATTCCGAGTCCAAGTCATACTAAAGTCGGGATATAAGCTTGGAGTCAAAACCGTTACGTTAAATTTCCATGTTAAAGAAAACTACTTTAGCATTTCGTTGGGTATATCTCGTCCTCCAAAAACCTGCAAAGTGTCCACTTGTGAAATTATACATATCAAAGGTGTACAAAAGCCCTCCCTGCACTACCTTGGGCCGCAGCCAGTTAACATTTCAGCAAAATATCCTACACCATTTCTAAACCAAAGGCCCATTCCATGCATGTAATTCACTTTGGGCCTTGGTCCAATCCATGTACACTGCTGCTAACGTCACCGGGCCATAGCCCATGAGTCTTCGGGCGTCCGGTTGAGTAATATAAACTAACTCGCAAAATAAGGATTGAACGTAAAACAATTGTCCAACGATAAATGAACTTATTTACGCGTACACAAAATATGCTACACAAGTTATATATTAGCATACACTAGTTGACATATAAACAAGAACAATGTTTATAATTTTTATATATGAGACAACAAATGTTTTAAAAACATGATACAATTAATAATATCTACGTCAACGTATAACGTCAATGTGTAAACAAATGTATGTCAAGTAAACTTCTCATTTGAACTATATATATATTAAGAACGAGTCTTAATAAATAAATAGAGACCACTACTTGATTTTATCACTTAATAAATTTGATAGTCTCAAATTTTAACTCAAGTATTTTCCAAACACATTTAGAAAATAAAATAACTATAATTTTTACAATACCATTTGTGTCAACTTGAACAAGTATATATACATTTATATACTTACTAATGGAACCTTGTAATTAATTATCAAATCAAACTTTGAATTTCAAAATCATATTAATGTCAATATGAGAAGTATATAAACACTCATATACTTACTAGTAAAATCATTTTAATAACTTTTACAAACTAAAGCTTAGTTTCATTGCAATTAAACTATTTTGAGTAAACGATACTTAAAACAATGAACTAAAACATTGCTCTCCTTATCTAGGTCGCGTGTCGGTGCCGCTTCACAACAATCACTAAATCCCACTTTTGGATTGCACATTTGCTAAGGTGAGTTTTCATAGCCCCTCTTTTACTTGATAAACTGTTTTATACATTTTGGGGTGAGAAATATGCAAAACCTTTTTATGGACCTGAACTATTACATGATTACTATTACGTGGTTTAGCCTAAGCCCTTATGTCCCTAGAGAATGCCCTTTTTCATGAACCGTCAATTCCCCATTGGGAAACGCGAATGTTATAAATAGATCTATTGAGGGTGACTCCTCCGTTCGGTTGGCCATGCTTAGGCCAAGGCGAAACGTATACCATGTCGGAATCGAGTGTTGAGGGACAAAATACTCGCTATGGGCCCCTATATTGTATGACCTCTTTTAGCATACAGAAAATATCGTAGTATCGGTTGCATGAACTTAGAGCTAACGTAATAGACATTCATCCATATATCATTATATTCGTTGTAATGACTATATGACTTTGATTACGGTCCAAACTCACTGTTTTAACTTAAACCTATGAACTCACCAGCTTTTAGCTGACCCTTTTTAACATATTTTTCTCAGGTGCTTAAGTTATGATTCATGGAGGCAAGGCAAGAAGCGGCTTAATGGTCGTTGTAGTATCTAAGAAGTGTTTTTACATAAACTGATGTTTTAAATTGGGACCACTGAACTTATGGGATGTGCCCATTTATCTAAACAATGTTGTAAGAAAATGTTTTAAACTACTTTATTAAAATTAAACGGAGTATGTATTCAGTTCTTTATTACTTGTGTTTTGATTCACCAAATTCCGTAACGCTCCCAATAACACGTATGCTTCCGCTAAACCAAATTTGGGGGTGTTACAGATTGGCATCAGAGCCTAGGTTATAGAGAACTAGGTACATATAAACCCTAAACTATAACTACTTTTTACAAAAACATCATACTACGACCGCCAGTTGCCGCTTGCCTTACTTGCCATTTTACTTAAGAGTTCATTTATATAGGATTGCATGTTTTATTTCCTATTTACTTATGCACTATTTCATATTTATCATGAGTATATTTTTCCACATACTTACACATATGCACCGTCTTGTCAAAGACCATGCCTTCACCAGCCTTCCCTCACGATGTTCAGGAGGACATCCTACTTGCTCACTCACCTACCATCCATCAGCTTGCACACTTGGCCACTGATCCGTACATTCAGGCCACATTAGCAGCTCAGTTAGTCATTGTACCTACTCCATCTGTACCGACCCTTACCACCACTCCATCAGCTTTGTTGACATGCAGGCGAAAACCTCGCATGATCGTGAGAGTACCCGGATATAGAGAGCGGTATTCATTCATTCCTGCACTAGCCTCTCAGATGACCCGCGCTGCTTACATAGGTCCTTCCCTTTGCCGAGCGACACCATCACTGAGTCACCACCTCCCGAGATTTCGGGAGAGCTACAATTCCTACTCGAGAGGAAGGCCGGGAAGAAGATCGGAAGAGGATCACGGAGGAGCTACGAGCCCTATGCAATTGAGAGTGTTCTGGACATGTGCCTGGCGGATATGAAAGTACACGGGGTTTGGAGATTGTCGAGTATTGGGAGTTAGGGCCGAGCTCCGGGATGGCTGAAGGTTGAGCAATGACATGGACGATGATGCACCATTTGGGTTAGGACGGTGCCTTCCTCCGCCCGCAGGAGGAGAGTGATGAGGTTGCTTGGAGAGATATTGATTGCTTGATTAGTTATGTACCACATATCGCGAGTCCGAGCTACAGTCTATCATCACCTTCATTCATACTATCTGCGCCAGGACATGGAGCGCCTTGCTGCGCCACTAGGCGGCTTGAGACCATGAGGAAGGCACCGGGTGACACGGCCGATGCCGGATCTATCGGGATCTCCGGATGATGAGCCGACTCATTGAGAGGATATTTATTGATTAGATTCTCATGAGACCTTGCTAGGGGTCCATCTTGTCAGGTTGGAGAGAGTCGATCGATGCGGCTTGAGCTTGCGGCCGGCGTGTTGAGGTTTAGACTGCGTCCTGATGTATTGTTTGAGTATGGAGCTAGAGAGGATGAGAGGATTCGGTTAGGTTTTGATTTGAGGCTCAGGTTGAGGATGTTAGAGTTGGATAGCGAGGGACCACGAGCCAGAGGAGGTCAAGCCGGATGCGGCCTACTTGAGAGCTAGGCGCATCCGGTGGATGGCTAGAATCTTGCCGAGAGAGGAGTGGCGAGAGGACCACAGGGTTTGGAGTCCATCGGCCTCTTAGATGAGGCGCATCGCTAGTTTGGAGGATGCAGCGGCGAGAGTTAGTTGCTACCATTGGCGACTACGTGCAGAACGGCGTGGACATCTTTAGATATGATTTCGTGATGTATCACACTAAGCTGGATTTATAACGTTAGTGTTAGTTATTACTCTTGTACTTCAGTTGTATTTCCGTGGTATTTCCGTTGTATTCCCATTGTATTTCAGTTGTATTCCTTCTAGTATCTCATCATGTACTTTAGGAACCTTGTAACCGAAATTCTATCTATGTCAAACTTATTTCCCTATCCAATTGTCTTTCCTTTCATAGATTGCTCATGTGATCTATCTGCGATATTTACACAATTACTTGGCACTTACCTTGTTTAAAAGGTTCTATATCTCATCACCTTTCTTCTTTACTTGAGAAATGCCGCAGAAGCGAAGATCAAAGTACCAACCATGGTGGAGCTTCCAATGCTCCTATTCAGTGAGAGTTACTCGCATACCAAGCTGCAAATGCTACCATTCCAAACAGAGTCACCAGCGATCGGGGCTATACGAAGCCCTACTCATGTTAGGGCTACTCCAATCCAACCTACCATGGATCAAGCTATGATAGACCAACTAGTCAATGAGCGAGTGAGCGCCGCTTTAGGCTGCGACAAACCACTTTCGTCTACTAATCTTTGGAACTTGAGACCACCCACCCACGGCCGCGCTTGTACTTATCAAGACTTTTGTAAGACCATGGCCGGAGGCTTTAGTGGAGCTGAAGGAATTTGTCGGTCGACTAGATGGATCGAAGCTTCGAGGTGTGTTCAGAATCTGCAATTGTGAAGAAGAGTCTAAGGTTAAGTAAGCATCATTCACTTTCACGAGATCTTTGCCTTGACACAGTGGAACAATTTTCACGAAATCGCTAGTATCGATGTTGCCTATGCCATGCCATGGGAGAGTTTCAAGGAGATGGTACTTGAAAGTACTATCCGCGTAATGAGATCAAGAAACTCGAGCATGAGTTTTGGAACCTCAAAGTTCAAGGCACCAATATGGCTGCTTATAACCAGGCGTTTTAAGAACTAGCCTTGTTGTGCCCTGAAATGGTTCAAACTGAGACCCGATTGTTGGAAAGGTACATCGGGGGGTGCCCCGATCTATCAAGGGCAATGTCACCACTTCTAAGGCAGCGATCTTCCACGAAACCATCGAATTAGCCAACAAACTCATGGACCAAGTGATTGAGGATTCCATGGACAAAGTGGTTGACAATAAGAGGAAATGGGATGACCACTCCCAAATTTACAACAACAATGGGTACCGTGGCAACAATAGTGGGAACAACATCAACAATCAAAACAAAAGGCAAAATGTTGCAAGAGCATATGCACAGGGATTGAAGAAATGAAGCGTACTGCGGGGCTGCACCATTGTGTGTTAACCGATGCACACTTTGCATCACAAGGGGCATGTACAGATCAAGTTCCGTAAATGTCCAGAGAAAATCGGACACTTGACCAGAAGCTGCAGGTCCAAGTCATTGGCGTTTCAAACGGCACCAGCTCCCGGGACCCAAAACGCTGGTATAACTTGCTTTGGTTGTGGTGAAAAGGGCATTACGAGAATGAATGCGAAAGACCGGGAACCAAGGCAATGGAAATCAAGGAAATCGAGGAAATCGAGGAAGCCATGGGAATGGCGAGGATTGAGGAAATGTTGAACAATAGAGTATATCGGGAAATGGCGAAGGGGCTCGTGGGAGAGTCTATCTTTGTGACCAAAGTGGAAGCTTCAGGAATACCGAATGTTGTGACGAATGGTACGTTCCTTATAAATAACGTTATGCATCCATATTTTTGATCACGGGGGCGATAAGAGTTTTGTTTCTAATGCATTTAGTCCACTACTCGATATTGCCCCAACTGCATTAGGAAATGCATACAATGTGGAACTAGCTAACGGTAACATAGAAAGGGTAGATACCATCATAAGAGGTTGCACCCTGAATCTATTAAACCACCCGTTCAATATCGACTTGATACCAGTAGAATTGGGTAGTTTCTATTTCATTGTCGGGATGGATTGGTTATCAAAATATCATCTTTGCCATCATTTGTGACAAGAAGCTCGTCCAATTACCCTATGGAGATGAAGTCCTAACAATAGAAGGAGATAGAAGTGACAGAAGAAGCGCCTCAAGACGCATGTCATTTCTGTACCAAGGTGTTGAGGTGTGTCGAGGAAGGATGTCACATCTTCCTAGCACGGACCGGAAAGGGCGAAAAAGAAATGGAAGAAAAAGCGTCTGGAAGAGCGTGCCAATAGTGAAGAATTTCACTGAAGTTTTTCACGAAGACTTGCGGGACTCCCGCCAACCCGACAAGTTGAATTTGGTCGATTTAGTGCACGGTGCGCACCGGTGGCAAGAGCACCTTATCGATTAGCTCCACGAGAACTCCGGAGTTATCAAACCGGTTAATGAGAACTTGCGGAAAAAGGATTCATACGACCGAGCTCATCACCACAGGGAGCACCAGTCCTATTCGTCAAGAAGAAGGGCGGAACTTTCGAGAATGTGCATCGACTATCATGAGTTGAATAAACTAACCATTAAGAACCGTTACCCACTCCCGAAGATCGATGACTTATTCGATCAACTTCAAGGTTCAAGCGTTTATTCAAAAATCGATTTAAGGTCGGATATCATCTACTAAGAGTTCGGAAGAAGACATTCCCAAAGCGCCTTCGAAACTCGTTATGGACATTACGAGTTCCAAGTCATGCCTTTGGGTTAACCAATGCGCCAGCGGTGTGTTCATGGACCTCATGAACCGAGTGTGTAAACCCTACTGGATAAATTTGTGATGCATTATTCATTGACGATATTCTAATTTATTCCAAGTGTGAAAAACACGAGGAGCATCTTAGATTAATCTTGGAATTGCTGAAGAAGGAAGAAATGTATGCAAAGTTCTCGAAGTGTGAGTTTTGGATATCGACTGTGCAATTCCTAGGTCATGTAATTGACAGCCAGGGTATTCATGTAGATCCCGCTAAGATCAAGTCAATAAAGGATTGGGCGACACCCACAACTCCTACTAAAATACGCCAATTCTTAGGACTCGCTGGATACTACAGAAGGTTCATTGAAGGTTTCTCAAAGATTGCCAAATCTTTAACCAAGCTAACCCAGAAAAACACCAAGTTTGACTGGGGAGAAAAAGAAGAAGAAGCTTTTCAACTCCTTAAAGAAAAGTTATGTAGTGCACCTATCTTGGCCTTACCTGAAGGTAGTGAAGATTTTGTTGTTTATTGCGACGCTTCACACAAGTGGCTAGGAGCGGTGTTAATGCAAAGAGAGAAGGTGATAGCATACGCTCTGCCAGTTGAAAACTCATGAGAAGAATTACACAATGCGACCTAGAGTTAGGATCAGTTGTGTTACTTTTCGAATTTGGATACATTATTTATATGGCACGGTGTGTCATATACACCAATCACAAAAGCCTACAACACATTTTAGAGCGAGAAAGATGAACATGAGACAACGACGATGGTTGGAATTACTCAGTGATTACGACTGCGAGATTCGTTACCATCCGGGTAAAGCGAATGTAGTTGCTGATGCTCTAAGTAGAAAAGAACGACCAAAACCTCTTAGAGTCAGATCCTTGGGTATGACGATTAGTTCACCTCTTCCATCCAAGATTCTTGAGGCTCAATTGGAAGCACTCAAGGAAGAAAATCATCCGAATGAGAACCTTTACGGAATGCCAGAAAGAGAAAATGGATTCGTAAAAAGGTCGGATGGAATTTTGTGTTTCAAAGAGCGAAGTTGGATACCACTTTATGGAGGAATACGCGATATCATTATGCACGAATCCCACAAATCTAAATACTCCATCCACCCAGGACCAGACAAGATGTATCTCGATCTGAAGAAATTGTACTGGTGGCCAAACATGAAAGCGGACATTGCAACATATGTCGCCGGTGTTTAACATGTTCAAAAGTCAAAGTGAACATCGAGACCCTCGGTCTACTAGTACAACCCGAAATTCGAATGGAAATGGGAGCGTATAACAATGGAATTTATCACTAAGCTACCAAAACCTCTAATGGCTACGACACTATTTTGGTAATAGTTGACCGTCTCACCAAGTCAGCACATTTTCTACCAATGAAAGAAAGTGACGGAATGGACAAACTTGCACAACTATACACGAAGGAAATCATCGGCGTCATGGTGTACCAATCTCCATCATCTCGGACAGAGATAGCCGTTTCAACTCAAATTTCTGGAAATCGCTTCAAGATGCTTTAGGATCTAACCTCGACATGAGAACCGCTTACCATCCTCAGAATGATGGACAAAGCGAGAGAACCATTCAGACTCTGGAGGATATGCTAAGAGCATGTGTGATAGACTTTGGAAATGGCTAGGATAAGCACTTACCACTAGCCGAGTTTTCTTACAATAACAGCTATCACACAAGCATCAAAGCCGCACCATATGAAGCACTCTATGGTCGGAAGTGTAGATCACCTGTGTGTTGGGCCGAAGTTGGAGAAAGTCAACTTACTTGTCCGGAGTTAATCCAAGAAACTACCGAGAAGATTGTACAAATCAAAAACCGGCATAAGCGGCTTCGTGACCGTCAAAAAGAGCTACGCGGATAGGAGAAGGAAACCACTTGAGTTTCAAGTGGGAGATAAAGTTATGCTCAAAGTTGCGCCATGGAAGGGCGTAATTCGCTTCGGAAAACGTGGAAAGTTAAATCCTCGTTATATTGGACCTTTCAAAATTCTCAAGCAAGAATCGGACCGTAGCATACCGACTCGAATTACCACAAGAACTTCACTCACATTGTGTAATAACGTGTTTCCGTGATGCAACTTGAAGAAATGTCTTTCTCGTTTAAACTCTTGCTATTCCCCCGAAGGAAGAAATCCAAGTTGACGAAAGATTGAATTTTGTTGAGGAACCCATTGAAATTATGGATAGAGAGATCAAACGGCTTAAGCAAAGCCGCATTCCTATAGTCAAAGTCCGTTGGAACTCTCAAAGAGGTCCAGAATAAACGTGGGAGCGTGAAGACCAATTCAAGCATAAATACCCACACTTTTTCTCTACTTCAGCAAGTAATCCTAACTGAAAACCGAGGACGGTTTTCTCTTCTAAGGCGGGGAGGATGTGACACACGGTAAATTTTCACTAAAATTTAACTAATAATTAGTAATTTATTATTACTAAGCATAAGTCATTAAGCATGCATAAGCTTTGCCTGATCATTTGAGTAGTTAACTAGCACACAGTAGATTATTGCATCACATTTGCATTCATATCATTTTATGAATACTTCATTTCATTTTGTTTTATGATTCAATTGTAAGACGAGAGGTTATCTCGTTTTCCCCAGTGACCGACACTGCACGCGTACCGACACTATGATAAGGGCTTGATAAAACAAATGACAAACTTTCGTAATGAAAAATATTACAAAGATATTACGTTATAAAAATTATCAAACAATGATACTTCGGTCACAATTTAATATCGCGGGACACAATATATTTAACACGCTTGCACTTAAATAAAGACTTCTTATAAGACTCAAACACAATTAATACATAAGTAAACACAAGTACATACATGTACACAAATAAACTATAAGTACACATTACACATACACACACACGTTTATATTTAATTTACTCTTGAAAGTAAACCTTTTAATAAAAGTGAGATATATAATCTCTTTTGTCCTCTCTTCCCACACACGACAAAGCAACACCAAAACCAGGAAAAGAAAGAGATATCAAATCCTCTTCTTCAACCTCTAGACCTGTGCCCTTATATGTCGAATCTCCCAAAGAGGGAAAACCCAACATGTTCCTCCCATCACCTTCTCCTCTCTCTTACCAAAATCATGTAAGTTTTTGTTTCTCAAATCCCCTCCTTTGATGTGCCGGCTACCCTTCGAATGAATCCAAGAAGAATCAAGATAAAATCATCCAAGAGAAGCATATCTTCCATTGTATCTACCTTGAGCCAAAGTCCAAGATATTCTAGGATTTGGAAGTTAACTAAATTCGGCTTCAATCCAAAGCACCAAGAAGAGAGAGATGGTCAAGCTCCTTCCCAAGATACTTACTTTATCTCTAGTAGAGATGCAAACGCCCCAAACTCAGTTCCTCATCAATTTTACCAAAAACTAGGGTTTGTGAAACTTAGGGTTTTCAAAAATTGAATTGGGGGTTTTGCAATTGGAAGTGTGTTGGAGCTAAATCAAGTCTTGTTTGGTTCGAATCCAAGAAGCCACTTTTGTACCTCACGCATCATCTCTTCTAAGTTGAGGTTATGAATCTTTTCTTGTTGTAATGTTTTGCACATTATTCTTGTGATGTTAAGTATGGTATTTTGTATCAAACATTTGTTACACATTTGGTCATGTTAATATCATTGTTTCATGGTTGCTATGTTAAAAAGTTAATTTGGTCATTCACTTTGTTGAGTTTTCTATCGAGATGCATGAAACAAGAAAAACTATAAGTTGAGTTTTTGGTATTGTTTTGCTAACTTTGGTTCCTGCCGAGTCGTGTAAACAAAAAAAATAGAGAAGTCAAGTTTATATAAACTAAATAAAATGACTAGGAACCATGTGTCTTTGATACTATAATCTTGATATGTGACCATGAACTTGACTCGTCATATACAAATGGGTCTGTTTGATCTCCCTGTCGAGAAGCAAGAAACAAAATAAAAATAGGAGGAGTCAAGTTTTGTAAAAGTATTGCTAATAACAAGTTAGTACAAGTGCTGGAAACCAAGGTTGGTCACAATGTCTTCGAGTAGTACTCGAAGTAGTGAGTGGTTCTTGGCAACTTGTAAAATTTTGGTAATTAATTTGGATGTTAGAATTTGATTTGGTCACATGTTCTTGTTGAAGTAGAAACTGTGAAAAGGTAAGCATAACCAAAACACTATTCTTGCATAATGTAGAAAGGCCGATTCGAGTAGTAATCGACCTTTCTCTAGCCCTATCTACTTCGTTAAAAGCCTTGCGTATAGTTTACCATTTTGAATATGCTAACACGAGTCTTGTGCGTCTAAACTCGTGTCAAGTGATCACAGCATTCCGAGTCCAAGTCATACTAAAGTCGGGATATAAGCTTGGAGTCAAAACCGTTACGTTAAATTTCGATGTTAAAGAAAACTACTTTAGCATTTCGTTGGGTATATCTCGTCCTCCAAAAACCTGCAAAGTGTCCACTTGTGAAATTATACATATCAAAGGTGTACAAAAGCCCTCCCTGCACTACCTTGGGCCGCAGCCCAGTTAACATTTCAGCAAAATATCCTACACCATTTCTAAACCAAAGGCCCATTCCATGCATGTAATTCACTTTGGGCCCTGGTCCAATCCATGTACACTGCTGCTAACGTCACCGGGCCACAGCCCACGAGTCTTCGGGCGTCCGGTTGAGTAATATAAACTAACTCGCAAAATAAGGATTGAACGTAAAACAATTGTCCAACGATAAATGAACTTATTTACGCGTACACAAAATATGCTACACAAGTTATATATTAGCATACACTAGTTGACATATAAACAAGAACAATGTTTATAATTTTTATATGAGACAACAAATGTTTTAAAAACATGATACAATTAATAATGTCTACGTCAACGTATAACGTCAATGTGTAAACAAACGTATGTCAAGTCAACTTCTCATTTGAACTATATATATATATTAAGAACGAGTCTTAATAAATAAATATAGACCACTACTTGATTTTATCACTTAATAAATTTGATAGTCTCAAATTTTAACTCAAGTATTTTCCAAACACATTTAGAAAATAAAATAACTATAATTTTGACAATACCATTTGTGTCAACTTGAACAAGTATATATACATTTATATACTTACTAATGGAACCTTGTAATTAATTATCAAAGAGTAAATTACACCGTTCGTCCCTGTGGTTTGCTCCAAATCACACTGGTAGTCCCTGTTCTTTTTTTTTTGCTTTTTTGCTCCCTGTGGTTTACATATTGCACGCTGTTAGTCCTTATCGCTAATTGCCGTTATCTTTTTCGTTATCTCAATGGCACCGTTAGTCCTAACCAAGCGATCACTTGCAGCGTTAGTCCTTTATACTAATGACTGTTAATAACTCCAAAATTTTATTAAAAAAAAATCTTTTCTACGCGGTTTTAATCGTTTTCGCCCGTTTTCTTACGTTTTCATGCGTTTTTGTCCGTTTATATACGTTTTCATCTACTTTTTCTACGTTTTTCTTACGTTTTTGTCCGTTTTTATACGTTTTCCTTAGTTTTTTACGCTTTTGTCCGTTTTTATACGTTTTCCTTCGTTTTTTTACGCTTTTGTCCGTTTTTCTTCCGTTTTTGTCCGTTTTTATACGTTTTCCTTCGTTTTTTTACGCTTTTGTCCGTTTTTCTTACGTTTTTGTCCGTTTATATACGGTGTAATTTAAAAACAAATGACGTATTTTTTTTTAAATCGGAAAAAAAAATGACGTATTTTAAAAAAAAAAAAAACGTATTTTTTTTTTAAATCGGAAAAAAAAATGAAGTATTTTTTTTATAAAAAAAAAAACATATTTTTTTTAAATCGGAAAAAAAAAACGTATTTTTTTAAAAAAAATGACGTATTTTTTTTTAAATCGGAAAAAAAAATGACGTATTTTTTAAAAAAAAATGACGTATTTTTTTAAAAAAAATACGTTTTTTTTTTAAATCGGAAAAAAAAAGATTTTTTTAAAAATGACGTATTTTTTTTTAAATCGAAAAAAAAAATGACGTATTTTTTAAAAAATGACGTATTTTTAAATCGGAAAAAAATCGATTAAAACCACGTCATTTTTAAAATTACACCGTATAAAACGGACAAAACGTAAGAAAACGGACAAAAGCGTAAAAAAAGCGAAGGAAAAGCGTATAAAAGGGACAAAAACGTAAGAAAACGGACAAAAGCGTAAAACAACGAAGGAAAACGCGCATAAAAACTTAAGAAAAACGGACAAAGCGAAAAAAGTAAGGAAAACGTAAGAAAAACGGACAAAAACGTAAGAAAAACGTAGAAAAAGTAGACGAAAACGTATATAAACGGACAAAAACGCATGAAAACGTAAGAAAACGGGCGAAAACGATTAAAACCGCGTAGAAAAGATTTTTTTTTAATAAAATTTTGGAGTTATTAACAGTCGTTAGTATAAAGGACTAACGCTGCAAGTGATCACTTGGTTAGGACTAACGTGCGTTGAGATAAGAAAAAGATAACGGCAGATAGCGATAAGGACTAACAGCGTGCAATATGTAAACCACAGGGAGCAAAAAAGCAAAAAAAAAAGAACAGGGACTACCGGTGTGATTTGGAGCAAACCACATGGACGAACGGTGTAATTTACTCATTATCAAATCAAACTTTGTATTTCAAAATCATATTAATGTCAATATGAGAAGTATATAAACACTCATATACTTACTAGTAAAATCATTTTAATAACTTTTACAAACTAAAGCTTAGTTTCATTGCAATTATAAATACAATTAAACTATTTTGAGTAAACGATACTTAAAACAATGAACTAAAACAATGAACTAAAACATGTCAATATGAGAAGTATATAAACACTCGACCTTTCTCTAGCCCTATCTACTTCGTTAAAAGCCTTGCGTATAGTTTACCATTTTGAATATGCTAACACGAGTCTTGTGCGTCTAAACTCGTGTCAAGTGATCACGGCATTCCGAGTCCAAGTCATACTAAAGTCGGGATATAAGCTTGGAGTCAAAACCGTTACGTTAAATTTCCATGTTAAAGAAAACTACTTTAGCATTTCGTTGGGTATATCTCGTCCTCCAAAAACCTGCAAAGTGTCCACTTGTGAAATTATACATATCAAAGGTGTACAAAAGCCCTCCCTGCACTACCTTGGGCCGCAGCCAATTAACATTTCAGCAAAATATCCTACACCATTTCTAAACCAAAGGCCCATTCCATGCATGTAATTCACTTTGGGCCTTGGTCCAATCCATGTACACTGCTGCTAACGTCACCGGGCCACAGCCCATGAGTCTTCGGGCGTCCGGTTGAGTAATATAAACTAACTCGCAAAATAAGGATTGAACGTAAAACAATTGTCCAACGATAAATGAACTTATTTACGCGTACACAAAATATGCTACACAAGTTATATATTAGCATACACTAGTTGACATATAAACAAGAACAATGTTTATAATTTTTATATATGAGACAACAAATGTTTTAAAAACATGATACAATTAATAATATCTACGCAACGATAACGTCCAATGTGTAAACAAACGTATGTCAAGTAAACTTCTCATTTGAACTATATATATATTAAGAACGAGTCTTAATAAATAAATAGAGACCACTACTTGATTTTATCACTTAATAAATTTGATAGTCTCAAATTTTAACTCAAGTATTTTCCAAACACATTTAGAAAATAAAATAACTATAATTTTTACAATACCATTTGTGTCAACTTGAACAAGTATATATACATTTATATACTTACTAATGGAGCCTTGTAATTAATTATCAAATCAAACTTTGAATTTCAAAATCATATTAATGTCAATATGAGAAGTATATAAACACTCATATACTTACTAGTAAAATCATTTTAATAACTTTTACAAACTAAAGCTTAGTTTCATTGCAATTATAAATACAATTAAACTATTTTGAGTAAACGATACTTAAAACAATGAACTAAAACATTGCCCTCCTTATCTAGGTCGCGTGTCGGTGCCGCTTCACAACAATCACTAAATCCCACTTTTGGATTGCACATTTGCTAAGGTGAGTTTTCATAGCCCCTCTTTTACTTGATAAACTGTTTTATACATTTTGGGGTGAGAAATATGCAAAACCTTTTTATGGACCTGAACTATTACATTATTACTATTACGTGGTTTAGCCTAAGCCCTTATGTCCCTAGAGAATGCCCTTTTTCATGAACCGTCAATTCCCCATTGGGAAACGCGAATGTTATAAATAGATCTATTGAGGGTGACTCCTCCGTTCGGTTGGCCATGCTTAGGCCAAGGCGAAACGTATACCATGTCGGAATCGAGTGTTGAGGGACAAAACACTCGCTATGGGCCCCTATATTGTATGACCTCTTTTAGCATACAGAAACTATCGTAGTATCGGTTGCATGAACTTAGAGCTAATGTAATAGACATTCATCCATATATCATTATATTCGTTGTAATGACTATATGACTTTGATTACGGTCCAAACTCACTGTTTTAACTTAAACCTATGAACTCACCAGCTTTTAGCTGACCCTTTTTAACATATTTTTCTCAGGTGCTTAAGTTATGTTTCATGGAGGCAAGGCAAGAAGCGGGTTAATGGTCGTAGTAGTATCTAAGAAGTGTTTTTACACAAACTGATGTTTTAAATTGGGACCACCGAACTTATGGGATGTGCCCATTTATCTAAACAATGTTGTAAGAAAATGTTTTAAACTACTTTATTAAAATTAAATGGAGTATGTATTCCGTTCTTTATTACTTGTGTTTTGATTCACCAAATTCATAACTCCATAACACGTATGCTTCCGCTAAACCAAATTTGGGGGTGTTACAGTTGGCATCGAGCCTAGGTTATAGAGAACTAGGTACATATAAACCCTAAACTATAACTACTTTTACAAAAACATCATACTACCTTGACCGCCATTGCCGCTTACTTGCCATTTTACTTAAGAGTTCATTTAAATAGGATTGCATGTTTTATTTCCTATTTACTTATGCACTATTTCATATTTATCATGAGTATATTTTTCCACATACTTACACATATGCACCGTCTTGTCAAAGACCATGCCTTCACCAGCCTTCCCTCACGATGTTCAGGAGGACATCCTACTTGCTCACTCACCTACCATCCATCAGCTTGCACACTTGGCCACTGATCCGTACATTCAGGCCACATTAGCAGCTCAGTCAGTCATTGTACCTACTCCATCTGTACCGACCCTTACCACCACTCCATCAGCTTTGTTGACACGCAGGCGAAAACCTCGCATGATCGTGAGAGTAATCCGGATATAGAAGCGGTATTCATTCATTCCTGCACTAGCCTCTCAGATGACCCGCACTGCTTACATAGGTCCTTCCACTACTTCAGAGTCACTGACACCATCACCCACTGAGTCACCACCTCACCAGAGACTCAGGAGTGCTACTGATTCCTACTCAGAGGAAGACCCGGAAGAAGATCCGGAAGAGGATCCTGAGGAGGAGCTACCAGAGCCTATGCCAATTGAGAGTGTTACTGGACATGTGAGCACAGTAGCGGATATGAGTACAAGTGCGGAGATTGTCCGAGTATTCAGGAGTTAGGACAGAGTTCCAGGATGGCTCAGAGGTTGAGCAATGACATGGACATTGATGCACCATTTGGGTTAGGACAAAGAGCTGCCTTCCTCCGCCGTCAGGAGGAGAGTGATGAGGTTGCTTGGAGGGATATTGATTGCTTGATTAGTTTTGTACCACATATCGCGAGTCCGAGCTACAGTCCATCATCACCTTCATTAATACCATCTGCATCAGACATGGAACGCCTTGCTCGCGCCACTAGACAGCTTGAGACCATTGAGGAAGCTGCACCGGGTGAGGCACAGCCAATGCCAGATCTATCAGGATCTCCAGATGATGAGCCGACCCTCATTGAGAGGATATTTATTCAGTTAGATTCTCATGAGACCTTGCTAGGGGTCCATCCTGATCATTTGGAGAGAGTCGATCCAAGACGCTGCTTGCAGGCTTGCGAGCAGCGTGTTGAGGGTTTAGACTGCGTCACTGATCTATTGTTTAAGAGTATGGAGCTGGAGAGGCATGAGAGGATTCGGTTGGGTTTCAGATTTGAGGCTCAGGTTGAGGATGTTAGAGAGTTGGATAGCAAGACACGAGCCTTGGGCAGAGGTCAAGCCCAGATGCACGGCCGACTTGAGGAGCTAGAGCGCATCCAGTGGATGGCTAGAGATCTTTTACCCGAGAGAGGAGTGGCAGAGGACCACAGGTTTGGAGTCCATGCTGGCCTCTCAGATGAGGCGCATCGCTAGTTTGGAGGATACGCAGCGAGAGTTAGTTGCTACCATTGAGCGACTACGTACCGAGCGTGGACATCTTTAGATAGGATTTCGTGATGTATCACACTAAACTGGATTTATAACAGTTAGTGTTAGTTATTACTCTTGTACTTCAGTTGTATTTCCGTTGTATTTCCGTTGTATTCCCATTGTATTTCAGTTGTATTCCATCTAGTATCTCATCATGTACTTTAGGAACCTTGTAACCGAAATTCTATCTATGTCAAACTTATTTCCCTATCCAATTGTCTTTCCTTTCATAGATTGCTCATGTGATCTATCTGCGATATTTACACAATTACTTGGCACTTACCTTGTTTAAAAGGTTCTATATCTCATCACCTTTCTTACTGTAAAACCTGAAAATCTAAAACATGAATAAAGACTAAAATACCCTTGGAATCAAAATTTATAAAATACGTAAAAGACATTTATATTCATTTAACGAAATTAAAACTTAACTTATGAATAATTAAAACTTAACGAATATGTGTATGTGATCAACATAGTACGACGAAAGAGTTAAACGTCTCGCTAAAGTGTTGGGCCGATTAGTTGGACCTTGTTTTCGTTATTTGGGAAACCACTTGGGCTCGTTTCTTCTGTCAGCCGAGAGCCAAGAGAGCCCAAGGTGGGCGTTTGTTTTGTTTCGGTTGGACCCAAGAGGCCGAAGCCCACACCACTTCAAGACTAACCTATTTGTTTCCCTATAAATACAACACCTAAACACAAGATTTAAACCCTAGTTTTGTTGCTTCTTTTTTTTTGTTCCATTCGGCCGAGAACCTTATTCCCCTTGGTGTCGAGACTTTTGCTTCCACAAGCTAAGGTATAAATGTTTTCTCCTCTTTCTTTCGTTACACCTTACGTTAACCTTTATTGTATCATGTTGTTTTAGTCGAGCTTGTGTTTTCTTTTGTGGCCGAACCGTATGAAACCAACAAACACAAACCATAATGAATTGAACCTTGTAATGTTAAGAGAACATGTATTATATATGTATTGTTTGAATCGGATCATAGGTATGTCGAGCACAAGAAAACCGAACCACATATATATATATGAATCGGACCTTATATAACATGTGAACTTGAATACGTAAGATACGTAGATGAGCTAGGGTTGCGTAAAACATGGGAGTCGAAACTTATATATAGAACCGAACCATGTGGAGTTTTGTGGAAGTGTGTTAAACGAGTAAAGATCATGTGAAACCTAAACCCTAAGTGAAGTGTGAACCGAATAATGCAAGCCGAACCATAAATGGTTTGTGAACCGTGTCTCATATGCGTGCGTTTTATAAGTCAAGTGAGTTTGTGGATATGTAAACGTAGTACGTGGTCATATCTAGTCTAAATTATTGTGCATGTGTGTGTAAATGTGTATTTAATCCGGATATTAAGTAACTTGTGTGTCACATAAAATCATAAACGTGCATGGGAATAAAAGTTGAAGTATAACATGTATATAAGTAACGTATGGTTAAGACATGAAGGTGTTAGGTTAAGTAGCGAGTCATTAAATGACGTAACATATAAAGTAAATGCACATTAATATGATATTAAAAGAAGGAGAAAACCCTAGAACATAATGAGTGTCGATTAGGGTTTGAAGCTAAGAGTGTTAATTAGTTATTTCATGTGTGAGTTATGACGTTTAAACTATTTTCACATTTAACCCTAAACTTTAATAAATGACATAATGAACCCTAATCTACGATATTAATTATAAAACGCTTAAGTCTCATTTAATCATAAAACCCTAAAGTATGAAGATCACTGAATACACTAAGTATAAACACCAAATGTTAAAAGATAATTTCGACGATTATGGAATCATAAATAACATGGACGACCGTTAATGTGTATAGGTTCGAGAAGAAGGAGTAATCCTTTGCTTTCCGTATTTCTGCTTTTTGGTCATTTGCTTTGGAATAAGGTACAGATATTCTGACCTTTTCAGTAAAGGTTCCTTTTAAAGTTTCTTTCGTTAGCTTTTCTATTAGGGTTTCCTGAGCCTTTGCTATGAACCCATTCCGTTTTGTTTGAGCATTGCTTATCTGAACTCGATTTCAGAATTATGAAACATCTGATTTTGAACTATATGATATGAAAACTCTGATTGTGAAAATATGAATAACCTTCTGATAAAATATGATCTGTGTCAATTATGACATTCTGATTTGACCTAAGATAGTTTGACACCCGAGCCAAATATTTCACTAGTCATGGGGTTCCATGTCCGTACGTGATGCACCTCGATATGACTCTAGGCGATAGAGTGATGTTCTCGCCACGTTCCTGGATTGTGGAGCATATTTTGTATATGTAGGAAGGGGCGTATGGATGCATCCTAGATCTGTTATCTGTTATTTGTTATATGTTATCTGTTATCTGATGATTGATGCTGCGTGCATGCACGTCCTTCATAACTCTGGTAGGTCTCCCCTACAAATGTTGCCTTACGAGAAATGTTGCCTTATGAGAAAAGTTGCCTTATGATTATGATCTGATAATTGTTTCTGGGCTCGTGGTAGTTAACTATAAACTTTATTTGAAAATTCTGATTTATACTTTGAAAATGATTATGATTTTGCTATCTTTCGTTTATTATATTTCATATTCGGTATCGTTTAGTATTCGCTTTGCTTTCATATCTGTTCACTGGGCTTTTGAAGCTCAGCCGCATTTCTTTTCTTCCGCGGCAGGTATCTAAGCATTGGAGCTGGGTTTTGCTTTGGGATGAGTGCATGAGTGGACTTACCTTAGAGATTTATTTAGCTTTGATCTTATGATGCCAATTAAGACTTATTATTTCAGATATTTTGTTGGAGTTATTTTTCCGCTGGGACCTATGTATTGAAGTCATTGTTGACTTGAATTATTCCGCATTTATGTTAAGATTTCTTTTGGATGTTTATGTTTTCTTTGATATGACACCATTACTTGTGATTCCTTTACCCTTTTCGGGTCGGGGCGTTACAATTTATGGCATCGAGCCAGTGTTTACTGACTTGTAGTCAGGACCTATGACATATGGACCCTAGGTTTTGAGACCTTAGAGCTTAGGCTTTGACCTATGAGGATTGGGTAGACTTTAGGTTTCCTTCTGCGAACTTCCATTTCGTATCTCACCTTTGTTCATTTTGCTAATCGTTTGAATATCGTTTAGATGGTTCAACTCATACTACTAACGGTAGCGCCATGGAGACGATGATATTCCTGGCTTGGATGATGCGGTTGCCAATGCGCTCAACACTCTTTTCCCTGGTCTTACTACACCTGAGGTGATGACACAGGTGATCAACAACATTCGTAATCGACTGGTGCTTCGGTAGTGGTGGAGGAAATCAACCCGTCGGCATTCATACTTGGCTCGAGCGTTTCGATAAGCTCAAGCCTCTTTCTTTAGCACCGCTGCTACTCCCACCGAGGCCGAGGACTGGATCACTCATATTGAGAAGCTGTTTGAAGTACTGGGTTGTGGAGATGAATTTAAGACCCGTTTGGCTACATTTAAATTGGAAGGTGATGCTTTGAATTGGTGGAAGGCACTCAAACAGGCGAGAGGAGGAGATGCTTTTGCTATTACTTGTACTTGGGCTGAGTTTCGAACTATCTTCTATAACCGTTACTTCCCTGATGCTGAACAGCAAAGGTATGAGAGGGATTATCAAGGAATCTACCAGTTTGATCATGAGAACTCCAATGAGTACATGGGTAGGTTTATGAGGCTGGTAAGTTTTGTGGGAACGAATCTTTGGAGATGGTAGGCGCGGCTAAGCACTTCAAGTGGGGATTGAAGAAGTGGGTGTTGGACCGACTGCTTAACACCGAGTATGAGGATGTGTCGGCCTGCAATGACGCAGCTCGTAACATTGAGATCTTTCATGAGGGTTTGGGTTCCAACAAGCGTAATCGCGATGGTGATCGGATTCAAGGTAGGACTCAAAGTAATGATTATAAGGGAAACTCTGGCAGGAGTTATGATTCGAGAAGTCAAGTGGATAGGAGTTATGATCACCGGGTCGGCCAGGAAGGAATGTGGACTCTAGGCTCGAAAAGAGGCGAGGAGTCGATAAAGCTAGCTGGCGGTAAGAATGGAAATGATCGTCGAATCAAGGTAACAATAACCAGCGTACAACAAGGATCGGTCGGCTCGAGGATCAAATCGTGGTCGTGCGGGATCTTCTAGTTAGCAAAGGACGATGAGTTTTGCCTCCCCACTTATTTGTACTACTTGTGGAAAGGCTCATCCGGGACCGTGTTTCAAGGCCACTGGTGGATGTTTCTCTTGTGGTTCCACTACTCACAAGATCAAGGATTGCCCTAAGAGGAACCCGGTGATTCGTGGAAACTACATCAAGCCGCCATCTACTACTGGGACGGTTTATGCTACTACCGGAATCGAGCGAGCGACTTCGTGTACCATTACGGGCACTCTTTTCATTGATGATTTTCTATCTTCGCTTTTATTTGACACCGGTGCCACACACTCCATTATATCTGTCACATTTGCTAAGAAACTTAATATGAAGCCCAAACCGCTAACGAATCACTTATCGATTTCTACGCCTATGAAAAACCACATGATCATTGATCATAAATACGTTAAGTGCCCTCTTCGTTTTGATGATCGTGTTCGCTCTGCAAATCTGTATCCTCTCGATATGGTCGACTTTGATATCATTCTAGGCATGGATTGGTTGGCTACTCATAGAGCTTCCATTGACTGCTATGCTAGAACTGTGATCTTTGGAGACATAAAACATCCTGAATTTGTTTATTATGGTTCTCAACCTCTCAAATCTGTTAAGTTTATTTCTGCTATGAAGGCACGGACCATGATTGCTCATGGGTGCCAAGGTTTTCTGGCATCTGTTAAGGACACATCTTTGGAGAGTCCTAACATTGAAAACCTTCGTTT
The DNA here is from genome assembly GCA_910596185.1 of Chrysanthemum makinoi. NCBI lineage: Eukaryota > Viridiplantae > Streptophyta > Magnoliopsida > Asterales > Asteraceae > Chrysanthemum > Chrysanthemum makinoi. The sequence continues at coordinate 96,763,739 of OU343221.1, read as the reverse complement.
GTTTGTGAATTCACCGACGCTTTTCCCGATGAACTTCCCGGTATTCCCCGCCAGAGAAGTTGAGTTTAGCATTGAGTTAATTCCGTGCTGAACCGATTTCAAAGGCTCCGTATCGCATGGCACCTGTAGAACTGAAGGAGTTGAAGGAGCAGCTGCAAGAGATGATAGAACATGGATTTATTCGACCCAGTGTTTCTCCATTGGGTGCACCTGTCTTGTTAGTGAAGAAGAAGGATGGAAGTATGCGTCTATGTATCGACTACCGTGAACTCAACCGTATTACTATTCAAATCGTTATCCTCTTCCGCAGTAGATGATTTGTTTGATCAACGCAAGGAGCTAAGTTCTTTTCTAAGATTGATCTGAGATCGGTTATCATCACTACGTGTGAGGGAGAAAGATGTTCCTAAGACCGCGTTTCGTACCAGATATGGTCATTATGAATTTCTCGTTATGCCTTTCGGTTTGACAAATGCGCCTCGCCGTGTTTATGGACCTAATGAATCGTGTTTTCCATGAGTTTCTCGACAAGTTTGTTATTGTTTTCATCGACGACATTTTGGTTTACTCCAAGTCTGAAGAAGAGCATGAACAACATCTCTGGATAGTTTTGGAGATTCGAGGAAGAAGAAGTTATGCGCCAAATTTTGAAGTGTGAGTTATGGTTAAAACAAGTCGCTTTCCTTGGTCATATTGTATCTGCTGATGGTATCACCATGGATCCGTCTAAGGTTGAGGCTATCACTAAATGGCCAAGACCTACGACAGTGGCTGAGGTTAGGAGTTTTCTAGGACTTGCTGGTTACTACCGACGTTTTGTTAAAGGTTTCTCTCGTTTAGCTTTGCCCCTAACCCAACTGATGAGAAAAGGTGAAAAGTTTGTATGGACAGATGAACGAGAAGAGAGTTTTGAGGAGTTGAAACGGAGATTGGTGTCCGCTCCTATTTTGACTCTTCCATCTGGTTCTGGAGGATTTCAAATTTATAATGATGCATCTAAGAAAGGATTAGAACGTGTTTTGATGCAACATGGAAAAGTAATAGCTTACGCTTCAAGACAACTGAAACCTTATGAGGAGAATTATCCAACTCATGACCTTGAGTTAGCTGCTGTGGTGTTCGCATTGAAAATCTGGAGACATTACTTGTATGGAGAGACGTGTGATATTTTCACCGACCATAAGAGTCTCAAGTATATTTTCACTCAGAAAGAACTTAACATGAGACAAAGAATATGGTTAGAACTTCTTAAGGATTATGACACCAACATTCAGTACCATCCAGGTAAGGCTAATGTAGTTGCTGACGCACTTAGTCGGAAATCAGGCATTCTTGCAAGTATTGAGATTGAACCTAGGATTCTTCGTGATCTAGAACGTTTGGATGTTGAGTTGTGTGTACGAGGTTTTGATGGATACTGGGCTAGTATGAAGGTGGAGTCAAACCTTATACTGCAAATTAAAGAAGCTCAGAAAGATGACGGCGAGCTGTGGGCCGTAGCGCAAAATGTAGAAGAAGGTAAGCATACGGAGTTTAAGGTTGATAATGACGGAATTGTATGGTATGAAGATAGGCTCTGTTCCCAATGATTCAGATTTCGAGAAAGTTATGATAGAAGCTCATAGTTCTCCTTTCACTATCCATCCTGGTTCTACCAAGATGTATAGGGATTTGAAACAGTATTTCTGGTGGAATGGCATGAAGCAAGATGTGGCGACGTTTGTATCGAAGTGTATGATTTGTCAGCAGGTTAAGATTGAACATCAAAGGGCTAGTGGACTGTTGCAACCATTGGATATTCCGACATGGAAGTGGGATAAGATATCTATGGATTTTGTGACTGGACTACCTCTTACTCGAAAGAAGCATGATGCGATTTGGGTAGTTGTTGATCGACTAACCAAATCTGCTCATTTCTTACCAATTAGGAAGGATTATGGTATTGGTAGATTGGCGAAATTTTTGACAAGAGATAGTTAGACTTCATGGTACTCGGCATCTATTGTGTCCGAGAGATCCGCGTTTTACTTCCTGGAAAGGTTTGCAAAAAGCTTGGGGTACTCGACTTAATTTCAGTACGGCATTTCATCCTCAAACGATGGTCATCGAGAGGACTATTCGACCTTAGAGGACATGCTAAGGGCTTGTGCTTTAGAATGTAACTGGCGGTTTGGGATGAATATTTATGCTTAGTAGAGTTTGCATACAACAACAGTTGGCATGCTAGCATTAAGGCAGCACCGTTTGAACTCCTTTATGGAAGGAAATGTAGATCACCTACTTGTTGGCATGAAGTAGGTGAACATTTAATTGAAGGTCCGGAAATGATTGAGATCAGTAATGAGAAAGTAGCTATTGCTAGAGAAAAGTTGAAGGAGGCTAGATCTCGTCAAAAAAGCTATGCTGATAAGCATCGTCGTGATTTAGAATTTCGGGTTGGAGATCGTGTATTTTTGAAAGTCTCGCCGTTTAGAGGTGTGAAACGTTTTGGAATCAAGGGCAAGCTCAGTCCTCGATTCATCGGTCCGTTTGAAATTCTGGACCGTATAGGAGAAGTTTCGTATCGGTTAGCACTTCCGCCTCAGTTATCGCATGTTCATGATGTTTTCCATGTATCTCTTCTAAGGGGATACAATTATCATCCGTTACACGTTGCTTCTTATCCGTTTGATCAAATTCAATCCGATATGTCTTTATCTGAAGAACCGGAAGTTATTTTAGAAAGGCAAGAAAGAGTCATGAGAAATAAAGTCATCCCGTTCGTTAAGATTCTTTGGAAAAATCACCCGGAGCGTGAGGCTACCTGGGAAACCGAGGAGTCGATGCGAGCTAGTTATCCTCATTTCTTTGAATAGTTTGGTATGTTCTCATTTCGTTTTCGTTTCGTTTCATTTCAATTTTCGAGGACGAAAATTCTTCTTTAGAGGGAAGAGTTGTAAAAACTGAAAATCTAAAACATGAATAAAGACTAAAATACCCTTGGAATCAAAATTTATAAAATACGTAAAAGACATTTATATTCATTTAACAAAATTAAAACTTAACTTATGAATAATTAAAACTTAACGAATATGTGTATGTGATCAACATAGTATGACGAAAAGAGTTAAACGCTCGCTAAAGTGTTGGGCCTATTAGTTGGACCTTGTTTTCGTTATTTGGGAAACCACTTGGGCTCGTTTCTTCTGTCAGCCGAGAGCCAAGAGAGCCCAAGGTGGGCGTTTGTTTTGTTTCGGTTGGACCCAAGAGGCCGAAGCCCACACCACTTCAAGACTAACCTATTTGTTTCCCTATAAATACAACACATAAACACAAGATTTAAACCCTAGTTTTGTTGCTTCTTTTTTTTTTTGTTCCATTCGGCCGAGAACCTTATTCCCCTTGGTGTCGAGACTTTTGCTTCCACAAGCTAAGGTATAAATGTTTTCTCGTCTTTCTTTCGTTACACCTTACGTTAACCTTTATTGTATCATGTTGTTTTAGTCGAGCTTGTGTTTTCTTTTGTGGCCGAACCGTATGAAACCAACAAACACAAACCATAATGAATTGAACCTTGTAATGTTAAGAGAACATGTATTATATATGTATTGTTTGAATCGGATCATAGGTATGTCGAGCACAAGAAAACCGAACCACATATATATATGAATCGGACCTTATATAACATGTGAACTTGAATACGTAAGATACGTAGATGAGCTAGGGTTGCGTAAAACATGGGAGTCGAAACTTATATATAGAACCGAACCATGTGGAGTTTTGTGGAAGTGTGTTAAACGAGTAAAGATCATGTGAAACCTAAACCCTAAGTGAAGTGTGAACCGAATAATGCAAGCCGAACCATAAATGGTTTGTGAACCGTGTCTCATATGCGTGCGTTTTATAAGTCAAGTGAGTTTGTGGATATGTAAACGTAGTACGTGGTCATATCTAGTCTAAACTATTGTGCATGTGTGTGTAAATGTGTATTTAATCCGGATATTAAGTAACTTGTGTGTCACATAAAATCATAAACGTGCATGGGAATAAAAGTTGAAGTATAACATGTATATAAGTAACGTATGGTTAAGACATGAAGGTGTTAGGTTAAGTAGCGAGTCATTAAATGACGTAACATATAAAGTAAATGCACATTAATATGATATTAAAAGAAGGAGAAAACCCTATAACATAATGAGAGTCGATTAGGGTTTGAAGCTAAGAGTGTTAATTCGTTATTTCATGTGTGAGTTATGACGTTTAAACTATTTTCACATTTAACCCTAAACTTTAATAAATGACATAATGAACCCTAATCTACGATATTAATTATAAAACGCTTAAGTCTCATTTAATCATAAAACCCTAAAGTATGAAGATCACTGAATACACTAAGTATAAACACCAAATGTTAAAAGATAATTTCGACGATTATGGAATCATAAATAACATGGACGACCGTTAATGTGTATAGGTTCTGAGAAGAAGGAGTAATCCTTTGCTTTCCGTATTTCTGCTTTTTGGTCATTTGCTTTGGAATAAGGTACAGATATTCTGACCTTTTCAGTAAAGGTTCCTTTTAAAGTTTCTTTCGTTAGCTTTTCTATTAGGGTTTCCTGAGCCTTTGCTATGAACCCATTCCGTTTTGTTTGAGCTGTTGCTTATCTGAACTCTGATTTCTGAATTATGAAACATCTGATTTTGAACTATATGATATGAAAACTCGATTTTGAAAATATGAATAACCTTCTCGATAAAATATGATCTGGTCAATTATGACATTCTGATTTGACCTAAGATAGTTTGACACACGAGCCAAATATTTCACTAGTCATGGGGTTCCATGTCCGTATCGTGATGCACCTCTCGATATGACTCTAGGGCAGTAGAGTGATGTTCGCCCGCCCTGGATGGTGGAGCACATTTTGTATATGTAGGAAGGGGCGTATGGATGCATCCTAGATCTGTTATCTGTTATTTGTTATATGTTATCTGTTATCTGATGATTGATGCTGCGTGCATGCACGTCCTTCATAACTCCGTAGGTCTCCCTACAAATGTTGCCTTACGAGAAATGTTGCCTTATGAGAAAAGTTGCCTTATGATTATGATCTGATAATTGTTTCTGGGCTCGTGGTAGTTAACTATAAACTTTATTTGAAAATTCTGATTTATACTTTGAAAATGATTATGATTTTGCTATCTTTCGTTTATTATATTTCATATTCGGTATCGTTTAGTATTCGCTTTGCTTTCATATCTGTTCATCGGGTTTTGAAGCTCAGCCGCATTTCTTTTCTTCCACGGCAGGTATCTAAGCATTGGAGCTGGGTTTTGCTTTGGGATGAGTGCATGAGTGGACTTACCTTAGAGATTTATTTAGCTTTGATCTTATGATGCCAATTAAGACTTATTATTTCAGATATTTTGTTGGAGTTATTTTTCCGCTGGGACCTATGTATTGAAGTCATTGTTGACTTGAATTATTCCGCATTTATGTTAAGATTTCTTTTGGATGTTTATGTTTGCTTTGATATGACACCATTACTTGTGATTCCTTTACCCTTGTCGGGTCGGGGCGTTACACTTACTGCAGAAATGCCGCCGAAACGAAGATCAAAACGTACCAACCATGGTGGAGCTTCCAATGCTCCTATTCCAGCGAGAGTTACTCGCAACCAAGCTGCAAATGCTACCATTCCAAACAGAGTCACACGCGATCGACTGAAGCCACTACCCTGTTAGGGCTACTCTAATCCAACCTACCATGAATCAAGCTATGATCGACCAACTAGTCAATGAGCGAGTGAACGCCGCTTTAGCTGCGCAAACCACTGTCTACTAATGCTGGAACTTCGAGACCACCCACCCACGGCCGACTTGTACTTATCGGGACTTTTGTAAGACCATGACTGGAGGCTTTAGTGGAACTGAAGGAGCTGTCCGTCTGACTAAATGGATCGAGCTCGAGGCGTGTTCCGAATCTGCAATTGTGAAGAAGAGTCTAAGGTTAAGTACGCATCATAAACTTTCACAGATCTTTGCCTTGACCTGGTGGAACAATTTTCTGAAATCTGCTAGTATCGATGTTGCCTATGCCATGCCATAGGAGAGTTTCAAGGAGATGGTACTTCGAAAGTACTATCCACGTAATGAGATCAAGAAGCTAGAGCATGAGTTTTGGAACCTCAAAGTTCAAGGCACCAATATGGCTGCTTATAACCAGCGTTTTTAAGAACTAGCCTTGTTGTGCCCTGAAATGGTTCAAACTGAGACCCGATTTTTGGAAAGGTACATCGGGGGACTGCCCCAATCTATCAAGGGCAATGTCACCACTTCTAAGGCTGCTGATCTTCACGAAACCATCGAGGTAGCCAACAAACTCATGGACCAAGTGATTGAAGATTCCATGGACAAAGTGGTTGAAAATAAGAGGAAATGGGATGACCACTCCCGAATCTACAACAACAATGGGTACCGTGGCAACAATAGTAGGAACAACAGCAACAATCAAAACAAAAGGCAAAATGTTGCTAGAGCATATGCAAGGTGAAAAAGGGCATTACAAGAATGAATGCCGAAAGACCAGGAACCAAGGCAATGGAGGAAATCAAGGAAATCGAGGAAATCCAGGAAGCCATGGGAATGGCAGGATTCAGGGAAATGTTGGACAGCCGAGTAATCAGGGAAATGGCGAAGGGGCTCGTGGGAGAGTTTATGCTGTGACCAAAGTGGAAGCTCAGGAATACCCAAATGTTGTGACTGGTACGTTCCTTATAAATAACCGTTATGCATCCATATTGTTTGATACGGGAGCCGATAAGAGTTTTGTTTCTAATGCATTTAGTCCACTACTCGATATTGCCCCAACTGCATTAGGAAATGAATACAATGTGGAACTAGCTAACGGTAACATAGAAAGGGTAGATACCATCATAAGAGGTTGCACCCTGAATCTATTAAACCACCCGTTCAATATCGACTTGATACCAGTAGAATTGGGTAGTTTCGATGTCATTGTCGAGATGGATTGGTTATCAAAATATCATGTTGCCATCATTTGTGACGAGAAGCTCGTCCAATTACCCTATGGAGATGAAGTCCTAACAATAGAAGGAGACAGAAGTGACAGAAGAAACGCCTCAAGACTGCATGTCATTTCCTGTACCAAGGTGTTGAGGTGTATCGAGGAAGGATGTCACATCTTCCTAGCACAGGTCATCGGAAAGTACGAAAAAGAAAAGGAAGAAAAACGTCTGGAAGACGTGCCAATAGTGAGAGAATTTCAGTGAAGACTTGCGGGACTCCGCCAACCCGACAAGTTGAATTTCAGTCGATTTAGTGCCGGTGCCACACCGGCAAGAGCACCTTATCGATTAGCTTCAACGAACTCCGGGAGTTATCAAACCAGGTTGCCGGAACTTGCGGAAAAAGGATTCATAAGACCGAACTCATCACCCTAGGGAGCACCAGTCCTATTCGTCAAGAAGAAGGACGGAACTTTCAGAATGTGCATCGACTATCGTGAGTTGAATAAACTAACCATTAAGAACCGTTACCCACTCCCAAGAATCGATGACTTATTCGATCAACTTCAAGGTTCAAGTGTTTATTCAAAAATCGATTTAAGGTCCGGATATCATCAACTAAGAGTTCGGGAAGAAGACATTCCCAAAACTGCCTTCAGAACTCGTTATGGACATTACGAGTTCCAAGTCATGCCTTTTGGGTTAACCAATGCGCCAGCTGTGTTCATGGACCTGATGAACCGAGTGTGTAAACCCTACATGGATAAATTTGTGATCGTATTCATTGACGATATTCTAATTTATTCCAAGAGTGTGAAAGAACACAAGGAGCATCTTAGATTAATCTTGGAATTGCTGAAGAAGGAAGAACTGTATGCAAAGTTCTCGAAGTGTTAGTTTTGGATATCGACTGTGCAATTCCTAGGTCATGTAATTGATGCCGAGGGGTATTCATGTAGATCCCGCTAAGATCAAGTCAATAAAGGATTGGGCGACACCCACAACTCCTACTAAAATACGCCAATTCTTAGGACTCGCTGGATACTACAGAAGGTTCATTGAAGGTTTCTTAAAGATTTCCAAATCTTTAACCAAGCTAACCCAGAAAAACACCAAGTTTGACTGGGGAGAAAAAGAAGAAGAAGCTTTTCAACTCCTTAAAGAAAAGTTATGTAGTGCACCTATCTTGGCCTTACCTGAAGGTAGTGAAGATTTTGTTGTTTATTGCGACGCTTCACACAAGGGGCTAGGAGCGGTGTTAATGCAAAGAGAGAAGGTGATAGCATACGCCTCTCGCCAGTTGAAAACTCATGAGAAGAATTACACAACGCACGACCTAGAGTTAGGATCAGTTGTGTTCGCACTCGTAATTTGGAGACATTATTTATATGGCACGAAGTGTGTCATATACAACCGATCACAAAGCCTACAACACATTTTAGATCAGAAAGAACTGAACATGAGACAACGCCGATGGTTGAAATTACTCGATGATTACGACTTTAGATCGTTACCATCCAGGGTAAAGCGAATGTAGTTGCTGATGCTCTGAGTAGAAAAGAACGACCAAAACCTCTTAGAGTTAGATCCTTGGGTATGACGATTAGTTCACCTCTTCCATCCAAGATTCTTGAGGCTCAATTGGAAGCACTCAAGGAAGAAAATCGTCTGAATGAGAACCTTTACGGAATGCCAGAAAGCGAAAATGGATTCGTAAAAAGGTTGGATGGAATTTTGTGTTTCAAAGAGCGAAGTTGGATACCACTTTATGGAGGAATACGATATCATTATGCCGAATCCCACAAATCTAAATACTCCATCCACCCGGGATCGCACAAGATATATCTCAATCAAGTAATTGTACCGGTGGCAAAACATGAAAGCCGACATTGCAACATATGTCACGTGGGTGTTTAACATGTTCAAAAGTCAAAGTGAACATCGAGACTCTCGGTCTACTAGTACAACTCGAAATTCCCGAATGGAAATGGGAACGTATAACAATGGACTTTATCACTAAGCTACCAAAAACCTCTAAAGGCTACGACACTATTTGGGTAATAGTTGACCGTCTCACCAAGTCAGCACATTTTCTACCAATGAAAAAAAGTGACGGAATGGACAAACTTGCACAACTATACCTGAAGGAAATCATCGCGTGTCATGGTGTACCAATCTCCATCATCTCGGACAGAGATAGCCGTTTCACCTCAAATTTCGGAAATCGCCTTCAAGATGCTTTAGGATCTAACCTCGACATGAGCACCGCTTACCATCCTCGGGCCGATGGACAAAGCGAGAGAACCATTCGGACTGGAGGATATGCTAAGAGCATGTGTGATAGACTTTGGAAATGGCCGGGATAAGCACTTGCCATTAGCCGAGTTTTCTTACAATAACAGCTATCACACAAGCATCAAAGCCGCACCATATGAAGCACTCTACGATCGGAAGTGTAGATCACCTGTGTGTTGGGCGGGTTGGAGAAAGTCAACTTACTGGTCTGGAGTTAATCCAAGAAACTACTGAGAAGATTGTACAAATCAAAAACCGATTGCAAGCAGCGACTCGTGACCGTCAAAAGAGCTTACCGGATAAAGAAGGAAACCACTTGAGGTTCAAGTGGGAGATAAAGTTATGCTCAAAGTTGCGCCATGGAAGGGCGTAATTCGTTTCGAAAAACAAGGAAAGTTAAATCCTCGTTACATTGGACCTTTCAAAATTCTCGCAAGAATCGGACCGGTAGCATACCGACTCGAATTACCACAAGAACTCAGCTATGTGCACAACGTGTTTCACGTATGCAACTTGAAGAAATGTATTTTTGATGAAACTCTTGCTATTCCCTTGGAAGAAATCCAAGTTGACGAAAGATTGAATTTTGTCGAGGAACCCATTGAAATTATGGATAGAGAGATCAAACGGCTTAAGCAAAGCCGCATTCCTATAGTCAAAGTCCGTTGGAACTCTCAAAGAGGTCCGAATACACGTGGGGCGTGAAGACCAATTCAAGCATAAATACCCACACCTTTTCTCTCTTGACAAGTAATTCTAAGAAAACCGAGGACGGTTTCCCTTCTAAGGCGGGGAGGATGTGACACACGGTAAATTTTCACTAAAATTTAACTAATAATTAGTAATTTATTATTACTAAGCATAAGTCATTAAACATGCATAAGCTTTGCCTGATCATTTGAGTAGTTAACTCGTACACAATAGATTATTGCATCACATTTGCATTCATATCATTTTATGAATACTTCATTTCATTTTGTCTTATGATTCAATTGTAAGACGAGAGGTTATCTCGTTTTCCTCAGTGACCGACACTTCACGCGGCGTCTTGACACTATGATAAGGGCTTGATAAAACAAATGACAAACTTTCGTAATGAAAAATATTACAAAGATAATAATATCTCTGATGCGTAACTATAAGATGTTACGTTATAAAAATTATCAAACAATGATACTTCGGTCACAATTTAATATCGCGGGACACAATATATTTAACACGCTTGCACTTAAATAAAGACTTCTTATAAGACTCAAACACAATTAATACATAAGTAAACACAAGTACATACATGTACACAAATAAACTATAAGTACACATTACACATACACACACACATTTATATTTAATAAACTCTTGAAAGTAAACCTTTTAATAAAAGTGAGATATATAATCTCTTTTGTCCTCTCTTACCACACACGACAAAGCAACACCAAAACCAGGAAAAGAAAGAGATATCAAATCCACTTCTTCAACCTCTAGACCTGCGCCCTTATAGGTCGAATCTCCCAAAGAGGGAAAACCCAACATGTTCCTCCCATCACCTTCTCCTCTCTCTTACCAAAATCATGTAAGTTTTTGTTTCTCAAATCCCCTCCTTTGATCGGGCTACCCTTCGAATGAATCCAAGAAGAATCAAGATAAAATCATCCAAGAGAAGCATATCTTCCATTGTATCAACCTTGAGCCAAAGTCCAAGATATTCTAGGATTTGGAAGTTAACTAAATTCGGCTTCAATCCAAAACACCAAGAAGAGAGAGATGGTCAAGCTCCTTCCCAAGATACTTCCTTTATCTCTAGTAGAGATGCAAACGCCCCAAACTCAGTTCCTCATCAATTTTACCAAAAACTAGGGTTTTTGAAACTTAGGGTTTTCAAAAATTGAATTGGGGGTTTTGCAATTGGAAGTGTGTTGGAGCTAAATCAAGTCATGTTTGGTTCGAATCCAAGAAGCCACTTTTGTACCTCACGCATCATCTCTTCCAAGTTGAGGTTATGAATCTTTTCTTGTTGTAATGTTTTGCACATTATTCTTGTGATGTTAAGTATGGTATTTTGTATCAAACATTTGTTACACATTTGCTCATGTTAATAACATTGTTTCATGGTTGCTATGTTAAAAAGTTAATTTGGTCATTCACTTTGTTGAGTTTTCTATCGAGATGCATGAAACAAGAAAAACTAGAAGTTGAGTTTTTGGTATTGTTTTGCTAACTTTGGTTCCTGCCGAGTCGTGTAAACAAAAAAAATAGAGAAGTCAAGTTTATATAAACTAAATAAAATGACTAGGAACCATGTGTCTTTGATACTATAATCTTGATATGTGACCATGAACTTGACTCGTCATATACAAATGGGTTCTGTTTGATCTCCCCTGCCGAGAAGCAAGAAACAAAATAAAAATAGGATGAGTCAAGTTTTGTAAAAGTATTGCTAATAACAAGTGAGTACAAGTGCTTGTAACCAAGGTTGGTCACAATGTCTTCGAAAGTAGTACTCAGTAGTGAGTGGTTCTTGGCAACTTGTAAAATTTTGGTAATTAATTTGGATGTTAGAATTTGATTTGGTCACATGTTCTTGTTAAAGTAGAAACTGTGAAAAGGTAAGCATAACCAAAACACTATTCTTGCATAATGTAGAAAGGCCGAGTCAAGTAGTACTCGACCTTTCTCTAGCCCTATCTACTTCGTTAAAAGCCTTGCGTATAGTTTACCATTTTGAATATGCTAACACGAGTCTTGTGCGTCTAAACTCGTGTCAAGTGATCACGGCATTCCGAGTCCAAGTCATACTAAAGTCGGGATATAAGCTTGGAGTCAAAACCGTTACGTTAAATTTCCGTGTTAAAGAAAACTACTTTAGCATTTCGTTGGGTATATCTCGTCCTCCAAAACCCGCAAAGTGTCCACTTGTGAAATTATACATATCAAAGGTGTACAAAAGCCCTCCTGCACTACCTTGGGCGCGGCCCAGTTAACATTTCGACAAAATATCCTACACCATTTCTAAACCAAAGGCCCATTCCATGCATGTAATTCACTTTGGGCCCTGGTCCAATCCATGTATTACCTCTGCTAACATCACCGGGCCACAGCTCATGAGTCTTCGGGCGTCCGGTTGAGTAATATAAACTAACTCGCAAAATAAGGATTGAACGTAAAACAATTGTCCAACGATAAATGAACTTATTTACGCGTACATAAAATATGCTACACAAGTTATATATTAGCATACACTAGTTGACATATAAACAAGAACAATGTTTATAATTTTTATATATGAGACAACAAATGTTTTAAAAACATGATACAATTTATAACGTCTACGTCAACGTATAACGTCAATGTGTAAACAAACGTATGTCAAGTAAACTTCTCATTTGAACTATATATATATTAAGAACGAGTCTTAATAAATAAATAGAGACCACTACTTGATTTTATCACTTAATAAATTTGATAGTCTCAAATTTTAACTCAAGTATTTTCCAAACACATTTAGAAAATAAAATAACTATAATTTTGACAATACCATTTGTGTCAACTTGAACAAGTATATATACATTTATATACTTACTAATGGAACCTTGTAATTAATTATCAAATCAAACTTTGAATTTCAAAATCATATTAATGTCAATATGAGAAGTATATAAACACTCATATACTTACTAGTAAAATCATTTTAATAACTTTTACAAACTAAAGCTTAGTTTCATTGCAATTATAAATACAATTAAACTATTCTGAGTAAACGATACTTAAAACAATGAACTAAAACATTGTCCTCCTTATCTAGGTCGCGTGTCGGTGCCGCTTCACAACAATCACTAAATCCCACTTTTGGATTGCACATTTGCTAAGGTGAGTTTTCATAGCCCATCTTTTACTTGATAAACTGTTTTATACATTTTGGGGTAAGAAATATGCAAAACCTTTTTATGGACCTGAACTATTACATGATTACTATTACGTGGTTTAGCCTAAGCCCTTATGTCCCTAGAGAATGCCCTTTTTCATGAACCGTCAATTCCCCATTGGGAAACGCGAATGTTATAAATAGATCTATTGAGGGTGACTCATCCTTTCGGTTGGCCATGCTTAGGCCAAGGCAAAACGTATACCATGTCGGAATCGAGTGTTGAGGGACAAAACACTCGCTATGGGCCCCTATATTGTATGACCTCTTTTAGCATACAGAAACTATCATAGTATTGGTTGCATGAACTTAGAGCTAACGTAATAGACATTCATCCATATATCATTATATTCGTTGTAATGACTATATGACTTTGATTACGGTCCAAACTCATTGTTTTAACTTAAACCTATGAACTCACCAGCTTTTAGCTGACCCTTTTTAGCATATTTTTCTCAGGTGCTTAAGTTATGTTTCATGGAGGCAAGGCAAGAAGCGGGTTATTGGTCGTAGTAGTATCTAAGAAGTGTTTTTACACAAACTGATGTTTTAAATTGGGACCACTGAACTTATGGGATGTGCCCATTTATCTAAACAATGTTGTAAGAAAATGTTTTAAACTACTTTATTAAAATTAAACGGAGTATGTATTCCGTTCTTTATTACTTGTGTTTTGATTCACCAAATTCCGTAACGCTCCCAATAACACGTATGCTTCCGCTAAACCAAATTTGGGGGTGTTACACCGGTGGTTAGCCTAGCACCGGAAAAAGGGTAGGCGACGTTGTGAAGGCCAGGTAATTACGCCATAAGGAGATTGGTTTAGTGATTACGAACTCTCGAGTAGGTGACTCGGGGAGTGGAGTAGGGCAAGGAAGGTGTCCTTGTAGCCGAACCGCTATAAATACTTGCGTTGTGGTTTTGTGCTTCTTACTCTTATCTTTTCATTACTTACCTTTATATGATTGTTTATCAACATCCAACACACACATCCAAATAGATTGACATAAGTCGATCTAAATAGATTAAAAAGAAGTTTTAATTAGTAAAACTATTCAACCCCCCCCCTTGTAGTTTTCCACAGATATAACTGTTTTAATAAAACCTTATGCTACGAAGATGAATACATGATATCTTTGTACATATTTGATTTGACACAAAAAAATAAAATTTATTACCTTTAATTTAAGTTATATGCCATCCAATGAAACGGAAACACCTAAGAATACTTTTTATTTGCGTGAGAACGTGATTTAGATTGTAATCAAAGGGTAAAATATCCACGTGTCGTGAGAACGGGCATGGATGATTTTGCTGTTTCTTAAGTTGGAAAACTTAATTGAGTTAGGCGGTGAGAACTGGAAACTCAAGACATAAGATGGGGATCAAACATGCTTACATTGCAACTTATGTTGGCTAGATGTAAATCCTATAAATCTAGGAATTGCAATTGAAATTGACAATTGGGCAAGGGCTCGTACCATTTTGTATAATTTCATTACTAGCAGATCAACTGATGTGATGAGATTATGACAATTTGGATCTTAGTGTTCAATGTAAATTAATTGGTTATATGAACATGAACCTTGGGTATTTAATTTTATTGAAAAGGAAAATTATCAAAATACTAATTATCGTTTTTTGAACTTTTTCTGTAGATGGTTCATAAACCTGAAAACACTATGAGCTTAATGAGTGCTACTTTCAAAGATATAATTGGAAGAGACAAACTGAATGGCTCAAATTTTATTGATTGGCATCGTGCAGTTAGGATCATCCTTCGTGTTGCCAAAAGACTTGAGATTTTGACTTCGCCTCTGCCTGAAGCTCCAGTTGAAACGGCTGCTGCTCTTGAAAAAAAGGAGTATTACGTCGAGTATGAGCAGCACAATGATGTGGCTTGTCTTATGCTTTTGGGTATGTCTGCTCAATTGCAATAACAATTTTAGCACCATGCACCTATGAGCATGCTCGATGAACTCAAACGTATGTTTGAGAAGCTACCAGCAGCTAAATTGTATGAACTTATTTAAAAGGCTCATAATTGCAAGCAAGAGGTTGGTAAATCTCTATCTGACCACGTCCTTGAGTTGAAACATCACTTGGACCAATTGGAGAAGCTCAGTTGTGGTTACTCCCAAGATGCGTGTGGTGGCCTCATCAATCACTCCCTTAATCAGGGAGTTGCTTTAGAATAAAAATAAGATGGTGACCAGCACCTCAGGTATTTTTATGTTTGAATTATTTTCTTTTCCTCATAAGCAAAATTCATGGATTTATGACACGGGATATGGTACTCACATCTGTAATTCATCGCAGGGACTTAGAGGCGCAAAGAAGCTGACCTGTGGAGAAAGATACTTGTACGTTAGCAATGGCAAGCATGCAACGGTTGAAGCCATAGGGACTTTTGATTTAGTGTTGCCTTCGGGCTTAATTCTTGAACTAAATAATTGTCATTATGTACCCTCCATTGTTAGAGGTGTTATTTCAGTTTCTTTGTTGAAAGATTTTGGTTTTATGCACACTTTTACAAGTGGAAAGGGCTACAGATCTACTTGAATTGATGCACACTGATGTGTGTGGTCCACTTAGACATGTGTCAAAACGTGGTGCTACCTACTTCTTAACCTTTACTGATGATTTCAGTCGTTATGGTTATGTTTATTTACTTAAACATAAACATGAAGTCTTTGAAACATTTAAGGTTTTCAAAAGTGAAGTAGAATTACAACTCGGTAAAAATATTAAAGCTCTTCGATCCGATAGAGGTGGTGAATATATACGCCAAGAGTTCAAAGATTACTTAGCTGAGTGTGGAATTGTCCAGCAGCTCACATCTTCTTATACTCTACAACAAAATGGTGTATTTGAAATGAGAAATCGTACTTTACTAGACATGGTACGATCGATGTTTAATCTTACAACTCTTCCTTTAACTTTTTGGGATTATGCCCTTTAAACTGCTATTCATATTTTGAATATGGTTCCAACTAAGAAGGTTTTTAAGAATCCATATGAAATATGGAGAGGAAAAGCTCCCAACTTTTCTTACTTAAAGGTCTGGGGTTGTGAGGCGTATGTTAAACGTAACTCAACAGATAAGCTCCAACCAAGATCTGTTAAGTGTATCTTTGTAGGATACCCTAAGGAAACTATGGGTTACTACTTCTACTACCCACCTGAGAACAAAGTCATAGTGGCTAGGTATGGAGACTTCCTTGAAAAGAATATCATATCTCAAGAACTCAGTGGGAGAGTATATGATCTGGAAGATGATCATGAAGATACAACACCTTCTGATAATACTAGCCAACTTCAAGAAGAGCCTAAAAGCTAGGGTGCTCCTCCTGAAGTTGGTCCCATTCATAGGTCTGAAAGGACTATACATGCATTTAACAGTCTATGTCTTAACGTAGAGGTGGAGGAAAATATGGTTGGGGATCTTAATGAACCTGTCAACTATAAGTCTGTCATGGCTGATCCTGAAAAGGATAAATGGTAGATTGCTATGAATGGGGAAATGCAATCCATGAAAGAGAATGATGTATGGATTGAAGTTGACCTTCCTCCCAATGCTAAAGTCGTTGGAAGTAAGTAGATCTTCAAGAAGAAAACTGACATGGATGGCAATGTACACACCTATAAGGCTCGTCTGGTAGCTAAAGGTTTTACTCAAACCTATGGCGTTGATTACGAGGAGACATTCTCTCCTGTGCTAGATATAAGAGCTATTAGGATTCTCATAGCTATAGCTGAACACTATGACTATGAGATTTGGCAGATGGATGTCAAAACCGCCTTTCTAAATGGTCGTTTAGATGAAGACATCTATATGGCACAACCTGAGGGGTTTGTGAATCCACAATTTCCTAACCGTGTATGCAAGCTTAAAAGGTCCATCTATGGATTAAAGCAAGAATCAAGGCAATGGAATAAAAGTTTTGATGGAGAAATCAAAAGTTTTGGATTTGCTCAGAATCTTGGTGAGCCATGTGTATATCACAAAGCTAGTGGGAGTCATGTTACTTTCCTTATTCTGTATGTCGATGACATATTAATCATGGGAAATCATATACCAAGTTTAAATGAGGTGAAAGCTTATCTTGGTAAATGTTTTTCGATGAAAGACTTAGGGGAAGCAACATATATACTCGGAATCAAGATCTACAGGGATAGATCAAGGCGGCTAATTATTTTAAGTCAAAGTGCTTACATTGACAAAATATTGAAGAGATTCAATATGTAAAATTTCAAGAAGGGATATTTGCCGATGCAAGTAAACCATGGTTTGAGTAGCGAAGCCTGTGCTTCAAAACCTGTAGAGGTGGCACGCATGAAGAAAGTTCCTTATGCTCGGGTTTGTAGGATCTATCATGTATGCGTGGGCGATGCACAAGACTGATGTGGCGTTTGCTCAAAACTGACCAATCGATATCAACAGTCGAGGTGAACATCACTGATCGGCTGGCAAAACATATTCTCAAGTTCCTTAGGGCTACAAGAGATATGTTCATAGTGTATGGGGGAAATCCAGAAGTAGAACTGTGTGTTAAAGGTTACTACGATGCATCCTGGAAGTGTGTCAAAGATGATACGAAGTCTCAGATGGGTTACATATTTGTCATCAATGAAGGAGCTGTGGATTGGAAGAGCAAGAAACAGACCACTCTTGCGATGTATGCTACAGAAAGTGAGTACATAGCGGCGTCAGAAGCTGCCATGGAAGCTATTTGGATAAGGAAGTTTGTTTTGGGGCTTAGAGTTATGCCTTCGATTGAAAATCCTATTAAAGTATATTGTGACAACTCTGCTGCAATTACTTTTGCCCATGAACCTGGAGTCATGAAGGGCACCAGATACTATCCTAGACAATATCACTATGTTCGAGAACAAGTCAAGATAGGTGAAATTGAATTACTCAAAGTTCACACAAATGTTAACCTAGCAGATCCTTTGACGAAGGCCTTACCTGGTGAAAAACTTAATCAATTGTCTGATAAGTTTGGACTTCACTTAGCTAGTAGTTACATGCCCATCTGTGACTAAGTATTTTAGATAAAGGATATTGTAAACATTATTATTCAAATGAAATAAATTATTTTGTTATGTTTATTATTCATTTATTATGATGGTATCCTATATTTGCATGTTTTAATCCGTGAATAACTTAACTTATTCTAAATAGTCCGTTGCTGATCAATAACATGGGAATGATATTGAATTAAGACAAATCTGAATATTAGTTAAAATATAGTTGTAAGTATATGGATGCGCAACATGACTAATTTCTTATGATATTCATTGGATTGAGTATACGACTTATCCCAACCACATGATGGTACTTTATAGATCTTAGTCATTAAGTACATCATGAATATTTATCCTCTGACTTGAGATACCAGAGAAATGTCATTGATGTAGTGCATTTATGTGAAGCAATCTAACGTTATACGTAACTGGTAGTTATAAGGGTTGTTTTCAGAAGTGTTGTGAAATTTATGAATTCTGCTCGTAGTCAAAACGGGGTTTGTTTCCTTCAAATTT
Source organism: Chrysanthemum makinoi (assembly GCA_910596185.1). Lineage (NCBI taxonomy): Eukaryota > Viridiplantae > Streptophyta > Magnoliopsida > Asterales > Asteraceae > Chrysanthemum > Chrysanthemum makinoi. The sequence continues at coordinate 96,744,971 of OU343221.1, read as the reverse complement.
ATTTTGAAGTATAATACTGTTGGGCCCCTCGTAGGGTTGTCAAGATGTTTGCATGGACATGCCCAAAGTCTTCTGGAATATGTTCAGAAGAATTGGTAATCTTGATCAATCATATAAAACGAGAAACGAATAGTTGATAAGAAATGAGTGAGATCCATATTCTTATTAACATGGTATTAGAAACAAAATGATGAATATGATGATGAATCATCAAAACGGTTTTTCTCTAGAAAACCATTCACGAGTTGTACCGGGGGTATTGGCGTGTTGCTAGACGCTAGCCAATGTCATTACACGTTTTGTAAACATATCCAAGTGGGAGCTGTTGGAATATGTATATATTTATAAAACCGTGCATGTCCGGATTCGAACTCGTGACTACGGGATTGCACACATTAGCGAATGAGAATCAAGTTGAATAATTAATGTATAATGTTTAAGATTAATTATTACACAAAACCCGAGTAACGATCGGTTAAGTATTTAACGGAAATAACTAACGACCGTTAAATGTAAAAAGGAGAGAATATATTGAGAATAACTTAAAAATGGAAAAGATTCGGGTGTCCCCTTTTCTTTGTCTATATGGCCGGCCAAAGGGAGGGCTTCTCAAGCCCTAACCCTAACTTTTTCCCTAAGTTATTGTCTCACTATATATACAAGACCTAGGGTGAAGGTTTAAGGTTAACTTTTGTGCATTGAATTAACCCTAGATCTCTCCCTCCCCCTCTCTTGCATTGTACGGCCTAACCCCCCTCCTCAAAGGTGTTTTGGTTTTGTTGTTCTTATAAAACAAGTGTTTGTGTTAGATCTAGCAATCTCTTGATTCGTGGTTAATTCATGTGTACAAAATTGTGGTGGTAAGACATTATTCTTACACCAGTTTGCTTTGCGTTGTAAAAAGGTAAGGGACAACTCTATAAACCACTTGATCATCTTTGTTGAAAAGATCTAACCAATTGCAAGAGGTATGTTACGCATTTATGTTTTCAATTAATTAATTGCTATTATATTTTTAAGTCTTCCGCTGTATACTCTGTGGTGTCATACATTTTATCATTGTATATCATGTTTCTTAATCTCAGCATTACATTCTCTTGTTCCTTTTTATAGTGTCTAAATTTCAATTAGTTAGTTTGGGATATAGTTGTGATGCTCTTTACTTAGTCACGTGGGATATTATATCCACAACAACTAAATTTTGGTGCATCATTTTAATTGTTTAAGATTTATCTGAAGCCTCCTTTTGTGACTTTGTTAGACTTCTAATACTATTTTATGCAAGTTTGCGAAACCATATTCAAATTTTCGGGTTAACGTTATTCAACAGTAAGAAGTAAAAATATAAAAGACTTAATTTGAAGCAACTTGAGACTAGGAATACTCAAACTAGCAAAGACAACATTTCTACTCTGTAAAACCAAAAACTGAATGGTTCCGTGACTTCGATATATACCAATTGGATGTAAATTAACGAGTTCGCTAAAATAATTAGGTTAGGAGAAGTTAAAGGAAGATGTAAGTTGTATAACTTAAATGCATAAATTAAACGTAATACAAAATATTGGAATCCTGGATGATATATATTAGAAAAATGAAGCTACGAAAAAATGTAGTAATGAAATGATACACAATATGAAAATAATCAAATCACAAAGTAGAGTAGTCTAAAACAACATAAAATATGCAATGACAGTAGCTCCAGAGGCAGCTAGGATGAATGGTGAATTCACATAAGTAGAAGCAGCAGCTGATGGTGTTAAACTGGGACGGCTGCCTGCATTGTTGGTTGGGATTCCAGAATCCACACCAGTGGATGGTGGTGTTAAATCGGGCGTTGTGTCAGATTCAGGTGTTAAGGCAGGTATTGTATTTGCATCAGGTGTCGAGGTTGGTGATAACGCCCCTGGGACCGAAGATGAGCTTCCGGGGGCTTGTGCTGGCCCAAAAGCAGCTGGACCTATTCATTTAATTAAATATATATAACAAAACGATTAGCCTGTATAATCTATGTCTCTTGTGAAAAATATACAATGTTATGACAAGTTATAATGTATGCGCTTAATTATAAGTGTTGAAGAATTTATTTTTTTGTTTTGTTATAATTCAAAATGTAAATACAAATTTGTAATTTTTTTTTTTTTTTTTTTTTTTTTTTTTTGTAACAAGAAATAAAAAAGCTGAGTTTACAGTAATAAGTGTGTAAAAATGTCATAACGGTATATATATATATTTAGCTAATATGTTGTAGTTACTGATAATTACCTGTTGGAGAAAGAGGGGCCGCTGCAGGAGCTGCAATTTCGAAATGTAATTATCAATATATAATTAAAAAAAAAGAAAAAAAAAGCAATGAAATATATTCAGATCGAAAAATTTCTAAGGATACGAAAGTTGTAGTAACAATCCACTAACCTTTACACTGAAGTGGCACACCGGGCATTCTACAAGCACGGGGCAGAGAAACGGCTAAAGTCCGGTTGATAGGTATTTGAAATGGTACATTACCAGTAACAATAAGGCATAAACAGTCAGTGCCATTACTCATGAGGGACTTAAGTGAACCGCAACAATCGGAGGTTGGTGAAGTAGCACCATTCGTGGTACTATTCGTTAAGAAGTTCAAACATGGAGTAAAGCTACTGATCATAGAAGATGTGCACGCGGTATTAATTTGTGAGTAAACTGGCACCATTACAAAACATAATGCCACGACCAAAGCTAGAACTGTGTACCGAGAAGACATGTTTAGTATTTATCAAGATGAGCTAGATTTTCGTTTATTGTTGGAGATCGATGTTTGGAGAATGGTTGTGGATAGAG